>CM039512.1:46249288-46617463 GCA_022432975.1 Begonia masoniana
TATTTATTGAGTATTTCTTCCAATATTGTTGGCGCATTTAATTTCTGTTCTTAAAGCTTGTAAATTTCTGGCCAATCTTTACTTGATTTTTGGGGAGTTTTGAGACCGAGAGGTGATAAACAACCGAGCACTGAAATTAATGTCATGAATATACGTAAGCTAGAGATAGTTACGGTATTTGTGTGATCACTGTGATTTCTTGATTTATTTGTATTTGATTAATGCAGGATTTGAGACTGAGAAGTGATAACCTATTAATCAAATAAACTACGCAATGCTCGAGAGAGATTGTGATAGAATTTAGTGAAATCGATCATCAACATAGGAAGAATATTTATGAATATGATTACGGAAAACTGAAATAAACATTGTCTTGGTGAAATCGTAGTACCTAGGTTTTTATTAATTTGATTTAATCTCAGTTTATTTGTTTTGCTATTTTAATTTAGTTTATTTTAATTGTTTTAGTCATTTATTTATTTTAATTATTTTAGTTGTTTATTTTAATTTCAATCCTTAAAAACCATATAACGTGTGTTCAATTTAGAATTAAGATTAATTGTTTCGATTATTAATTACAAGTCCTCGTGGGTTCGACACTCTATTTTATCACTATATTACTTGTTGCGACTCGTACACTTGCGAAATATTTTGCACAACACTACCACCGCAATGGGCTAGATCGAAACAATCAATGACCAATGATACTGTCAGTGGAGCCTTCAAGTTTATTAAAAGAGAGCCAGTGAACCAAACAGCTATGCTTACCATACCCACGGGTCCCACTTGCAAGAAGACACATACTAGAGAATGCCAAGCTAGGTTAATGACTTGATTTAAGTGCGATCAAGCTGGACATTTTATCAAGGATTGCCTTAAAATGGTAAGAATCAGACAAAAGCAATTGCTATGCCATGAAAAAGGAGGAAGCTGAAGGAAATGCAATTGTAGTAACATGTGTGCTTCTAATTTCTGAAGTACCTTCTTTTGTATTAATTGATTTTGGGGCAACCCATTCTTTTATATCCCTTATACATTCAAAGAAATTCGATAAGACAATAGAACCTTTAGAACATATGTTGGGAGTAGCTACACCCTCAGGTACAGTAATGCTCGCCGACTCTATTATTTGAGGATTCAAAGTTCGTATTGGAGATAGAGAAATGCAAGATTACTACGTAATTTTTGGTATGGATTGGCTAACCAAACACTATGAAACAATTGATTGTCGCAAGAAGATAGTAAGATTTCAATTGCTTGAAGAGGAATCTTTCTTATTTCATGGGGATAAGAAGGGTTCAAGGATTTGAACTATATCATCATTACGAACACAACGGTTATTGAACTCTAGATGTTTTGGATTCTTGGAAAACCTTGTGTGCACTCAAACCGAGGAAGCAACAACCTTAGAAAATGTGCGGATAGTTCGTGAATATCCAGATGTCTTTCCAGATGATTTACAAAGTTTTCCACCAACTAGAGATGTAGAATTTGACATTGATATTCTACCTAGAACGACACCAATATCTAAAGCCCCATACATAATGGCGAGTTGCTAGAAAAAAGATTCATTCAACCAAATTTTTCACCATGGGGAGCTCCAGTGTTATTCGTAAAGAAGAATGATGGATCTATGAGAATGTGCATCGATTATCGGAAACTGAATAAAGTCACCATAAATAACAAATACCCCCTCTTAAAAATCGATGACTTGTTTGATCAATTAAAGGGTGACGAAGTTTTCTCAAAAATAGATCTAAGATCGGGCTACTATCAGTTAAGAATCAAGGATGATGATGTACCCAAGATGACATTTCGGACGAGATATGGCCACTATGAGTTTTGAGTTATGCCATTCAGATTGAGTAATGCCCCGGCCGCCTTTATGGATTTAATGAATCGAATATTCAAGAAATTCTTAGATGAATTCGTGATTTTTTTTATTGACGATATTCTCATCTATTTAAGGAGTAAGGAAGAGCATAAAGGACACTTACGAATTATTTTATCGACTACGAGGTACAAAAAGTTGTATGCGAAGTTTTTCAAATGCGAATTCTGAATGAAAGAGGTAGCTTTTCTCGATCACGTGATTTCAAAGGAGGGTGTATTGGTAGACCTTGGAAAGATCGAAGCAGTTAGTAAATGCCTGCAACCAAAAAATGTAGCAGAAGTACGAAGCTTTCTTGGTCTTACGGGCTATTACAGAAGATTTGTGGAAGAACTATCAAAACTAGCCACACTGCTCACTAGACTCACAAGGAATCGTGCTAAGTATTTATGGATTGAAGAATGCGAACAAAGCTTCCAAAAACTAAAAGAAAGATTGATTTCAGCACCAATACTCACTATACCATCTGAAATAGGGAAATTTGTGGTCTATAGTGATGCCTCAAAATATGGACTCAGATGTGTACTTATGCAAGAAGGAAAAGTTGTAGTCTATGCCTCCAGACAGATCATGAGAAGAATTACTCGACTCATGATTTGGAACTTATAGTAGTTATATATGCACTCGAAATTTGGAGACACTATCTATATGGAGAAAGATGTGAGATTTACACCGATCATAAAAGTTTGAAATATTTTTTAACGCAAAAGGACTTGAATATGAGGCATCCCAGATAGTTAGAATTAGTAAAAGATTATGATTACGAAATTATATATCACCCTGAAAAGGCAAATGTGGTGGCCGACGCACTAAGTAAAAAAGTCTCTCCAAGTGTTTCAACACAAAGTCCAATTCTAGAAAAGTTAGTTGAAGGAATGCAGAAATTTGATGTTGAGATAATACCTTTCGAATTAATTGAGAGATTATCTGCAATAATACTACAACCAAGCTTGTTCGAGCAAATTAAGAACAAACAACATGACGATATTTTCTTATGCAAGATGAGAGATCAATTGATAGGTGGGAAGAAATTAGAATTTTCTATGTCAAAAGATGGAGTTATTAACTTTAAAAAAAATGGTATATACGTAACGAAAACGAATTGAAAGGAGTTATATTAAAAGAAGCACACTCAACTCTATACTCGGTACGTCTTGATACAACCAAAATGTATTAAGATTTGAAGCAGCACTATTGGTGGCAAGGAATGAAATTAGATGTAGCAAAATGTGTTGAGAAATGTCTTATATGTCAGCAAGTCAAAGCGGAGCATCAACGACTTTCTGGCATTTTACAACTGTTATTTGTAGCCCAGTGGAAATGGGAACATATCACGATTGATTTCGTTATTGAACTTCCCAGGTCAATTAAAAATTATGACTCTATTTGGGTGATAGTTGACAGGTTGACAAAATCGGCACATTTTATTCCCGTACGGACTACCTTTAATATGGATCAATATGCCCAGATATATATTATAGATATCATTATATTACACGGTAAGCCTGTCTCTATAGTTTCGGATTGAGATACTCGTTTCACCTCAAAGTTCTGAAAGAGTTTGCAAAAAGCAATGGACACTTAGTTAAATTTCAGTACAGCTTTTCATCCTCAAACAGATGGACAGTCAGAAAGAACGATTCAAACCTTGGAGGACATAGTAAGAGCTTATGCTAATGATTTTCAAGGGAATTGTTGTAAGAATTTGCCACTAGTAGAGTTGTCCTATAACAATAGTTACCAGGCTTCAATTGGAATAATGCTTTATAAAGCACTTTATGATAAAAAGTGTAGATTCCCAGTACATTGGGATGAGGTTGGTGAAGACATTTTTGTTGGACCTGATATTTTGAAACAAACTGTTGATATTGTTACTTTAATTAGAAAGAGGATTCTTACAGCCCAAAGTAGATAGAAAAGCTATGTAGATCAAAGAATTAGAAAATTAGAATTTGATGAAAGTGATAAAGTATTTTTGAAAGTTTCTCTAATGAGAGGTGTGATGCTGTTAGGAAAGAATGACAAATTGAGCCCAAGATACATTGGCAAATTTACAATTTCAGCAAAAATTGAAGAAGTTATTTATGAGCTGAATTTACCAGAGTCATTTAAGCAGGTTCACAACGTGTTTCACATCTCGATGTTGAGGAAATACATTTTAGATCCCTCACATATCTTACCAATGAGATCCGAAGAGTTTGTGCTCAACCTTAACTTATTCTTTGAAGAAAGACCGATTCAAATTCTAGAATCAGAAGAAAGAGAGCTACAGAATAAGAAGGTTTCGCGTGTAAGAGTTCTATGAAAAAATCAAAACATAGAGAAAGCAACTTAGGAAAAGGAAGAAGAAATGAGAAGGGTCTATCCAGAGCTTTTTAGGTAATTGTTTAAATTTTGAGAACAAAATTTCTTTTAAAAATGGTAGATTGTAACATATTAAAATTTATTCCTAAATATATGCAATTTATCAATCAAACCCTAATTGCAGTTAATAAAAGAAAATTCCTAATTTTAGCATAAAATCGTAGATTTATTCCCAATCAACTGTCTAATTTTCGGTGAATGGAAATCTGAAGCATATGAAAAATATTCATTCCTAATTTCAAGCCTATATTCTGTGAAAGTTTGGAAAATAATCACAGAATAAAATCATTTCATAAATCGGCCGACAAATCTGACCATCAATAGGGAAAGAATCGTACTCCTCCTTCTATGGAAAGACTAGGAGGAGCTCCCCTATAATTTCTGTGCTGTGGTGAGAGAAAAATCACACATATGCACAACAAATTCCTCTATTGTGTTATGTAAACCAGAGAACAACCAGTAACTCTTATCTTGCCCTGCTCAACCACCGACCACCGTGAACTGTCCAGACTATGGCAAACATCTCTATGGAGGAAGAATCGTAACTTCCATCGACTTTGCTCTCCATCGAAAAATTTTCTCGCTCGACTAAACGTTCCTCTGGCAAAAATATTCCTTGGCCGAACCGTTTTCTACACGACAGAAATCCTTTCAACCTCCATCGACAACCACTAGTGGCGTAAGTCTCTCCCTCTCGCTCTGTCTTCATCTCTCTTGCTTGCTCTGTCTCTATCTTTGTGTCTCATACGCTCTCTCGACATAACGCAACACAAACGAAGGAAGAAGGAAACGTTGGGTCAAACTTTTAATTCTGAACCGAACTAGACCATCCAACAAATTGAACCAGGCCAACAGTTCAGAAACATATCACCAGTGAACTGAACCGGCCCAATTGACCTGAAAATTCAACGCTAGGATTTTATTAGTAAGGAATTTCTATCCTAATTGTTTTCAAAAGGATTATTTTGGGATGAACGAAGAAATTTAAGTCTCCTTAATTTTTAGGCAAAGAAGGTCAATCCCACACTTGGGAAAAGTATTTAAAACTCTATTTCCTCACTCTCTCGAAATCTAGGTAAGTAAAATACTAGGTTTTCATTGTTTTGGCCTTAGGCCCTACATCACAAAACATTTATTATATTATTTTCTTTAAAGTATTTTAGGATTCAATTATGATTTTATTTGGACACGCATATTTAGGCATTGATATAGAATTTTATAAAGATAAAATTGGTAGGATATTTTGCATGTGTATGAAAACGATGGAATTGATAGAAAATATGTGATAGTAAAGTTTGAACGACAATGAGATGTCTGAGTTTGAAAGAAAATGAGATAGTTAAGCCTGAACAACAATGAGATGACTATTCCTGAACGACAATGAGATGGCTATGCCTAAACGAAAATGAGATGGCTACGTGTAACACCCAGAAAACTTATTAAACAAATTGTGCATATTTTATACCCAAGAACTTATTGTTTAATTAATAATAGAAAATTGCAAGAGAGATTAATTGGGTAGTTGAATTATGGAACGAACCAAGTCGGAGTGTGTATTAGTTAGAAAACTTGGGAGGGTAAAATTGGAATAAATTAGGGTAGGTGTTGAAGGACCAATGAAGAATCGACACCTCATTTTGGCTTCCTCAAGAAGCTACCCACAATGTGAACAATTCTCCTTCAACTGAAGCTCCTCCTCTCCCACGCCAAGTTCTCTTCTCCCTCTCCTCTCTCTCTCTCTCTCTCTCTCTCTCTCTCTCTCTCTCTCTTTTCCTTCTGCTGAAACTCACCGCAAAGAAGGAGAAACCCTTCTCCCTCTCGCTCACTTTTCTCCCCACCTCCACGCCAGATGACCTCATGCTAGCCCCCTGCCTCCTTGCAGTTTTCATTTTCCCCTCCAAAGCTCTCCTCCTCTCTCTCGTGCATTCAGTTTTTGAACTACAAACTACATTTCCTCCGAGGGTTTCTAGATGAATTTTGAATTCTCTAGAACAGGTTAAGTGTCTTTTAGCCTATGGACGATAGAAATGCATTAGGAGTTGATTTTGTTGGTGGATGTGTAAACCATGGACTTGGACGTATAAAAAAATTTAGTTCCCCTTACTGAATTGAAATGTTGAAATGTTATTCAAGTGAGTAGGAAATCTTTGAATGGGTTGGTTGGGTTTGGATTGTTGTGGTTTGAATATATAGTTATGAATAAGGGTTTGATGATGGACTTGGTACCGGTTGTCTTGGATTTAAGTTAACAAGTTTTAACACTTGAGGCTTATGATATGATGAAATGTGTTGATTGAGTAGGATTTATGGTTATATGATAAATGTGCTTTATGATGATTGATGTTAGGATTTAAAATGTTATAGGTTGTCAAGTAACCGAGGTTAGCGTTCAAGAGCAATAGTTGGCTAAGGACCCCAGGTAAGTAGTGTACGTATGTTTTCGCCTTTTAGCCTATATCACAGAATGTTAGGGTTATGTTGTATGTTTATTGTATATTTCGTTAGTTCATGCATCATATTTTGAAAAGATACGAAAATGAATTTGCATATGATTTATGAAACAGTATGATACGATATGAAATGAAACAAAATGAAACGAGTATGAATCTTTGAGCAAAGTAATTCGCCCCTCAAATGAGTATGAGAATTGGTGATTTGAAAAAGTGATCAACTTCCCATCTAGTATGAGGATCAAAACATGTCTTAGAAGTAATTCGCCTTCCAAATAAGTATGAGAATTTGACAGGTATGATTTTGGAAAAGTGATCTACTTCCCATCTAGTGTGAGGATCATGCAAAAATGAGTACGAAAACATAAATGAATACGAAAACGGAAGTGTAACGACCATGTAGAGACAACATATGTTAGGAGATAAGTGAACTGTTTTCATTTCATTATTGCACTATTTATTAAGCATTAGGCTTATAGTTTGAATTATGTGATGTAGGTGAAGAGGAACTAAATGGTGAGTTACACAAACCTGTACAGAAGTGAAGGACACAGTTGAAGAGGTACGACCATAGCGGCAACCCAGCAAATTTATTAGGGCGATTTCAACTGTGGGCAGTCATGTAAAGGTTTTGGGTATAAGTATTTTTATGGTTTTAAAGTTCTCGTTTAGGAAAGATTTTATGTTTTGAAAATACCAAAAATTCTTAGGTATTTTGGTTCGTTTTGACTGAGCTATGAAATGTTTGAAAATTTGTGAAAAGCGTTATGTTTAAAAGATTTTGGATGATGTTTATTGGTAACCTTTAGTATCTGCAAAACAAAGGTCATGAAACACAAACCCACAATAAGATATTCTCAGCTAAATCCGAGAGCACCTCCAAATTAAGTAACCCAAATATAAATAAATTGATGTCCAATTGATACGAATTATTGGGATGATCTTACTAGATGAATGATGAATGTAACCTGCAAGTTTCACGTAACAACAAGAACAAACAAATAAGTTAAACAAAGATTACCCGTAACCAGCTCGAGAGCAACTTTGGCATGGCACAAGTCTTGGTTGGCTCAACTTTTTTCCTACATAAGATCTTAGATAGGAAAAGAGAAGGTGTAACACTTGGATTTTCAGGTTTTTAGATTTTTTGTTATATAAGGATATATTTGTAAATATAGTAAATTAAGTCCATTTCGTGAACGAGAAGTTTTATTAGAACCCTAAGAATAAATTATAATATTTAGTGAAATAAGAAAATTTTGGAGAAACCAAATCGATAGACTAAATAACGAAATAAATAAAGGATTAAGTGGAGGGGTGAAATGGTAATTTAGGAAGTTAAAATTATATAAAAAAAAAAATAACAAAACCCCTCCCCTCCCATGATTTTTCATTATGCAGACTTCCCCTCTTCCTCTCCCATAGGCGATTCACCTTCCCTTCGCTGTTTCTCCCTCAACCGACGTTTGTTCCTCCTCCGAAGTCCGATTTCTCCTCTGTTTTCTTCCGCCATCAACGCTCTAGGTAAGATTCTAGTGTTTTGGACGGTTAGTTTTTTATTTTTAGGGTTGTTAACGGTTAGGGTTTTGATTAGGGTTTTGTTAAAATTTATAGGTTATGTTGGAAATCGATAAATTTACCGTATAAATGACTTTGATGGATGTATTTATGATTACTGGTGAAAGTTAGGTTGAATTAATGGTTGTTATTGGATTTTTGGTGGTTGAAAATGTGTAAAAAGCCATTAATGAAGGTTGTAGAAATTGTGAGTGCGAATTGCTCGATGAAATGCTCTAGAGAAGTAAAATGAGATTTTTAAGAAATTGCCTTAGCTAAGGGTTTCATTTAGCTCTGGAATTTAATCATTTAGGGTCAATTCTAATAACGATAATTGTGAAATGTTCTAGGTGAACGAAACCTACAGACGGTACTCAGCTTGCTAAGAACGCCAGGTAAGTTCTTGTGACTTACTGTGGCCGATAGGCCTACACTATATGTCGGTTATGCTTGTTGAGGAAACTTGGTGCAATGGAATGTTTATATGCTTTTGGATGGGTAGACTAGGGTTAGTTGTTTTATAAGTTATGTTTATGTATTATTTTGATGGTACTTACGTTATCTATGCTTTACGTTATGCATTTTAATTGTTCATGCATTATTGTTTTATGAAATGACATGAAAACAAATATATGCATTGATTTCATGAAAAGAGGAAATGCAAGTATGAAAGTATCATGTAAACAACCCCCATAGTGGTTATCGGGGAGAGATTCAGACCTGGCATTTTGTGGGGAGCGGATTTTCCTCCCTTCAGATGGTGCGGGCTATCTAATTGCTTGATGTGCCCTATCCATCTACCGAGTGATGCCTCGATAACCAAAAACTGTCACGGATTGAAAAATGAATGAACAGACTAAAATTTCATATGCACATTTACGCATTGTCATTTATGTAGGCTTACTGAGTTTTATCTCATAGGCGTCTCTATGGTGTAGGTGAACTCGACGAAGGTGAGAAAGACGTTCCTCTACAAGATGAACGTACAGACTAAAGAATGATGCCTGTGGGAGTGCGCTGTGCAGTCGAAGCGATTTTGACCCGTGGGAACGAACGTATATGTATTTTAAGTATATTAGGTAAAGATGATATAGATAAGTATATAGATGGTTTATTCTAGGATGATTAGCAACTAGCTTGAAAAGATTGATGTTGATAATGGTTTTCTGGATGATTTTATAGATGGGTTTACTTTTTTGATGATTTTATGAGTTTCCGTTGCGTATGTTTGATGTTGATGATATAGGTTAGGTTTTGAGTCAGATTTGATGATTTGAGTGCGTATATATGCACGGGAATATGGTATGTTAGGTGGAGATAGATATGGATGAATTGAGGAATTTGTATTGGTGTATTTTTAGGTAAAAATTAGAGGAAATGGCAAAGGAAAGGACGAAAGGGAGAAAGATGGCACTGGGCGCGCAGGGTGCGCAACTGGCGCGAGCAGGGCTGTCTGGACTGGCAAGCAGGGCACGCGACAGCCGCGCTGCCCTGCTCAGCTGATCGATTAGCAAATGCCCAAGAAAAATTGACGCAAGGCAGAGTGGTCACCGATCGATCGGCAAAATACTATTCATTCTGGTAAAAATCTAAAGCGATCACCAATCCATGGATCCGCTAGCTGATCCATCAGCCTTCGTTGGGCACTGGGCACGCAACACGCGCACCAGGTGTGGGCAGGGGCGCGCGATGGTGGGCGCGCAGTGCAGTATGGTAGGGCCTGCCCGATGGTGCGCGGTGGCGCGCGAGAGGACGCATGGCATGGGCGCGCGAGGCGTGCACTGTGGGCGCGCGCCAGTTGCGCACGCGGTGCGCGAGCGGCATGCGCACATGGTGCGCGAGGGGCGCGCGCGCCAAATGCTTGGGCGCGCCCCATGCATGCCACCCTTCATGTTTTGAAGTCCTATGCCTCAAGTGATGTTTTCCGACCTAAGACGAGTTGTTTTAAATACGTTTTAAGTTAGACCCTACGAGTCGATAAAGGTGGATTGGATGCCTAAGTCCGTTCTTTGATGTATGAAGAAGAAAAATGAAAAATTTTATGTGAATGGGCGAGGGTAAAATAAAATGTATGTCATGGCTAGGCCGTGGCAGCCCTAACGGGATTGGGGTCGTCACAGTAGGTGAGGATTAAGAGTCACCAAATAACCACGGATTTGGCAACAATTGGAGTCTCAATCTCCACTCGAATTGATGAACAATTAGAGGACTAACCTTAGTTGATGATGATGATGAACTGATGCTAGAGAGAAAGGGTCTACTTATTCTCATTCCAAAAATAATCTGCTAAATCACAAACTCCAATAGCCATAATTAAATGCAATCCTAAGGTGGTTTAAGGTCATTTCACACAAGGAGTTGATCTCGGTCGTGCCTGCTTTGGATTTTCTTTCTTCAATCGAAGGTGGAGATGGTTTTTTCTTCAACAAGGCTAATTTTTAATCCTATAAGAATAGCATTCAGCTGATGACTTATTTAAAATTTGAATTTGAAGGTTGGAGAATGGCGCCCACAAGTGGAATAGATCAGACCTTGATGGTGCGCGCGCAGCCATGTCTTGAACGCTCCCCTAGTGGGCTGAGCCTCTTAATGCTTGGTCTTCAAGTCTTTGTGTGCCACACCTTGACCATCACTAACCTAATATTTATCTAACCTAACCACACAATCTAATGCAGGCAACTGTAGATTAAATAACAAGAAAGACCAATGTATACCAAATTCAAATGCAAGAATGGAAAATTACACAAAGATGCTATCGGGAAGAAAAAATCTCGTTTGACTTTGAATTGACTCTTCACTTGTATCCCATGATAGCATGTAGGTTGGTTTATCAATATCTTGAGAGGTAGGCTTCCATTCCAAATGATCTATTAGGCCTTCACCTGTAAAAATAGTACAATAGTCAACAAAATGATTAGTTAAATTTTGAACTTTGCCTTGAGAACGTGTCATGGTTCTCCTAAGTGTATCATCATTTCCGAGTGAGAGAGGATTTGACCTCAAATCTTGTGATTCGATATCCTCAGTTTCATCTTTATCTCCAATATAAGTTGAGAGATCTTGAACATTGAAAGTTGCTGATACACCATAATCTCCTGGAAATTCCAACTTATACGCATTGTTATTAATGCGTTCAATTATCCTGAACGGACCATCTTCCCTAGGGAGAAGCTTAGATTTCATTTGTTGAGAAAAAAGTTCCTTTCGTAAATGAAGCCACACTAAATCTCCTTCCTTAAATATAAATTCCTTTCGTCCTTTGTTGGCTCTTTTAGCTTATGCTTCATTTTTCTTTTGTATAGCCTCTCTAACTTGTTCATGCAGTCGTTTCACTTGAGCTGCTTTATCTACTCATGCTGGGTTGGCAAGGTCCTTCGTGAGAAATGGTAACAAATCTAAAGGGGTAGTAGGGTTGAACTCATACACCACTTTAAAAGGTGTTTGTTTAGTAGCGGAGTAAACACTTATGTTACAGGCAAAATCTAAATAAGGAAGTTGAATATCTCATTCGTCAATTTTCTTCCCTACTACACTTCTAAGAAGGATTTCCAACGTTCTGTTGACCACTTCAGTCTGTCCATCTGTCTGTGGGTGAAAGGAAGTGCTAAATAACAATTTTGTCCCAATTTTGTACCACAAGGTTCTCCAAAAGGCACTAAGAAATTTAGTATCTGTAAAGTTCGCCAAATTTATAGTGGTTGTAAAGTTTGGATAAATTTTTCGCGAATTTTAAGTGTAAATATGGGGATCAATTTCGCTAATTTTTGGTAGGAATAGTGATCGTGAAAACGAACGTTAAATGTATTTAATTGTAAATTAAATAAAAAGAAAGAATAAAAATAAAAATAAAATAAAATAGATAAAATAATAAAATAAATGAATAGGAAAAAGAAAAAGTTTAAAGATAAGGTTTCTTTTAGAAACCTTATCTGTCGGCAGAAAGGAATACTAGAAGAGAAAGAGAGAGAAAAGAGAGAAGAGAGAGCCGCAAGGGAGAGAAAATCGTCGACGTCTGATCCACCTCCGTTCGTCGAGATCTTGGTGTCAAAACGTTCGTCTCAAAGCGTAGATCAACGTTGGCGAAGAGAGTTTTCGAAGGTAAGCCCTTTACCTCCCTATTTTTGCACGAGAAGGTTCGGGATTTTTGAGGTTTTGTCGATCTGAGTTTTAGAGTCGATTTCTTGGTGTTTTTGGTAGGAATCGACTGGAAGAGAGTCGAGAAACGCATTGGAAACGAATTTTTGGCAAAAAACAGGTGAGAAAACGCTATTTTTCGACGTGGGTTGGTTGCCGACGTGTCGTCAGAGTGTCGTCGGCGTTCGGTTGCCAACGGTCGAGTCAACTCGACTGTGGGCTGAGTCAACTCGGGTGCTGGGCTGAGTTGACTCAGGCCCAAGGCCGAGTTGACTCGGGCCCAGGGTCGAGATGGGCTTGGGCTGAGTTGGGCCTGGGTTGGGTCAGGCCGAGCCTGATTTGAGTTTGGGTTGGGTCCGATCCGAACCCAGCTGGGATGGGTTTGTCCGGATCAGAACCGATCTGACCTGGACCGACCCGAACCAGTTCGGTTGTATCCGACCCGAATCGGCCCGATCCGAACCAGACCCGACCCGACCAATTTGGGTTCAACTTAGCCCGAACCGATCCAAACCAAACTGGTCTAAACCCAATCTGGTCCGACCCGAACCGATCTGGTCAATCAAAGTCAATAGTTGACTTTGATCGTTGACTATTGACTTTGACCGTTGACTTTGACTTTTTGACCAAAAGTCAACTCGAGCCGTTAGGGCCCGTTTTCACCCCGGTTCGTAGTTTATATCGTTTCTAAACCTAATAGACCTTAACGGGGTTCCTTCCTTGTGTTGTTTCTCATATTCAGAGGAATTTTTTAATTTGGAAGCAATTCCTGAGGAGCCACATTTACCGAGGATAAGAGGACTCGCCACAGGGGTATGGGTTATTATACTTTCTGCATTATACCTAGCCTTGCATGCACGTATATTATTTTTGGTGGGATACCACTAGTATTGATGTCGACATTTTTACTGGCATGATTATTTTGCATATAGTGGCACGTATACTTTTTGACCGATTCATACTGCCTATTGGATTTGAGATGCCATGTTTTACTTGCCTTTGCCGACGGGCTGGATTTGGGATTTGTCATGAAATTTATCATGTTTGGCATGCAGATGGTTTTATACATGCATTTGATATTGTTCATGCATTGGTTTTCTGCTGTGCCATTTGGAGTTTGATACTGGAGGTAACCGTCTGGCACTCTTAGCTGAGCCTGTATGCTAAGAGTATCAAGGGTTTTGCCCAGTTGTTGTGGTACTCCTCACACTTGTTTGGATAGGGTACGCCCCCTGATAATAGGCAGAATGTAGGGTACGCCCACTGATAATAGGCGGAAAGGGGCTCAGAGACATGCTCGCCCAGTTACCCGACCTGGCCAGTGTCTGTTCATTGCTACCCCAGGTATGATAAGTCCACTGTGTGGTCTCCTTGGGCCCAGGGTTGAGTGGTTCGTCCCTCCTGGTGTGCCATAGCGTGTGTGTCCTGGTGCCCTAGGGCTGAGTGGTTCGTCCCTCTTGGTGGTTGATAAGTCCACTGTGTGGTCCCCTTGGGCCCAAGGTTGAGTGGTTCGTCCCTCCAGGTGTGCCCTAGCGCGTGTGTCCCGGTGGTCCAGGGCTTAGTGGTTCGTCCCTCTTGGTGGTTGACCCTTTTCTCTTCTCCCTATGAGGCCCTGCCCGGTGTTATCGCGGCCTTTCTGTGATGGTGTGGTTCGGAGGATCCGTGAGTGACCTCCTTTTTTACTGTACACCTGGATATATATTTTTATGATAGCATTGTTATTGTGGGCCTATGTTCACTATATATACTTATTTTATAGTTAGCCCCATCAACCGTTTTTAAATGGATAATAAGAAGAGAAATGAATAACATGGAAACTGGTTTTGGTTTTAAAAACGTGCATTGATTTGTAAGGCATGCATCGTTTGAGTTGTAAGTATAACATCCCATACTGAGTTTGTCACTCACCCCAATGACTCCCCCCTCTACAGGTAAAGGAAGGAAGACTAGGAAGTGAACTTATCGTGTTGGATTTTCCTACAGTTTCACCTTTTATTTCCATCAGCCTTGTCATATGTAAGAACTTATTCGAGATTGTGTACCTTACTTTGACATGTAATTATTTTCATTTATCTTGTATTTCTACTATTGTTTGTACTCTCTTATGTTTGTTGCTTTGAGGAGGTCCTGGATCAATGTTAAACTTCCGCACTCAGCCTTAGGGTAAACAGTGGACCTCTCTGAGGTTGATCGTTTAACCTGGCGTTTCTGTTAGGCTCTCTCCCTGGTTATGACAAAAATTTATTGGTATCAGAGCGCAATGTTCAATGACCTCTTAGTGACAAATGTTTGAGATCAAGTATGAGCAGTTAGTAGGATACGTGGAAAGAATGATTGATGAAAAATGCTAATGTGGTACAATTTCATGTTTTTCAGAATTGTCACCATGCCACAAAGGAGGAGAGTTCCTCAGACCCCTGATCAGGACCCTAACACCATGTCTTCTATATTGGAGGCTTTACGAAACTTGGTGAGCGGTGCCCAGGCTCCACTTCCGGCTCTAGTTTTTACCCCCGATCCCACCCCTACTTCGACGACCTCCAGAGGGGTACATTTTCAAGATTTCAACCAACTCAACCCTCCCACCTTCGTGGGAGGCAGTGATACAATGGAGGCAGAGAATTGGCTCGAGGTTATGGAGCTCAACTTCGAGACTCTTCAGATGCTGGTTGAGTCGAGAGTTTCTACAGCTGCTTATTTTCTGAGGGAGGCAGCTAGGCGTTGGTGGAAAGCCATATGCAGTCAGTGTGATGTCGAGACTATGGGATGGGTTGAGTTTACTTCTCTGTTTCGCAGCCAGTTCAGTAGCAGAGAGTATCGGGGTATGATGACTAGAGCTTATTACAAGCTGGTACAGGGGTCCATGTCAGTGACTGATTATTATAATCGTTTTGTCCACTTGTTGCCATATTCTAGAGGGGTCAGTGTGGAGGCCCAGGTTATCAAGTTTGTTCAGGGCCTGAATTTCGGCATAAAAAGGACTAAGGCTGTTAATCAGTATGACAGCTTGATTGGGGCATATGAGGCAGCCCTGAGGATAGAGAGGTTGTGCCGTTCTGGTGATGGCCCCTCTCAGCGTGGGACAGACAGTCAGTCTTCAAGGGGAAAGATGATCAGGAAGGGTCAGCGACAGGTGTCAGATAAGGGTGTCAGTGCTAGTCGCTCTTCTAGATCTAGTGGCGGATCGTCAGGGAGCAGCAGGTACTCCCCTTACTCCTGCCTTACCTGTGGCCAGCTAGGTCATTTTAGGAGGGATTGTCCACTGAACCAACCTCAGGGGCAGCAGCCGCGATACTCCTTTCATATTCCCACAGCTACCGAGTCTTTTTCCCCTCCGGGCCAGCATCAGGGACAGACCCGACCCCCTTTTCAGCAGGCTCAGTTTCAGACTCCCCAGCACTGAGCAGAGGATAGACCTGTCAGTTATACTCCATACCGACCGATCGGGCAGCCCTTTGCTAGTGGTTCACCTCCTGTTCAGCAGCAGAGGACAGGTGAATTTCGGGGATCTGCCAACAGGGGCGGTGGCCTTGGTCGTGACTATAAGGGCAAGGGAGTAGCAGGCCAGTCTTATGCTGTTGATCGGACAAAGTATTACCCAGTGCCAGACCAACCTGCGGTTATGGATGACACGATTCTTATCTTTCATACTTTTGCTCGGGTGTTGTTTGATACTGGTCCGTCGCATTCGTTTATTTCTGCTAATTTTGCTGAGGTGTTGGGTTTGGCCATCGAAGAGATGGAAACCCCTCTCTTTTTGAATACTCCATTGGGCGACAAGAGTGGAGTTGCTTATATCTGCAGATCTGTTTGTGTGGTGATCGATGACTGCAAGTTTTCAGCCGATCTTATTATCTTGCCTTTGAGGCAGTTTGACGTCATTCTAAGTTGTGATTGCTTGATAAAATATCAGGCGATAGTTGATTGCCACTTGAGGCAGGTCACAGTTACCTTGAAGTCCGGCAGGGTTGTTGCCTACCATCGAGGTCCTTGTATGGAGATTTTAAACTCCATGTTTCGGGTATGTTTACGAGGAAGGAGTGGATTGGAGCAGTATGGGGGACTTTGGTCGATAGACCTAGACCTTGAGACCGCGGTACAAGAGATTGATGTCTCAGTCGTCAGGGAGTACGATGACATCTTTCCTGATGAGCTACCGGGTTTACCTCCATAAAGAGAGATTGAGTTTTGTATCGATCTCGTTCCAGGGGCTACTCCAGTTTCTATACCTGCCTACAGGATGTCACCAGCCGAGTTAGTTGAACTGCGTAAGCAGTTAGATGATCTGCAGAGTAGGGGATTTATCAGGGAGAGTGTTGTAGCGACCCTAATCCTGTACCCGTATTTTCCGTACCATATTTTTTTTAATCTAATATCCTTAATTAAACACTGGGCGGAACCAAAACTGAAATCGAAACCGGAATCGAAATCGGAATTTAAATCTAAGTTTAAAACCATTTAAAACAAATATTAAAACTATTTAAATTAAAATCAATTTTCGATTTAAAACAAATGGGAGGGCAGTTCTGTCATTCTGCCGATGGAAGGAGGGTAGCGCCCGATCGCTGCGATATGCAGCGATCGCAGCGCTCGATCGCTGCGCGCTGCAGCGATCGCAGCGCTCGATCGCTGCAATGTGCAGCGATCAGCAGCTGCGCGCTGCAGCGACAGCAACGCCTGATCGCTGCAATATGCAGCGATCAGTCGCTGCGTGCTGCAGCGATCGCAGCGCCCGATCGCTGCCCTTGGCAGCGCTCGATCGCTGTACGCCTCACGCCCTGTTGCTTTGCTCTCTGCAAAAAATGTTCTCTGTATTTCCACTTAATCACTTAATCCACGCTCTCTGGAATCCGACTCCAGAGAGCAATACTTCACCCATTTAACACCCCCCACATCAATAAACACAATAACTTACCACTTCCACTCAACCCAAAATGTACTTAAACTCAACCGACTTGCAGCGGACTTTACGAAATCCAACTGCATGGATAGCTCTAAAAATCGAGCTTATCCGTATCCAACCTACAACATTTTAAAAACATTTTTGTAACGTTTAAATACTGTTTTAAACCAGAATATTTTCTATAAACAGTTTACCCAAAACATTCAAATGTAAACCTATCAACTACCAGAACCAAACATCTTATAACGTCTACACAATTATCCAGCCAAAACATCCCAAAATCTATACATACTATCCCCACGGGTCAGGTGAGCCTCGACTGCGCCAGCACACCTCCGCAGCCATCCTCCGTCAACTGAATCATGCCTCAGAAGGAGGAATCCCATCCTCACCTGGTTCCTCGATATCTAGATCACCTACACCATACAATACACTATGAGATGAAATCCCAGTAAGCTCTACGTAAATGCAATGCATGCTGTGCGTATGAGTTCGATAAACCATGCTTTATTTTATCTTACTATGCAATGCTCAATAGTTGTCACCGAGATCCTATCCCTCTAACCAGAGAGAGCTCATCCAGCGGGCGGACTACTCTTTCCAGCTAGAGGCAGGGGGTGCACGCTTACAACACGTACAGCCGTGCCTGAGCCCCACCTCGCGTGACCAATACGCCTTTCGGCCAATACGCCTTTCGGCCAATACTATGCTCAATACGCCTTTCGGCCAGTGCTATGCTTTACGTTATCTTTAAAACTCTGTGCGGAAGTTCATTTTCATGCTTTTCTTTAAAACAAGTGATGTGTGAACAGTTCAATATCATACAATAAACAAGCAATAATGTATACCATCAAAGACTGTAAAACCTAATCTATAAAAACAAATAAACCTAGCTACCCAACCCAAGTAAACATTAAATAAACGCATCTCCAAAACTCCTCGAGACGACACGACGTACGGTGTAGGCCAATCGGCCAAAGAAGATCACGAGAACTTACCTCGTGTCCAAAGCAGCTCAAGCTCCGTCCACGAGCGTTGTTTGTCTGAAGCAAATCACAATATCGATGTTAAAACGAGTTTAAACAATCGATCGTCCAAATTCACAAAACCTTAACTAAGAAAACTTTCCTAAAGTCCTAATCCAATTCATTGGCTATATATTCGAGCAATTTACGCTCGGCACCTAAATTCTCAATTTCCGAGTTTTTCCTAAAATCTCGAAAATCCCTAATTTTTAACATTTTCACAAATTGCTATAACTTCGTCCAATAATCATCTAAATTCGTCCAATGCGTTCAATATATGCTTAATCACAGTAAATCTATTAATTTCGGACCCTAAATCGCCTTTTAAATCGAAGCCCTAAACGAACCTAATTGTTTAAAACTCTGAAATCATCGAAATAAAAGCTCTAAGATCGTAGGTTCATACCTAGAACGTCGATTGGAGGAGAAATCACGAAGAGAACGAAACGAAAGGAGGTCGGATCGGAGTCGGATTGAAAATTTCGTCGGCGGCCGAGGGAGAGAAAGCTCTCTGTTTTTTCGTGGATTCCAGGGAAGAAGAAGAAAGAATGAAGGAGAAATATATTTAGGTTAGATTTTATAATATTAACTTCGTAAATTACTATTTTGCCCTTCTTTAGTTTTTATATTGATTTCGTTCTTCGGTTCGTTAATCGTCTAGCTATTCGGTTTCATCAAATCTCCATATTTCACTAATAAGTCCAACTTATTATTTGGGTTCCATTGAAACTGTCCGTTCGCAATTCGGACTTCATTTACTATTTTTACTAAAACGTCCTTCATATTATGAAAAGCTTAATTGCTCGGAATATAGTGTTTAATCTCCGAAAATTCCCATAATTTCTTTAAAATTCCTATTAATCGTTAGGATCGTAGTGAAGCTTTCTTTTCGTAAAACGGACCTGATTTGACATAAATATAAAAATATCATCCGATAATATAATAATAATATAATATACAAGTCCGTACAACCGGGTATTACATTCCACCCTCCTTATTCAGAATTTTGTCCACAAAATTAAATCATACAAACAAATCCGGATACCCAGTCATCATATCCTGCTGTCATTCCCACGTCGCTTCTTCCACCTCATGATTCCGCCATAGAACTTTAACTAGCGGAATTTCTTTGTTGCGCAAAATCTTGATGGAAGTCTCCAAAATACGTACCAGCCTCACCTCATAGCTCAAGGTAGGCTGTACCTCGATCTCTGTAGCCTCCACGATATGCGATGGATCGCGCAAGCACTTCCGAAGCATAGATACATGAAATACGTCGTGGATACCCTCCATAGAAGCCGGAAGCTGCAGCCTATACGCCAACTTCCCGATCCTCTTCAGAATAGGAAAGGGCCCCACATAACGAGGGTTTAGCTTACCCCTCCTTCCAAATCTCGCAATGCCTTTGAACGGAGAAACTTTGAGGTAGACCTCGTCACCTTCCTCGAACTCCAGCTCTCTCCGTCTGGTGTCAGCATAGCTCTTCTGCCTGCTCTGTGCTACCTCTATACGCTGTCGAATGATGGCAATTTTCTCTGCCGTCTGCTGTAGAATCTCAGGACCAATGATGCTGGCCTCGCCAACCTCGTCCCAATACAACGGAGATCTACACTTTCGACCATACAGCGCCTCATACGGAGCCATGCCAATAGTAGCCTGGAAGCTGTTATTATAAGAGAACTCGATCAGTGGCAAATACCTGCTCCACGATCCCTGAAACTCCAGCACACATGCTCTGAGCATATCCTCCAGAATCTGATTCGTCCTCTCTGTCTGTCCGTCAGTCTGAGGATGAAACGCGATGCTGAAATTAAGCTGAGTCCCCATAGCTTTGTGCAGACTCTTCCAGAACTTCGAGGTAAATCTCGGATCTCTGTCTAAGACAATAGAAACTGGCACACCATGCAGTCTGACAACCTCCTGCACATAAAGCTCGGCGAGCTGATCCATAGACGATGCCATCCTCACAGATAAGAAGTGGGCCGACTTTGTCAATCGGTCCACAATAACCCAAATGCCGTCATGGCCTCTCGTCGTCCTCGGGAGCCCCACAATAAAGTCCATAGAGATCTGCTCCCACTTCCACTCCGGAATCGGCAGTGGCAATAACGTTCCGGCCGGTCTCTGGTGCTCTGCCTTCACCTGTTGGCATATTAAACAGGTCTCAACGTACTTGGCAACCTCCCTCTTCATGTTCGGCCACCAATAATGTCGCTTCAAATCCCGGTACATCTTGGTACTTCCCGGGTATACAGAATATGCCGAAGAATGTGCCTCGGCCAATATCTCCTTCTTCAGATCCTCGTCGCTAGGCACGTACCACCTATGCCTGAACTTCAGAATACCGTCCTCTGATAAATGAAAATCCGACGAGTCTCCCAATGTCATGCTCGATCGAAGCTCCTCACACTCCGAATCGCTCTGCTAAGCCTCACGTATACGATCAAGAATAGCTGGCCTGAGAGAAATGTTGGCGAGCATACTGGACAACTCTGCCACTATCTCCACATCGAATCTCTCAATCTCAGACCGCAGCGTAACTGACATCGCTGCAAGTGAAGGCTGACTCGCAGAAGGCACTCTACTCAAGGCATCAGCAACCTTGTTCGCCTTTCCTGGATGATACTTGATATCAAAATCGTAATCTTTGACAAACTCAAGCCATCGTCTCTGTCGCATATTCAGCTCCTTCTGCGTAAATAAGTACTTCAAGCTCTTGTGGTCAGAAAATACCTCGCACTGCTGCCCATATAAATAATGCCTCCATATCTTCAGTCCGAAGACCACAGTTGCTAACTCTAGGTCGTGCGTAGGGTAATTCTGCTCATACGGCTTCAACTGCCGAGAAGCATAAGAAATAACTCTCCCCTCCTGCATCAATACACAACCGAGTCCCACTCCCGATGCATCACAATAAATACTGAATCTGACACCCTCAACAGGTAGCGCCAGTACTGGAGCGGTGGTCAATCTCTGCTTTAACTCCATAAAACTATCATCACAAGCAGACGACCATACAAATCTCTCGTTCTTCCGAGTTAAACGAGAAAGGGGAAGTGCGATCTTCGAGAATCCCTCTATAAACTTCCGATAATAACCGGCCAATCCGAGAAATCCACGCACCTCACGTACGTTCTTCGGCTGTGGCCAATCTCTGACCACCTGAATCTTGCTCGGATCCACAGAAACTCCATCCTGTGATATAATATGGCCAAGGAAGCTCACCCTGTCAAGCCAGAACTCGCACTTCGAAAACTTTGGATACAGCTGGTGCTGACATAGGGTCCTCAGAACAATCCTCAGATGCTCCTCGTGTTCTTCCTTCGTCTTAGAGTAGATCAATATGTCGTCGATGAAAACCACCACGAACTTGTCCAGATACTCCTTGAAGACACGGTTCATCAAGTCCATAAACGCTGCAGGGGCATTAGTAAGTCCAAAAGACATGACAAGGAACTCATAATGCCCATACCTCGTTCGGAATGCCGTCTTCGGTATATCATCCATCCGGACCTTCAGCTGATTGTAACCCGAGCGTAGATCAATCCTGGAAAATACTCGGGCACCCTGTAGCTGATCAAATAAGTCGTCAATACGAGGCAGTGGATACTTATTCTTCACTGTGAGCTTATTCAGCTCCCTGTAATCAATACACATCCTGAGGGTCCCGTCTTTCTTCTTGACAAACAGAACGGGCGCACCCCAAGGTGAAACACTGGGTCGAATAAATCCCTTCTCTAACAGCTCATCCAGCTGAGTCCTCAACTCTCTCAACTCTGCTGGTGTCAACCGATATGGGTTCTTAAACCTCGGTGCGGAGTTAGGATACACATCAATAGTGAACTCAATCTCCCGGTCCGGCGGTAATGATGGAAGATCATCAAGGAAAATACCAGAGAACTCTCTGACAATAGGAATGTCGCTCGGCATCAATCCGCTGAGCAACTGACAATCAAAGACAGAGGCCAAATAAATAGAGCACGCACCTTTAAACTGCTCGTTGACCATCATGGAATAAGAGATAGGCGAGCTACTGAATCTGCTCATCGCCTGATAAGAAAACTCAGCTTTACCCGGAGGTCGAAAGGTGACACTCCCGGATCGACAGTCGATGGTGGCGAAGTGCTGCGATAGCCAATCCATCCCTAAAATAAGATCATAATGCTCGATGCCCATAACAATAAGGCGAGCATAGAGAGTAAGGTCCCCAATCGAGATAATACTGCCCTGGACTACACGTCCTGACTGCATACGCTCTCCTGAAGGTAGCATCACGCTATACTCGCATTCTGCTAACTCAGGCGCAAGCCTCAATCTCGACACACAAGCGGTGGAAACAAAAGAATGTGTAGCCCCCGTGTCTAATAAAGAAAATACAGGAACGCCAGTAAGCAATATAGTACCTGCTATCACGGCAGGCAGATCCTCATTATCAACATCACCAGGCTCGATAAAAGCGAAGATCCTGGGCATAACTCTCCTCTGATCACTGCCTGACTGATCTCGCCCCCCCTTCGGGCAGTCTTTAGCAAAATGGCCTGGCTCTCCACACCAATAACATACATTCGTGCCCATCCTGCACTGGCCAGAGTGCAGTCGAGCAGTCTACAGAATCGATTTTAAAACCCGGGGCCTCTGATACCATAACTGTAGCGACCCTAATCCTGTACCCGTATTTTCCGTACCATATTTTTTTTAACCTAATATCCTTAATTAAACACTGGGCGGAACCTAAACCGAAATCGAAATCAGAATCGAAATCGGAATTTAAATCTAAGTTTAAAACCATTTAAAACAAATATTAAAACTATTTAAATTAAAATCAATTTTCGATTTAAAACAAATGGGAGGGCAGTTCTGTCATTCTGCCGATGGAAGGAGGGTAGCGCCCGATCGCTGCGATATGCAGCGATCGCAGCGCTCGATCGCTGCGCGCTGCAGCGATCGCAGCGCTCGATCGCTGCAATGTGCAGCGATCAGCTGCTGTGCGCTGCGTGCTGCAGCGATCGCAGCGCCCGATCGCTGCCCTTGGCAGCGCTCAATCGCTGTACGCCTCACGCCCTGTTGCTTTGCTCTCTGCATAAAATGCTCTCTGTATTTCCACTTAATCACTTAATCCACGCTCTTTGGAATCCGACTCCAGAGAGCAATACTTCACCCATTTAACACCCCCCACATCAATAAACACAATAACTTACCACTTCCACTTAACCCAAAATGAACTTAAACTCAACCGACTTGCAGCGGACTTTACGAAATCCAACTGCATGGATAGCTCTAAAAATCGAGCTTATCCGTATCCAACCTACAACATTTCAAAAACATTTCTATAACGTTTAAATATTGTTTTAAACCAGAATATTTTCTATAAACAGTTTACCCAAAACATTCAAATGTAAACCTATCAACTACCAGAACCAAACATCTTATAACGTCTACACAATTATCCAGCCAAAACATCCCAAAATCTATACATACTATCCCCACGGGTCAGGTGAGCCTCGATTGCGCCAGCACACCTCCGCAGCCATCCTCCGTCAACTGAATCATGCCTCAGGAGGAGGAATCCCATCCTCACCTGGTTCCTCGATATCTAGATCACCTACACCATACAATACACTATGAGATGAAATCCCAGTAAGCTCTACGTAAATGCAATGCATGCTGTGCGTATGAGTTCGATAAACCATGCTTTATTTTATCTTACTATGCAATGCTCAATAGTTGTCACCGAGATCCTATCCCTCTAACCAGAGAGAGCTCATCCAGCGGGCGGACTACTCTTTCCAACTAGAGGCGGGGGGTGCACGCTTACAACACGTACAGCCGTGCCTGAGCCCCACCTCGCGTGACCAATACGCCTTTCGACCAATACGCCTTTCGGCCAATACGCCTTTCGGCCAATACGCCTTTCGGCCAATACTATGCTCAATACGCCTTTCGGCCAGTGCTATGCTTTACGTTATCTTTAAAACTCTGTACGAAAGTTCATTTTCATGCTTTTCTTTAAAACAAGTGATGCGTGAACAGTTCAATATCATACAATAAACAAGCAATAATGTATACCATCAAAGACTGTAAAACCTAATCTATAAAAACAAATAAACCTAGCTACCCAACCCAAGTAAACATTAAATAAACGCATCTCCAAAACTCCTCGAGACGACACGACGTACGGTGTAGGCCAATCGGCCAAAGAAGATCACGAGAACTTACCTCGTGTCCAAAGCAGCTCAAGCTCCGTCCACGAGCGTTGTTTGTCTGAAGCAAATCACAATATCGATGTTAAAACGAGTTTAAACAATCGATCGTCCAAATTCACAAAACCTTAACTAAGGAAACTTTCCTAAAGTCCTATTCCAATTCATTGGCTATATATTCGAGCAATTTACGCTCGGCACCTAAATTCTCAATTTACGAGTTTTTCCTAAAATCTCGAAAATCCCTAATTTTTAACATTTTCACAAATTGCTATAACTTCGTCCAATAATCATCTAAATTCGTCCAATGCGTTCAATATATGCTTAATCACAGTAAATCTATTAATTTCGGACCCTAAATCGCCTTTTAAATCGAAGCCCTAAACGAACCTAATTGTTTAAAATTCCGAAATCATCGCAATAAAAGCTCTAAGATCATAGGTTCATACCTAGAACGTCGATTGGAGGAGAAATCACGAAGAGAACGAAACGAACGGAGGTCGGATCGGAGTCGGATTGAAAATTTCGTCGGCGGCCGAGGGAGAGAAAGCTCTCTGTTTTTTCGTGGATTCCAGGGAAGAAGAAGAAAGAATGAACGAGAAATATATTTAGGTTAGATTTTATAATATTAACTTCGTAAATTACTATTTTGCCCTTCTTTAGTTTTTATATTGATTTCGTTCTTCGGTTCGTTAATCGTCTAGCTATTCGGTTTCATCAAATCTCCATATTTCACTAATAAGTCCAACTTATTATTTGGGTTCCATTGAAACCGTTCGTTCGCAATTCGGTCTTCATTTACTATTTTTACTAAAACGTCCTTCATATTATGAAAAGCTTAATTGCTCGGAATATAGTGTTTAATCTCCAAAAATTCCCATAATTTCTTTAAAATTCCTATTAATCGTTAGGATCGTAGTGACGCTTTCTTTTCGTAAAACGGACCTGATTTGACATAAATATAAAAATGTCATCCGATAATATAATAATAATATAATATACAAGTCCGTACAACCGGGTATTACAAGTGTGTTGCCTTGGGGCTCTGCTGTTTTATTTGCTAAAAAGGCAGATGGATCTATGAGGTTATGTGTTGATTGTCGGAGGCTGAATAGGGTTACTGTTAAGAACAAGTACCCGCTTCCACGTATTGATGACCTCTTTGATCAGCTTGGTGGTTCACGATATTTTTCGAAGATTGATTTGAGGACAGGGTATCATCAGGTGAAGATTCGGGAGGAAGATATACCTAAGACTGCTTTCCGGACCAGATATGGACATTTTGAGTTTTTGGTTTTACCGTTCGGGCTTACTAATGCCCCAGCGGTGTTTATGGATCTAATGAACAGGATCTTTTGGCCCTATCTGGATTAGTTTGTGGTAGTCTTCATTGATGACGTCCTGATTTATTCGAAGACTCGTCGTGAACATCGTGAGCATCTCCGCATTGTCCTACAGACCTTGAGGGAGCATCAGTTGTATGCGAAGCGTAACAAGTGTGATTTCTGGGCTTATAAGGTGAAGTTCTTGGGCCATATCATTTCGCGGGATGGTATTTCTGTTGATCCTGTGAAGATTGAGGCGGTAGTGGGCTGGCAACCACCCAAGAACGTCTCAGAGATTCATAGCTTCCTCGGGTTAGCTGGATATTATCGGCGCTTTGTACAGAATTTCTCTTCTATTGTCGCGGCGCTTACCAAACTCACTCGCAAGGATGTGCGGTTTGTCTGGGATGTCGACTGTCAGAATGCCTTTGAAGAATTGAAGCGAAGGTTGACCAGTGCTCCTATTCTGACAGTTCCTGATGGGAACCTTCCTTATGTTGTGTATATCGACGCCTCCGGGGTTTGTTTGGGGTGTGTATTGATGCAGCAGGGTAAGGTAGTAGCTTATGCCTCTCGGCAGTTGAAGCCCCATGAGCAGAACTATCCTATCCACGACCTAGAGCTCGCCGCCATCGTCTTTGCTTTGAAGATATGGCGGAGTTATTTATATGGGGTCAGCTTCCAGGTTTTCTCTGATTACAAGAGTTTAAAGTACTTGTTCACTCAAAAGAACCTCAACTTGAGGCAGCGCAAATGGATGGAGTATTTAGAGGATTATGATTTTAGTCTGGAATACCACCCAGGCAAGGCTAATGCAGTGGCTGATGCATTGAGCCAGTATCCTCGGGTTTCCATTTCGTGCAGGATTCTGGATGAGTGGAGGAAGTCTTTGGTGATTGGGGATTTTCAGTTGCAGTATCATGATACTGGGAGCCAGGCTTACATCTACCATGTAGTGGCTACACCTTCGATGCTTGCAAGGGTGAAGCAGCTACAACGGCAGGATGAAGAGCTTGTATTCAGGGTGGGGCAGCTTTAGAATGGGGAACAGCTTGATGGTTGGTCGGTGAACGCTGATGGGGACCTGTTCTATCATGGTAAGGTGGCGGTTCCCAACATCGCCAACTTGCGGCAGGCTATATTGGATGAGGCGCACAGATCCAGTTTTGCCATTCACCCCAGCAGTACCAAAATGTATCAGAATCTGAAGCGTTAGTACTGGTGGGCTGGCATGAAGAGAGAGGTAACTAAATTTGTTGCCAGATGCATGACCTGCCAGAGAGTCAAAGCCGAGCACCAGCGGCCAACGGGGTTGCTCCAGCCATTACCAATTTCAGAATGGAAGTAGGAGGAAGTTACCATGGATTTTGTTACTCACCTTCCTAGGACTTCCCAGAGATTGGATGCTATATGGGTTGTTGTGGATCGATTGACGAAGTCGGCACATTTCATTCCTGTTAGGATGACTTTTTCTGTTGCCAAGCTCAGTCAATTATATGTGCAGAACGTTGTCCGTCTTCATGGGGTACCTTTGAGCATAGTGTCTGATCGTGATCCTTGTTTCACCTCGGAGTTGTGGAAAGGATTGCAAAAAGAGCTCGGTATGAAGACTCTGTTTAGCACGGCACATCACCCTCAGATAGATGGGCAGTCCGAGAGGACCATACAGATATTAAAGGATATGCTGAAGTCCTATATTCTGGATTTTGGTAGCAGTTGGATAGACCACTTGCCACTGGTGGAGTTCGTGTATAATAACAGCTTCCAGACCAACATCGGGGTTTCTCCGTTTGAGGCATTGTATGGTCGGCCATGTCGTTCTCCTTTGTGTTGGGCCAAAAAAGAGGAACGACTTGCACTTAGGCCTGATATCCTTCGAGAGACCACTGAGAAGATCCACCAGATTCGTGAGAGGTTGAAGGTCGTGCAGAGTTGGCAGAAGAGTTATGCATACCTAAAGAGACGTGAGGTGGAGTTTGATGCTGAGAACTTTGTCTTTGTGAAGGTTCATCCTACTCGTGGTGTCAGCAGATTTGGGGTGAAGGGAAAGTTAGCCCCGCGGTACATTGGACCATTCCAGATTGTTGAGAGGATTGGAGTGGTGGCTTACAGGCTGGAATTACCTCCTCAGTTGGGGCATGTGCACAATGTTTTCCATATATCTCAACTGAGGAAGTACATTCCTGATCCTCTCACAATGTTTTGTGGGATGAGGTACCAAATCAGGCTGATACGACGTACGAAGAGGTGCCATAAGAGATTTTGGGACGTGAGCTTCGGCGTTTTCGTCGTCGGGAGGCTCCGTATGTTTTGGTGCGATGGAGGAACCACACAGACAAAGAAGCTACGTGGGAGCTAGAATTCGAGATGGAGGATAGGTACCCTAACCTTTTCTATGATGTGTAGTTGAGGCGAATTTCGAGGACGAAATTCATAAAAAGGGGGAAAAGATGTAAAGTCCGCCAAATTTATAGTGGTTGTAAAATTTGAATAAATTTTTCGCGAATTTTAAGTGTAAATATAGGGATCGATTTTGCTAATTTTCGGTAGGAATAGTGATCGTGAAAACGAACGTTAAATGTATTTAATTGTAAATTAAATAAAAAGAAAGAATTAAAATAAAAAAATAAAATAGATAAAATAATAAAATAAATGAATAGGAAAAAGAAAAAGTTAAAAGATAAGGTTTCTTTTAGAAACCTTATCTGTCGGTAGAAAGGAATACCAGAAGAGAGAGAGAAAAGAGAGAAGAGAGAGTCGCGAGGGAGAGAAAATCATCGACGTCTGATCCACCTCCGTTCGTCGAGATCTTGGTGTCAAAACGTTCGTCTCGAAGCATAAATCAACGTTGGCGAAGAGAGTTTTCGAAGGTAAGCCATCTATCTCCCTATTTTTGCCCGAGAAGGTTCGGGATTTTTGGGGTTTTGTCGATCTGAGTTTTAGAGTCGATTTCTTGGTGTTTTTGGTAGGAATCGACTGGAAGAGAGTCGAGAAACGCGTTGGAAACGAATTTTCGGTAAAAAACAGGTGAGAAAACATTATTTTCCGACGCGGGTTGGTCGCCGACGTGTCGTCGGAGTGTTGTCGGCGTTCGGTTGCCAACGATCGAGTCAACTCGACTGTGGGCTGAGTCAACTCGGGTGCTGGGCCGAGTTGACTCAGTCCCAAGGCCGAGTTGACTCGGGCCCAGGGTCGAGATGGGCTTGGGCTGAGTTGGGCCTGGGTTGGGTCAGGCCGAGCCCGATTTGAGTTTGGACTGGGTCTGACCCGAACCCAGCTGGGATAGGTTTGTCCGGATTTGAACCGATCTGACTCGGATCGACCCGAACCAGTTCGGTTGTATCCGACCCGAATCGACCCTATCCGAACCAGACCCCCGACCAATTTGGGTTCAACTTAACCTGAACCGGTCCAAACCAAACCAGTCTAGACCCGAACTGGTCCGACCCGAACCGGTCTGGTTAGTCAAAGTCAACAATTGACTTTGGTTATTATACTTTCCGCGTTATACCTAGTCTTGCATGCACGTATATTATTTTTGGTGGGATACCACTAGTATTGATGTCGACATTTTTACTGGCATGATTATTTTGCATATAGTGGCACGTATACTTTTTGACCAATTCATACTGCCTATTGGATTTGAGATGCCATGTTTTACTTGCCTTTGCCGACGAGCTGGATTTGGGATTTGTCATGAGATTTATCATGTTTGGCATGCAGATGGTTTTATACAAGCATTTGATATTGTTCATGGTAACTGTCTGGCACTCTTAGCTGGGCCCGTATGCTAAGAGTATCAGGGTGTTTTGCCCAGTTGTTGTGGTACTCCCCACACTTGTTTGGATAGGGTACGCCCCCTGATAATAGGCGGAATGTAGGGTACGCCCCCTGATAATAGGCGAAAAGGGGCTCAGAGACATGCTCGCCCAGTTACTCGACCTGGCCAGTGTTTGTTCGTTGCTACCCCAGGTATGATAAGTCCACTGTTTGGTCCCCTTGGGCCCAGGGTTAAGTGGTTCGTCCCTCCTGGTGTGCCCTAGCGCGTGTGCCCCAGAGGTCCAGGGCTGAGTGGTTCGTCCCTCCTGGTGGTTGATAAGTCCACTGTGCGGTCCCCTTGGGCCCAGGGTTGAATGGTTCGTTCCTTCTGGTGTGCCCTAGGGCGTGTCCCGGTGGTCCAGGGCTGAGTGGTTCGTCCCTCCTGGTGGTTGACCCTTTTCTCTTCTCCCTATGAGGCCCTGCCCGGAGTTATCGCGGCCTTTCTGTGATGGTGTGGTTCGGAGGATCCGTGAGTGACCTCCTTTTTCACTGTACACCTGAATATATATTTTTATGATAGCATTGTTGTTGTGGGCCTATGTTCACTATATATATTTATTTTATCGTTAGCCCCATCAACCTTTTTTAAATGGATAATAAGAAGAGAAATGAATAACATGGAAACTGGTTTTGGTTTTAAAAACGTGCATTGATTTGTAAGGCATGCATCCTTTGAGTGGTAGGTATAACATCCCATACTGAGTTTGTCACTCACCCCAATGACTCCCCCCTCTACTGGTAAAGGAAGGCTAGGAAGTGAGCTTATCGTGTTGGATTTTCCTAGAGTTTCACCTTTTATTTCTATCAGCCTTGTCATATGTAAGAACTTATTCGAGATTGTACCTTACTTTGACATGTAATTATTTTCATTTATTTTGTATTTCTACTATTGTTTGTACTCTCTTATGTTTGTTGCTTTGAGGAGGTCCTAGATCAATGTTAAACTTCCGCACTCAGCCTTAGGTTAAATGGTGGACCTCTCTGAGGTTGGTCGTTTAACCTGGCGTTTCTGTTAGGCCCTCTTCTGGGTTATGTAAGATACTATAGTATGAGGTACTCCGTGAAGTCTCACTATTTCTTTGAAAAACAGATGGGCGGTGTCTTGTGCGTCATCAGTCTTAGTACACGCCACAAAATGAGAAATCTTGGAAAATCTGTCTACGACAACCATAATTGCATCCTTAGCTCTTGTGGCATGTGGCAATCCAAGAACAAAGTCTAAACTAACATCTACCCAAGGATGAGTGGATACGGGCAGAGGTAGATATAAGCCTTGAGGAAGTATTTTTCTCTTTGCCCTTTTACAAATAATACATCGTTCTATTAATCGACATATATCTCGAATGAGATGGGGCCAAAAGAAATGTTCTTTCAACAATTCCAAAGTTTTGTCTTCCCCAAATTGACAAGTTAATCCCCCATTATGAGCTTCCTTTATTATGCTTTGTCTTACTCCAAGATTAGGGATACATAACTTATTTCCTTTGAAAACATAGCCATCTATGATGTGGTATTTTCCATCTTCTTTAATAAGACAATGTTTATAACAATGTTCAAACTCTGGATTTTATTCATAATGGTCTTTAATCTATTCAAATCCGAAAAACCTGATTCTTAACTCTGTGAGAAGTAGCTGTCTTCGTGATAGGGCATCGGCAACCACATTAGTTTCTCCCTTTAAATACTTAAGGGTGTAATGATACCTTTCTAGGAACTCGACCCATTTGACGTGTCTTAAACTGAGTTTGCTTTGACTTTTTATGTGCTTTAACGCCTGATGGTAGGTGTGGATGACAAATTCCTTCGTCAAGAGGTAGTGTTGCCAATGTTCTAAAGCTCGTATCACAGCGTAGAACTCCTTATCGTAGGTTGAATAATTTAGGAGTGCCCCTTTAAGTTTTTCACTAAAGTACGTTATCGGCCTTCATACACTTTGTTGAAATCTTGAAGCGCCAAAACTGGTGACTGGCATAACTTCAATTTTATCAGCTCAAAACATTTTTGACATGTTGGTGTCCATTCAAATATCTTGCTTTTCTTCATACAGTCAGTTATTGGTGTCATGATAGCACTAAAATTCTTAATAAACCTTCTGTAGAAAGAGGCTAGTCCATGAAAACTCCGTACATTAGTTATACTTGTTGGAGTGGGTCATTCCTTTATAGCTTTGATCTTTTCTTCATCCGCCTCAATTCCCTTTTGGGTAATTATAAAACCCAAAAAATACACTTTATCTTGTGCGAATGAGCACTTTTGTAGATTACCGAATAGTTTAGCATCCCGTAAGGTTATGAAAAGAGTCTTCAGATGCTCCACATGAGATTGTAAGTCTGTGCTATAAACTAGAATATCGTCGAAGTACACGATAATAAATTTTCCTATAAATTCTTTTAGCACATGATGCATTAATCGCATGAAAGTGCTAGGAGCATTTGTCAAACCGAATGACATCACCATCTATTCAAACAATCCGTACTTGGTATTAAAGGCAGTTTTCCACTTATCATCTTCCTTCATCTGAATTTGGTGATATCCACTTTTAAGGTCAACCTTAAAAAATACGGTTGCTCCACTAAGTTTGTCCAATATGTCTTCTAGGCGTGGAATTGGAAACCTATACTTAATTGTGATTTAGTTTATTGCTCTACTGTCCACGCACATTCTCATGGAGCCATCCTTCTTAGGCACTAATAACGTAGGTACCGCACAGGGGCTCTTGGATTCCCTTATATAGCCATTTTATAATATTTCGTCCACTTGATTTTATAACTCCTTCGATACCTCGGGGTTCATCCGATAAGCAAGTCTGTTAGGTAATACCGCTCTTGCTAGGAAATCTATTTGGTGTTCAATCCCACGTAAAGGTGGAAGACCTTTGGGAGTTCTTCAGGAAAAATATCTTGAAACTGTTTGAGAAGATTTAAAATTGGCTGAGGGATGTTCCTTAGCTCCATTACTTGGTCTTTGAACATTACCAGAATGAGGGGTCCTCGCTTTAGAATGGCGGCATTTATCTCACGTTTAATTAGTACTTGGTTGGCCTTATCTTTTTCTTTCTTTCTTGTCACCTTATCTTTAGCAATTTGCTCGGGTGTTAAAGGTGCCAGCTTGATCATTTCTTCTCCAAACTTGAGTGAATAGTAGTTTGAATAACCATCATGTGTCACCTTCCTGTCGTACTACCACGGTTGTCCCAAAAGGAGATGTCTGGCATTCATTGGTACGATGTCACACAAGATGGAGTCCTTATACTTTCCAATGGAAAATTCGATGGTGACTTGTTTGTTTACTTTCAAATCATCTCTGTCATCAAGCCATCGTAACTTATAGGGTTTGGGATGTGGAGTTGTGTCTAACCCTAACTTTTCCACCATATCCTTGGAGGCAACATTTGCACAACTCTCTCTGTCTATGATTAGTGAGCATACCTTATTCTTGATTAGACAACGGGTATGAAAGATATTCTCACGTTGAAATTGTTCTTCAATGGTCTTGGATACTAATACTCGTCGATTGACCATTAAGAGAAGCTCAATCCCAGGTTTGTAGGACTATTTTCTATCTTGAAGAAAATAGGTAATACAGCTTACATACTGCAGCTACCTTCGTCTATGGATGGAGTTCACAATGTCTTTCATGTATCCATGCTGAGGAAATATGTACATGACCCTACTCAGATTGTGGAACCAGTGAACAAAGAGATCCAACTGATGCTGACGTACGCGGAAAGACCAATGAGAATCTTAGAGTTTACAATCAAGGTGCTACGCAACAATGATATTCAACTGGTGAAGTTTTTATGGCGCAATCATAACGTGAAGGAAGCCACTTGGGAAAGACAACATGATATGATGAGTAGATACCCTGAGCTGTTTGGCTAAGCAAATTTTGGGGACAAAATTTTATTTAAGGAGGGTGAAATGTAACACCCAAAAATTTACCGTACGTTTGATAAATGTGTATAAGATTTTATAATGCAAATGGTATACTTATAAAAAGGAATAAGTAAAGTGAAAGTTAAAAAGTTAACTGGATTTGTGCAAACTTGATGCAACTTTTGACGTTGGAATTTGAAGGTAAAAAGGGAATAATTACATGTAGTATTATGAGATGTTAAAGTGGTATGGTTAAAGCGAAATACATGGTGTAAATTAAAACACCTCCCCCCCCCCCCCCCCCCCCCCCCCCCCAAAATTCGATGGCTTCTTCAAGAATCCTCTATTTGAAAATTATAAACTCTCTCTTTCTCTTTCGTAAACATCTCTCTCTCCCTTCCTCTCCACGCCATTTCTTCTCTGCTGAGGCATTTCATGCCATTCTCTCCCCTCTGTTTTGAAGATTTAAGGTAAGAAAAATTGGGATTTTGGTTATGCTTGTTGAAGGATTTGTATTTGTGAGTTTTGGGTGTAAGTTTTCAAGGTTTTGTTAAGGGTCTTAGAAATCAAAGAAAATTCTAAACTCTCCCTAGTTTTCTTCTTTTTAATAGATGTATTTCACGATTAAATGATCAATGATAGAGTGGATGGAAGAGATTATGTATGCTTGATCACTTGTTGGAAGATTAGGTTGAAATTTAAAAAAAAAAACAGCTAAACAGGGCAGTCCACGATTTTTGAATTTTTGACTTGTTTCCGATTCTCTTTTGACAAATAGATGGTTCTCTGTTGAACTAGATATCTTAAGGTTTAATTTGGCTGTTGGATCATTGGAATCAGATAAAAATTGAGGGAGTTACAATCGTTTAAAGTTGAACCTAAATTTGTTGAGAAATTTGAGATTTTAGTGGTGTTGATTGAATTTTTGTCAATTGATTCGGTTTAAGCTAGTTTAATTGGATTTGGATTATGTTTTGCTTGGTTGATTAGTTAGTACTATGTGATGTTATTAATGGTTCGAATACACATGTTTTAGGTTCTTGAAACTTCAAGAAAACGACAATGTTTGCTTAAATTCTGAAAGATCAAAGGTAAGATTATATTGCATGTGTTTGATCCTTAAGGCTTACATCACAACAGTATTAGGTTTTACGCACTTTAAGGGGTACACGTATGGGTAGTTAGATTATTAGTAGTTGTTTTATATTAAGAATTGTTGTATTGTTATATGTCTTGAAAACTTGTCTATATTGTTATATGTTTCGAGGACTTGTCTATGTTATACATTGAGGATTGTCTTTATTATGAAATATGTTATATGCGCAATCGTATGTTCATGCATCACGGCTTCAAGAAAATCATGCAAAATATTTTGATGCACACATTTTATGTAAGAAATATAAGAAAATGTCATGATATGAAATGAACCGGTTAAGTTGTGGGCGGGGAATGGCATACGACATCATCCACCATAAGTTTTGAAAATCCCGACATTGGTTTGGGCCAGGGGGCAGATAAGACTCTGCGAATCCTGGGGTTGACTTAGGACGGAGGGGACACATGACATGTTTACTGAGCCTACTCCCCTAACACGCCCCTTTAACCATTATACCACTGAAACTAAATAAAATGTAAAGTATGAACATGTTTTGAAAACGATAATGCATAGCACAAGCATCTTATATCATTGATATACTCTTACTGAGCATTAAGATCATTAGTTAAACTTTGTAATGTAGGTACTGATCGTACAGATGAGGACTTCGAGTCTCAAGTTGATGAATAGATGTAGTTGGAGGAACGAGCTCATGGGGGTTGGTTGTGGCACTCTAGGACATTTTGACCCGTGGGTGATATATTAATATTTAGAGTACTTGTTTATAGTCTTTTGAATAAGGTTTAAGATAGATTTTGAGATTTGAAAAACACTAGAAATGTATGAGAGACTTTTTTGCCTAAATAGATATGTTCAGTTTTTAGATTCATCCATGCAATTTGTATTCGTAATTTCTGCTATGTACTTTGGGTCTTAAATTCGATCGAAAGGTTTTCATTTCGATGGTAGTTAGGTGATGAATATATGATGATTTAGGTGCTTGGACATAATGAAATAATGTTATTACTTGAAGTGGTTCGAGATGGTTAGAAGTGGATTGAGGAAAATATGAAGTGTATTAGGTGAAAAAAGAAGAAATAGAGGAAAAGTGGAGAAAGGGCCGTAGGTGGTGCGCTCGATTAGCGTTGTACGCACGCAAGGCGGAGGTGTGCGCGCGTTGTTGGAGCACGCAAGGCGGAGGTGTGCGCGCGTTGTTGGAGCACGCAACGCCCAACCGATCGATAGGCTTCTCGGGTGCAATCGATCGGTGCCTATCGAGGATCGCGAGTCTGGCAGCAGAGAGCTCGCCGATCGATCGGCACTCGCACGCAATCGATCGGTTGATTGATGCTATTAGTTATCGGCACCCAAGAGGGCGCCGATCAATCGCGCACAAGGCGCGATCCATCGGCCCTAGGATGTGCAATTGTGAGGACGCTGTGCATACTTGGGTGAGCGACGTGCGTGCCGACAGGGCGACACACGCGCTGCGACAAGGTGCAGCATGCGCGCGCGATACGCGCGGGGTGCGCGCGGCTCGCATTCCATGTTATGCAAGTGCTGTTTTTTTTATGTTTTCAATTTTCAATGGTACTTCTTTCCAACTTTAAAAGAGTCCTTTTAAGTATGTTTCAAGTACGTTTCAACTATGTGAAAGAGGTTCGAAAGTCTAAAATCCGTTCTAAGGTTTTAAGGAAAAGCCAAAAAAATTTACGTCTAAAAATGTGTCTAAGTTCATATAAGTTATGTGAAGTATCGTGGCTGCCTAGAGGGTCCTTACATCCTCCATCAAACCATTCTTTATCTTGTGAATCTCGATCTTGAAACCTATTCCTTGGGAGTTTTACGTCATTTCATTGCATGGGCTCGTGGAAATCTCGCTCGGTCCATCTCCTTCGCATGGACTCTTGAAAACCAAGTCTGGTTCCCCTTCTTGGTACCAGTTCTGGAAATTTCAATTCGTATCTTCTTTTTGACCAGGGTCATCTAAAATCCGAATCATTTCTTTCCCTAGGTAAATGTTTCCAAACATTCTTGTTACGTTCATTAGAATTATCACGATCATCGAGGCGTTCCAAGACTTGCCTCATCATTTGACTTAGACCATCAATTTGGCCTTGAAGACTAGTTTCTCCTGCTTGGGAGTTTTTGGATTTGGGAGTGTCCATATCACACACTTGTTCAAAAGTAGGAATATATTTAAGGTCACTTTTATTTGTGATGAACAAGGTACTACCTAACACCTAAGTGTTAGATTTTTTTTTAGGTGCTAAAATTTAAGAACTTTAATTGTCGAAATTGGATTAATTTTCTTAGACCGAACCAATAATTTTAAATTTTGAATTAGTTAAATTTTAGGATGGATAAATAAAGGGAAAATTTCAGACAAGATAACCCAATTGGTTTAAACCTATAATTTAAGAATCTATTCAAATTCAAATTTAAAATTTTAATTATGCTCAAGGGGTGAACTAACTTAGCAATTTATATAATATAAGATAATTTCAATTGTAAATTGCTAAATTAAACACAATAATCAGTGTGGTACAAATTTCTACAAGTCTCAGTTAGTAATCACCCTCGGCTCCTTGTAAACCAAAACCGATTAGACTTAAATTTTAGCAAATGATATGAACATGCTATCAATAAATTTGACAAACAAATCAGATCATGCAATGGTAAAATTGCTTAAGATCGTTAACCAATTCGTGCTCAGTAATTAATCAATCGGATTCAAAAAAATTTAGTCTAAGGTGTAGAAGTAATCTGATTAGATTGAACTTTAGGCAATCAAAACAATATGGAAATGATGCACAAATTCAATCAAAACAACGCAAAGGAAGCAACCTCCGCTCTGATACCAAATGATAACTTTTAAGATCTACAAAACAAAGGTTATGAAACACAAACCCACAATAAGGTATTCTCGGCCAAATCCGAGAGCATCTCCAAATTAAGCAACCTAAATATAAATAAATTGATGTCCAATTGATACAAATTCTTGGGATGATCTTACTAGATGAATGATGAATGTAACCTGCAAGTTTCACGTAACAATAAGAACAAACAAATAAGTTAAACAAAGATTACCCATAACCAGCTCGAGAGCAACTTTGGCACTTTCGAGTGAATGTAATTTTCAAAAGAAAATTAAAACGACACAAGGCTTGGTTGGCTAAACTTTTCTTTCCTACCTAAGGTCTTAGATAGGAAAAGAGAAGGTGAGGATTAAGAGTCACCAAGTAACCACAGACTTGGCAACAATTGGAGTCTCAATCTCAACTCAAATTGATGAATAATTTGAGGACTGACCTTAGTTGATGATGATGATGATCTGATACTAGAGAGAAAGGGTCTACTTGTTCTCATTCCAAAAATAATATGTTAAATCACAAACTCCAATAGCCATGATTAAATGCAATCCTAAGGTGGTTTAAGGTCATTTCACACGAGGAGTTGATATCGGTCGTGCATGCTTTGGATTTTCTATCTTCAATCGTCGGTCGAGATGGTTTCTTCTTCAACAAGCCTGATTTTTAATCCCATAAGAATAACATTCAGCTGATGATTTATTTAAAATTTGAATTTGAAGGTTGGATAATGGCGCCCGCAAGTGGAATGGATCGGGCCTTGATGGTGCGCGCACAGCCATGTCTTGAACGCTCCCCTAGTGGGCCGAGCCTCTTGATGCTTGGTCTTCAAGTCCGTGTGTGTCAAACCTTGACCACCACTAACCTAACATTCATCTAACTTAACCACACAATCTAATGCATGCAACTAAATATTAAATAACAAGAAATACCAATGTATGCCAAATTCAAATGCAAGAATGGAAAATTCAAATGCAAGAATGGAAAATTACACAAAGATGCTACCGGGAAGACAAATTCTCGTTTAACCTTGAGTTGACTCTTCACTTGTATCCCATTATAGCATGTATGTTGTTTTATCAATGTCTTGAGAGCTAGGCTTCCATTCCAAATGATTTATTAGTCCTTCACCTGCAAAAATTGTACAATAGTCAGCAAAAAGATTAGTTAAATTTTGAACTTTGCCTTCAGAACGTGTCATGGGACTCGTAGGTGTATCATTTATAGGTTATGTGAGATTGGTTGAAGTTATGGTAGCATTATGAAGTGTTATTAGGTGTTAAACGAATAAAAGGAGAAAAAATAGAAGAATGGACGAGCTGGAGCGCGTGGGGCAATGCAGTGCGCGCACAGGGTGTGTGTGTGCGAGCGTGCGCGAGGAACGCACATCACGCGCGAGGATTGCGCAAGGCGCTCCCAGCCAATCGATCGCCGCTGGGGTGCGATCAATTGACACTCGATTGAGAAACGAGGAAGGCGCGGGCAGAGAGCCTGCTGATCGATCGCCCCATGCATGTGATCGATCGGCGCTCGATTGAGAAACGAAGAATGCACGGGCAGAGATGCATTGATCAATTGCCCCATGCGCACAATCGATCGGCACCTCAGGCGCACGCGCAACAAGTGGGAGCACGCGCAGGCATGAACGGACGAGAGCGCAGAGCATGCGACGCCGAGGGCTAAGATGTGATCGCCGATCGATCGCCAGCCATGGCCGATCGATGGGTTGATCGATATTGTTGGTGCGGTCGGCACCTGAGAGGGTGACAATCGGTCAGCAAAGTGCGCCGACTGATCGGCCCCGATTGTGCGCACAGTGCGTGCATCGTGTGGGCGACGCGCGTGCGGCGCGCTATGAGTGATGTTTTTTTTTTTTTTTTGGTTTTTAAACATTTTTTATTCCAACTTTGAATGAGTGTTTTAAACATGTTTTAAGAATATCTTCCACTCATTTCAAAGGGGTTAAACGATACAAAAGATGTTTTAAAAGTTGTAAAGAAAAGTCAAAAAATTTTACGACAAAAATGTTTTAAAGAAAGAAAAAGTTTATGTCAAGTTTTGTGACGATGTACGAGTCATTACTATGGCGATCCTCGCGGGTCCCCACGTGACTTGACGTACATTGACATACTTAACTTTTTAGCGTATAAATTTTTTTTAACTTTATTTAATGACTTTATTCATTTCCTCGAGCGACATCGTTTATAATATTAAACCTGGATAGCGGAAGACAATCGTGCGTGGAAGACTCGTTATAAAGTAAAATTACCAAAATTCCAAGTTTGACACAATAAAAAGAACCCTGGTCGACACTTCATAATAGTGGTCGACACTTCATAATAGGGGTCGACACCTCATTTGTCTCTGTCGTTTTTTGTTTGTATAGAGACCGATCGACACCTTGCAATAGCGGTCGACACCTTGACTGATAGGTCGACCCCTGCAAGCACAGATCGACATTTCAAAGACAAAATGCCATCCCTCTACACTTAACAATTCACATTTTACAAACTTATCCCATTTTACTTACTCATCATCAATTCACTTCCTTTACTTTCTAAACCTCTTTCAACATCCAATACACTCTTAAATACGCTATAAACTAAACGATTATACTTTAATAACACAATAATTTATCACCATATCTACACCATGAGTACTTAGCAGAATTCTAAAAAAGAACTGCATGGGTACGTCTAAAATGAACGTATCCAAACAGACGAAAAACGAAAGACTCCCAAACATCACCAGTATTTCAAAATAGGAAACCTAACTATCTATAAGCTACTTATATATATATCAAAATTAAAAACGTCACCCATGACACACATACACATTGCCCACGGGTCAAAATACGCTCCAACAGCCACGAGCACCCTACCACGAGCATTCTTTTTCAACTGAATCTTTCATCAGGTAGAGGTACATTATCCTCATCTTCTTCTATGTCACATACACCACAGAGACAACTAATGAGCTAAAGGCTCAGCAAGTCAACGTAAATGTAAATGCATATCGTGCATATGCAATTCGTTAAACATGCAGTCATTTCATTTCATTTCGTTACATAGCGGGATGTCACCGGGGGTTTATTCTCACCAGATAGAGGTGGCACATCCTGCGATTGGATAGCCCTCTCCATCTACCGGGGGAAAAATATGCTCATCTTCTCAGGACAGCCATGTCTGAACCCCACCCCGATATGACCATGATTACGTACATTCATTTCTTTCTTTAGTTCATTTTCCTTTTTATAAAACACGTGCATAAACTCGTTTTCATGCCATTTTGAAAAGACGTGATGCATGGACAGTTCATATTGCATAAACTTGTAAAAGCATAGAAAACAATCGATAGAAACATTAAAGACATTCTACAACTTAACTAACCTAGCTACCCATCCAAATTTGCATTAAACTAAGTACATCACCAATTTCCTCAAAACATCAAACTCATGTGGTGTAGGCCAAATCGGCCAAGCAATGTCACAAAAACTTACCTTAGGTCCTTAGCAATTCAAGCTCAGAATCCGTTAGCTTTGTTCTTGTCAATTTCTAACAACCCAACAAAACATTCAGTTCAGAAACTTAATTCAAATAAGGTAAATTTTCGAATTTCACTTCACATTTCCACCAAATTTCAAATCACCATAACTTTCTCAATTTTTATCCGTTTCCAATGATTCAACATGTTTTGGAAACCTCTTTATGTCTATTTTAACATGGAACCATCCATTTATAAAAATAAAATCAGAAGTTAGAGCATAATTCCAAAAATAGAAGCTACCATGTTTGTGTAACTTCAAAACCGTTTTCCAATTTTTTGTAAAAGCATGCACCCATCTCCAATACAATCTAAACCTAATCCTTAGAATGTCATTTAAACACCTTTAAATCAGCAACTAACAATTTTTCAGGGATAATTTCGTTGGTTAGGGTTTTGGAAAATCCCATTACTCACAAAGCTTAAAAACTCATCCATAACACTCCAAAACTTACATAATTCATAGCCAATAACCAACTTACCTTAAATATTGATCAAAATGAGGAAGCTAGGGCGTGGAGAAGAGCTTCAATGGAGAAGAAGGAGTGCTGTGGTTTTACGTGAATGAGAAGGAGAGGTTGAAGACCAAAAATAGGGTTAATTTGCCTTAATCACAATTAACCTCCCCTTAACTTTGCTTAATTAAAATTTCACCCACACATTTTTCTCCTCCAACTATTTGAATTTTTTTTTGTTACGTTCGTTAATTACTCCTTCCTTCAAAATCTCATCCATAATATACAATACATTAAATAATGTATTCGTACGAAATATTTTTATTCACAAAATGTAAGAAAGTTTCGGGTGTTACATTCCACCCTCCTTAAACAAAATTTTGTCCCCAAAATTTGATTATACAAAAAGTTCAGGATATCTATTCATCATATCCTGTTGTCTTTCTCACGTGGCTTCCTCCATACCATGATTCTGCCACAAGACCTTCACTAGCGGGATTTCTTTGTTGCGCAGTACTTTGATTGAATATTAAAATATCCTAATTGGCTTTTCCTCGTATGTTAGGGTCGGTTGAACTTCAATTTCTATTGTCTCTACAACATGAGATGGATCCCGTATACACTTTCTGAGTATAGACATGTAAAATACGTCGTGAATTCTCTCCATGGAAGCCAGAAGTTGTAACCTATAGGCCATCTTTCCAATTCTTCTCAAGATAGGGAAAGGTCCCATGTAACGAGGACTAAGCTTCCCTTTTCTTCCAAAATGCACAACTCCTTTGAATGAAGAAATCTTCAGGAATACCTCATCGCCCTCCTTGAATTCCAATTCTCTTCTTCTATTACCAGCATAGTTCTTCTGTCGACTTTGAGCTATCTCAATTCTCTGTCTGATAATGGCAATCTTCTCTGTAGTTTGTTGTAGAATATTGGGTCCAATTAAGCTAGCTTCACCAACTTCGTCCCAATACAGAGGAGATCTGCATTTCTGCCCATATAGCGCTTCATATGGAGCCATACCGATTGTACCCTGAAAGCTATTTTTATAGAAGAACTTGATCAATGGTAAATATTTACTCCACAAACCTTGAAATTCCAACACACAGGCTCTAAGATATCCTACAGAATTTGATTCGTTCTTTCTGTCTGTCTATCGGTCTGAGGATGAAAAGTTGTGCTGAAATTCAGTTGAGTTCCCATACCTTTATGCAGATTTTTCTAGAATTTAGAAGAAAACCTCGGATCTCTGTCTGAAACAACCGAAACAGGAACCCCATGTAGTCTGACAATTTCCTGAACATAAAGCTCTGTAAAATGATCCATGGAATACGTCATCTTGACTAGCACAAAATGGGCTGACTTTGTTAAACGATCCACTATAACCCATATTCCATCGTATCCTTTTGTAGTTCTAGGTAGTCTAACAATGAAATCCATCAAAATTTGTTCCCATTTCTATTCAGGAATCGGTAACGACTGTAAAGTTCCAGCCGACCTTTGGTGTTCTGCTTTGACCTGTTGACAGCGTACCTAGCAACTTCTCTTTTCATGTTAGGCCACCAGAAGTGTTGTTCCAAGTCTCTACACATCTTTGTGCTACCAGGATGTACAGAGAATATCAATGAATGAGCCTCTGATAAGATCTTTTTCTTTAACTCTTTATCATCAGACACATACCACCTGCTTCTGAACTTTAATGTGTCATCGTCTGACTAGTTGAAATCAGATGAATCATTAGATATCATGCTCAATCTGAAGCTTTCATACTCAACATCTTTCTGCTGAACTTCTCGAATTTTGTCCAGAAGTGTTGGTTTCAGCGAAATGGTGGTAAGCATAGCTGACAGATCCAAAACAATTTCCAAATGGAACCTGGAAATCTCAGCTTTCAATGATACAGACATTGTTGAAGTTGAAGATTGGCTTGCCGTAGGCATTCTGCTCAAAGCATCGGCTACTTTGTTCGCTTTTCCTGGGTGGTGTTTGATCTCAAAATCGTAATCTTTTACAAACTCTAACCATCTCCTCTGCCGCATATTCAATTCTTTCTGCGTAAACAAGTATTTCAGACTCTTGTGATCTGAAAATATCTCGCATTGCTGTCCATAGAGATAATGCCTCCAAATTCAAACTTCCTTAGAAAGTACATGCCTTAAACTCTTTGTTCTTTAACGTCCTTGCGTTTAACTTCATCCCTCAATCCAAGATCGTTCTATATTCCTCGAGTCAATTTCATTTATCTACTCTTACTTTAAATTCCTCTTTTAAAGGTTTTGACTTAATTTTTAATAAACAATATCCTATAAACTTTGCTGTTCGACAATTGGAATCAATCTCTATAGTTTCCCTAAACTATAGTCCCTAAATCCAAGTACTCCAATCAAATAACTCGACTACAACCTAACTTTTCTCTAAGTCTTTTGATCCATCTCCAACACAATTCATTCAGTTTCTCTATTTTCAAATTTAGTTATCCTTAAGGCAACCTATCAAATCACTTAAAATATTCAAAGTTCCCTAGTTAACACATACGAGTTACTTATGAAGTAAATTTTTTATCTCAAATCCTTCATTTTACCTATTTAACCCTTTCACCATCCAATTCACAAGCCTGTCTCAAATTCAGATATATAATCGATCCGCTCATTTTCTGAGAACATAAGCTCTTCCAAAAATCGTCCATTTTTTTATCCCTATCTTACATCTCATAATTCATATTCCCATGCACATGAATTAAGAATCCAACGTCCATGTCTTCTCAAGGCAGAATTTGGTAATACATTCTATGGTATGAATTTCCTATTTAAGCTAACCTTCACATTTTTGGATCAACGATTTTCCTTAACTACATTCTTAGATAATAATTGTACCTAAGCTTCCTAACATCATATGGATTGACGATTGTCTAAAGGTTAAATAGTTCTCTAGTTATAATTTATATCTCACGCTCGCGATTCATAACTTGAATTAGATCAACTTAGGCTCACAACCTAACCCCTATACTTTTAAACCAAAAGATTTCGCAATTCTTTATTTTATTTAAATTTTTAAATTCGATATGCTTTACTTCCTCAAGGTCCTACCTCGTATCTTAATGTCTCTATTATGCCCATAAATTTTTTATCAATCCTCCACACTAAATCGTGCCTAATTTAATGTCTCCACACTTTACCATTAGTAGATCCCTTGCCCTCGATTAAATCCATTATACTATCAGCCTTCAAAATTATCCAATCTCTCTTTGATGCTATAGCACCTTGATCGCATGCCATTTAAATCCTAGGCTTCCTCATCCGACTCTTCCAAAATTTCTCAACTAATTCCTAATATTATCTTCGCAGTTTACTAACTAGTCTACCCTCTTCCATTCCTCCCAGTCAGATTTTGAATACTTTTTATTGGCTTCCTTGCAACATTTCATCCAACGATTCTTTTGTTTGCAACCTTGTCGTAGATAAATTTACACCCTTAGTTCAAATCTCCCCTAATTTCTAAATTTTCAAATCTAATTCAATCCACTACTATACGACATCCTCAAACTCCTAAACTATTTCGCATAACATATCTTAACATCTTCTATTTCATTAACTTTTACTATTAAAGTGTACCTGGTATTCCTGCTGGTTGTTCAGTATTATCTGGTTTGCTACAAGCAGCAACTCCTGGTGCAATTATTGTAAGGTCACCGTTCCACCTTGGACAGTCTTTGATAACATGACTCACTTCTTTACATTTGAAGCTTGCACTCTCCAAAATGATGTTTCTTGCACATAAGACATGTAGGAAGTTAAGAGGCTCATTCTGATCGCTTTCGTTTCCCATGATCTTCAGTTGTTTCCTTAGGTTTTTTTTTTACTTCTCATTTGTTGTTGCCTTTACTCTACTTCAAAAACTTTGACAACGATTTTCGAATATAGCACGTCCTGAATTCCAGATACCTTCATACCTCTATAAATTTCTTCCTTTAATCCTCGCATGAAATGATGAACTTTACTTTTGTTTTCCCTCACTATATGGCTGGCAATACGGATTAGCGCCTCAAATTCTCTAACATATTCTGTTACTGTACCCGTCTGTCGAAGCTGGGTAAATTCTGACATCTTATTTGCCTACACAGCATTGTAAAAGTATTTTTCACATAACAGCTTCTTGGATGGTCCCCACAACACTTCTCTCATGTTTGTCGTGGTCTGGACGGTGTCTTACCAAATTTTTACGTCACGCTCGAGATAAAACACAACATGAACGACTTTATCTCCATCCTTTACCTTAGTAAGGTCAAGTAAATTTTTCATTGTTCGGATCCACTCCTCTGCATGGATTGGATCCGTAAGACATCCATCAAAAGTTAGAGATCGGAGTCATCAGAATCTTTCATTGCCTTGATTGTTAGGAACGTCCAACTCCTGGTTTCTTCGGTTCTCTCGGTTTACCAATATCTCCAAATGTTGAGATTGTCGCTCTATGTGTTGAGCTTGTCGATTGAGCAGATTAGTCAGCCGGTCGATGGCGTCATCCCTGTCGTTTCTACCTCTGACCGTTTTTCTAATCCTATACAAGTTTATAAAGAGATAAATATTAGAAAATGCTACAATTCATAAACATACTTACAGTTGAGGAAGCATGTCCGGGCAGTGGCTTGTACTGTTAGGCAGTTTACAGAAACGATTTTCAATCCGGGTGCTCTGATACCATAACTTGTGGTGACCCTCACGAGTCCCCACGTGACTTTATGTACATTGACATACTTAACTTTTTAGCGTATAAATTTTTTCTGACTTTATTTAATGGCTTTATTCATTTCCTCGAGCGACATCGTTTATAATATTAAACCTTGGTAGCGGAAGACAATCGTGCGTGGAAGACTCGTTATAAAGTAAAATTAAACAAAATCCCAAGTTTGACACAATAAAAAGAACCCTAGTCGACCCCAAAGCTTTCGGTCGACATTTCACAATAGTGGTCGACACCTCATTTGTCTCTGTTTTTTGTTTGTACAGAGACTGGTCGACACCTTGCAATAACGATCGACACCTTGACTGATAGGTCAACCCCTACAAGCACAGGTCGACACTTCAAAGGAAAAATGTCATCCCTCTACGCCTAACACTTCACAGTTTACACACTTATCCCATTTTACTTACTCATTATCAATTCATTTCCTTTACTTTATAAACCACTTTCAACATCCAATTCACTCTTAAATACACTATAAACTCAACGATTATACTTTAATAACATAATAATTTATCACCATATCTACACCATGAGTACTTAGCGGAATTCTAAAAATGAACTGCATGGGTACGTCTAAAATGAACGTATCCAAACAGACGAAAAACGAAAGACTCCCCAACATTACCAGTATTTCAAAATAGAAAACCTAACTATCTATAAGCTACTTATACATGTCAAAATTAAAAACTTCATCCATGACACACATACATATTGCCCATGGGTCAAAATACGCTCCAACAGCCACGAGCACCCTACCACAGGCATTCTTCTTCAACTGCATCTTTCATCGGTAGAGGTACATTATCCTTACATTCTTCTATGTCATCTACACCACAAAGACAACTAATGAGCTAAAGGCTCAGCAAGTCAACGTAAATGTAAATGCATGTTGTGCATATGCAGTTCGTAAAACATGCAGTCATTTCATTTCATTTCGTTACATAGCGGGATGTCACCGGGGGTTTATTCTCACCAGATGGAGGTGGCACATCCTGCGGTTGGATAACCCTCTCCATCTACCGGAGGGAAAACATGCTCCTCCTCTCAGGACAGCCATATCTGAACCCTACCCCGACATGACTATGATTACGTACATTCATTTCTTTCTTTAGTTCATTTTCCTTTTTATAAAACACGTGCATAAACTCGTTTTCATGCCATTTTGAAAAGACGTGATGCATGGACAGTTCATATTGCATAAACTTATAAAAGTGTAGAAAACAATCAATAGAAACATAAAAAACATTCTACAACTTAACCAACCTAGCTACCCATCCAAATTTGCATTCAATTAAGTACATCACCAATTTCCTCAAAACATCAAACTCATGTGGTGTAGGCCAAATCGGCCAAGCAATGTCACAAAAACTTACCTCGGGTCCTTATCAATTCAAGCTCGGAATCCGTTAGCTTTGTTCTTATCAATTTCTAACAACCTAACAAAACATTCAGTTCAGAAACTTAACATAAATAAGGTAAATTTTCGGATTTCACTTCACATTTCCACCAAATTTCAAATCACCATAACTTTCTCAATTTTTATTTGTTTCCAATGATTCAACATGTTTTGGAAACCTCTTTACGTCTATTTTAACATGGAACCATCCATTTATAAAAATCAAATCGGAAGTTAGAGCAGAATTCTGAAAACAGAAGCTACCCTATTTGTGTAACTTCAAAACCGTTTTCCAATTTTTTGTAAAAGCATGCACCCATCTCCAATACAATCTAAACTTAATCCTTAGAATGCCATTTAAACACCTTTAACTTAGCAACTAACAAATTTTCAAGGATAATTTCATAGGTTAGGGTTTTGGAAAACCCCATTCCAAACAAAGCTTAAAAACTCATTCATAACACTCCAAAACTTACATAATTCATAGCCAATAACCAACTTACCTTAAATATTGATCAAAATGAGGAAGCTAGGGCATGGAGAAAAGCTTCAATGGAGGAGAAGGAGTGCTGCAGTTTTACATGAAGGAGAAGAAGAGGTTGAAGACCAAAAATAGGGTTAATTTGCCTTAATCACAATTAACCACCCCTTAACTTTGCTTAATTAAAATTTCACCTACCTATTTTTCTCTTCCAACTATTTGAATCTCTTTTTGTTACGTTCGTTAATTACTCTTTCCTTCAAAATCTCATCCATAATATACAATACATTAAATAATGTATTCGTACGAAATATTTTTATTCACAAAATGTACGAAAATTTCGGGTGTTACAGTTACACTACGCCTGAACAACAATATGATGGCTACACCTGTACGACAATGAGATAGCTACGCCTAGGGGTGAGCAGGAACGGACCGAGGACCGAGAACCAGACCGGACCACCAGTTTCGGTCCTAAAAATAGAACTCTCATGGGAAATGATCCGGTTCTCAGTCCAGGTCCAAAATTTCCTGAAATCTCAGACCGGACCAAAGCCATTTAAGGCTCGGCTGAAGGGGGAGAATGTAATATCCGGCTTGTACGGAATTTTAGATTATAATATATATCGGTATTTTCTATAAATATATCAAATCAAACTCGTTTCACAAAAAGGAAGCGCCATTATGATCCTAATTATTAATTGGAATTTTAAGAAATTAAGAATTTTCGGAGTAATAACACTATATTCCGAGTAATTAAGTTTCTCGTAATACAAAGGATGTTTTAGTAAAAATAGTAAACGGGGTCCGAATTGAGAACAGACAGTTTTAATAAATCTCAAATAATAAGTTGGACCTATTGGTGAAATAAGGAAATTTGGAGAACCCGAATCGTTAACTAATTAACGATATAAAGGACGAAAGAATATAATTAAGAGCAAAGGGCAAAATGGTAATTTGTCAAATCAAAATTATAAAAATAACTAAAACTTTCTTTTCCCCCATTCCTTCTCTGCCTTCGCGAAATCACAGAGAACATTTCTCTCTTCTCCCTGCGATCTCCCTCTGCCGTCGACAGAGCTCTCAACTTCCGACCTCCGTTCTTCCTCCAATCATTCCGTTTTCTTCGCGTTTTCTCCTCCAATCGACGCTCTAGGTATGGATCTATAGTTTTTGAACGTTTATTTCGAGTTTTACGGAATTTGAACAATTAGAGTTTCGTTTAGGTTTCGTTTTAAAATCGCGATTTATAGTCCGAAATTGATAGGTTTGCCGTAATTAGGGATATAGTAAATGTATTGGACGTTATTGGACAAATTTAATTGATTTTGGACGAATGTTAGTGATAAGTGTGTATTTTACGCACTTATTTATACTTTTTTTTATACTTGAAATGAATAATTTTCCTCAAGTGATCGGAAGAATTTAACGAAAATTGTCAAGTGTGCAGTAAAGATTTTAAAAATAGGAATCGAAGTTTTAAAGAAGAGAAGTAATGAGCAGCGATCGACGTACACAAAGTATTCAGAAATCAATCGGCACAAACAACAAAGGAGACCAACAGCGATCGATCTCCATGAATTCACAGAGATCGATCGCCACAATTGCCACATATTAGGAGCAAGCAGCGAACGATTTCTGAGAGCAGCGATCGATCTCTGTAATCCAGCAGAGATCGATCGCCACATATAATTGCAAATTGAAGAGAAGCCAGAGATCATTTCGCTGTACATACGAAGAAGAACAGCGATCGATCTCTATAAAAATCCAGAGATCGATCGCCGTACATGGGAGAAAAGGAAGAAGAAGCAACAAACATAGCCACATATTCCAGCAAAGGAAAGAAATAATCAATGGAAATTTAAAAAAATCACTTATTAAATCTCATCCATTAATCAGCAAAGGAAAGAAAATAAAAACCTAAGGGCAGAGAGGGATTCGGGCAAGCAGCGATTCGGTCTTGATTGAATATGGAAAGAAACAGAGATTCGGTTTTGGACGATTTAAAGAGCCTGGATTCAGATTTGGAAAGGGGCGACTATACAGCAAGAAACAGAGGATTGAGGAGGGGAATTCGGCTATATTTTTTCACAGAGCAGAGCGCAGCAGCGGGAGTGACTCTGGCGAGCTCTGTTCGGCGACGTTGAGAGCAGCGACGGAAGGGTCTGCGACTTGGAGAGTTTCGGCGCAGCAGATCCGACGAGCAGCGAGGAGCGTCGGCGAGACTGGACAGCGCAACAGAGAAGCCAATCTTCGACGCAGAGAAGCAACTTCACAGGATATATTCCTTTTCTTTTTATTTCTATTATTTCATTATGCAATTTAGTATTATAATTATTTATCTTTATTTTAGTATGAACTAACTTTCTGTTCTAGGGATATGACGTAACTGAAACTCGATTGTTTAATGTTTCTAATTTAGTTTCTATTTTCCTTTTTTCGATATCGTGTTGAGTATTCTTGTCTATTCTTCATGCTTAATTTTGCCTGATCACCAAAGTTAAGATTTTTAGGGTTGTTTCAAAAGACGGAAGTTGCGAAATAACTGGGCACTGATGAGTTTACCATGAACTGATTCTAGACTAGGGATAGCTAGGACTTTTATGCAGTTTTATGATTTTCTGCACTTAATGTATTCAACTGATTTGAGTTTGAGACCGGGAGGTGATAACCTGTTAGTTGGATAATATTATTATAGCTCGGGAGAGAATAATAATTAAAATAGAAAAATTGCTGTCAACACGTAGGATTAGGAAATATTAACTAAATTAGGGATATTAAATAGGAAAGTGGATGTGAAATCAGAATCCCTAGATTCTTTCTTAATATTTACCAAATCTTTAATTATTTTCCTGCCATTTATTTTAGTTTCCTAATTAGTTTACTTCAATTACTTTAGTTATTTAATTGTTTAATTTAAAATCAAATAAAAATCAAATCTTTTTAATAAATATTAAAGTGTTTTAGTCCAATTAATTTAAAATTAACTTAATTTAATATTTTAGTAAAACTATTCCTCGTGGGTTCGACTCTTACTTATAAACTATATTACTTGTGCGACACGTACACTTGCGTATCACGATTTTTCGCAACAAGTTTTTGGCGCCGTTGCCGGGGAATTATTTTTCTTAATATTTCATTAAGTTATTTTTGTTTTAATTTGGACTGTTTAATTAATTCGTTGTATTTGCTCTTGCAGTTGCATGCGCAAATTTGGTACTGTCGACCTATTACCTATCGACCCTGAAATTGAACGAACCTGCCCAAGAAATCGTAGGGAAACAAGGCAGACAACGATGGCGGATGGGCAAAACGCAGATGTACGACAGATGATCGAAGTGGCCGAAGTCAGGAGACGAACATTGCTCGATTATGTCATGCCATCTATGGACGGTTCAATCAGCAATTCGAAAACCTGCGATCACATGCAACAATTTTGAAATAAAGCCGGGAACCATACATATGATTCAGCAGTATCAATTCTGTGGTCTGCCTAACGAGGATCCAAAAGATCATATTGCAAGCTTCGTTGAGGTCTGTGACACGTTTAAATATCATAATGTTTCTGATGATGCTGTTAGACTTAGGTTGTTCCCCTTTACACTAAGAGATCGCGCTAAGAACTGGTTAAATTCCTTACCCCCGGATTCAATTACAACGTGGAATGAATTAGTTCAAAGATTCCTATCTAAATTCTTTCCCTTTGAAAAAATGGCAAAACTCCGCAACGAAATTAATAACTTTAATCAATTCGATGGCGAGACGGTCTATGAAGCATGGGGCCGATTCAAGGAACTTTTACGAAAATGCCCCCAACATGGTCTACCACAATGGATGCAAATACAGACATTTTTCATCGGCCTGTCAGTTGCTACACGGACTCTTGTTAACTCAGCAGCTGGTGGATCACTACTACAGAAGACAGAAGTGGAGGCATTCAACCTGTTAGAGGAGTTATCACTCAATAATGATCAGTGCCCGGTTGAACGTCAGATTTTGAGGAAGCAGTCAAATACCCCAGAAATGGAAGCGATAAAAGCATTAACTACACAAATGGCATCCCTCACTAAACACATCCTAGGTAATCAAGTTTCAGTTAATGCAATTCATTCCCCGATCGAACAATGTCATTGGTGCCAAGGACCACATGCTAGTGAAAACTGTCAGCAAGGGAACCAAATGGGTAATAGTTCTTCTGAACATGCCCAATATGTGGGAAATTACAATAGACCGACGCTCCAGAATTCTGGTAATTACTATAATGGGGGGAACAACAATCATCCGAACTTCTCGTGGAAGAACCCGAACAACGCTATCCAGATGCCACAAGTTAATCAACCGCGACCTCCGTTTCCTGAAAGAAAATCTAACCTGGAGGATTTAATTGCCAAGATGGGTGAGCACACAAATAATTTTATGGCTGAAACAAGAACCACCTTACAAAACCAGTCGGGCCAAATTCGAAGCTTAGAAACTCAAATAGGCCAGATTGCAGCTGCACTAATTGAACGCCCACAAGGTACATTGCCCAGTTCCACTGAAATCAACCCCAGAGACCAATGCAATGCCATCACACTTAGGAGTGGACAAGTTATTGAAAATTGCGCCAAAGAAAATAAGAAAGTGGTCGCACATGACGGAATGCATTCGTCATCATCCGAGTCCACATCAAAGGATCAAGAGCTACAGGAAGCCCCACCAATCCCAAAGGAAATCGTTCCAAAAATTCCTTTCCCACAACGCCTGAAAAATACAAAATTGGATAGGCAATTCGACAAATTCTTGAACGTTTTCAAACAATTACACATCAACATCCCGTTTGCCGAGGCACTGGAACAAATGCCAACCTATGCAAAATTTTTAAAAGAGATTTTATCACATAAAAGAAAAATAGAGGATTGTGGTACAATCACACTGTCTGAAGAATGCAGTGCAATAATTCAACGAAAACTCCCACTAAAATTGAAGGATCCAGGTAGTTTTACGGTTCCATGTGAGATTGGGAACTGCATTTTTTAGCGTGCTTTATGCGATCTGGGAGCAAGCATCAATTTAATGCCATTATCTATTTTTCAAAAGCTGGAGCTAGGTGAAGCAAAACCAACACGAGTGATTTTACAAATGGCTGATAGATCAATAAAGCACCCGAGAGGAATCATAGAAGACGTGCTTGTTAAGGTCGATAAGTTCATATTTCCAGCAGATTTTGTAGTCCTAGATATGGTTGAAGACCGAGATATCCCGATAATCTTAGGACGACCATTTTTAGCAACTGGGGGAGCGTTGATTGACGTGCAAAGGGGTGAATTGAAATTGCGTGTACAAAATGAGGAGGTCACATTTAATGTGTTCCGCTCGATGAAGTATCCACAGGCTAGTGATGACGTGTTTCGGATAGACACAATAGGACTCCACATTAGCGGTTATGCCATTTCAGTTAAGTGACTTACTTGAAACAAGTGAATTCAATCAAGATATTCCCCTGGACGAAAACGTGGGAGCTACAAGCTATGCATTATTGATGAACGCTTTTGAACCCGAAAAGAAGAAGTATTTTGAAAGTTTGGGAGAGCCACCTATTAGGGTCCCCCCATCCATTGAAAGTCCACCAACTCTAGAACTAAAACCTCTACCGTCTCACTTACGTTATGCCTATATAGGAGAAAACGAGACGCTTCCAGTTATTATCTCAGTGGACTTATCTCCGATCGAAGAAGAAAAGCTATTACGAGTACTTCGAAAATATAAAGTCGCTATTGGATGGACTCTATCGGATATTAGAGGCATTAGCTCCTCATTCTGTGTACATCGGATCTTAATGGAAGACGATCATCGCCCATCAGTTGAACACCAAAGGCGTCTGAATCCAGCAATGAAAGAGGTTGTGCGCAAAGAGATTTTGAAATGGTTGGATGCGGGCGTTATTTACCCGATTTCAGATAGCCCGTGGGTGAGCCCGGTGCAATGTGTGCCGAAGAAAAGTGGATTGACAGTAATCAAGAATGACAATAATGAGCTCATCCCATCTCGCACAGTCACCGGCTGGCGGATATGCATGGATTATCGAAAGTTAAATAAGGCCACACGTAAAGATCACTTCCCGTTGCCATTTATTGATCAGATGCTAGATAGACTTTCTGGTCACGATTACTACTGCTTTCTAGATGGATACTCGGGATACAATCAGATTGTTATAGCACCGGAAGATCAAGAAAAGACTACCTTCACATGCCCGTATGGTACATTTGCTTTTCGACGGATGCCATTCGGATTATGCAACGCACCTGCGACATTTCAGCGCTGCATGATGGCAATTTTTTCTGACATGGTAGAACGATACATTGAGGTGTTTATGGATGACTTCTCAGTTTTTGGAGCATCATTTGACATCTGTTTGGAAAATTTGTCTAAAGTGATGGCTCGATGTGTGGAGACCAACCTAGTACTTAATTGGGAGAAATGTCATTTTATGGTTAAAGAGGGAATCGTTTTAGGCCACCGGATTTCATCACAAGGCATTGAGGTGGACCGAGCTAAGATAGTGGCGATTGAGAAATTACCACCACCCATATCAGTTAAGGGAGTGCGTAGTTTTCTTGGACACGCTGGTTTTTACCGGCGCTTCATCAAGGACTTCTCCAAGATTACTAAACCCTTGTGCAGTCTACTAGAAAAAGACGTGTCATTCAAGTTTACAGCAGAATGTTTTGAAGCATTTAATATTCTTAAAGAAAAACTTGTGACAGCTCCGATTATCACTGCACCCGATTAGGACTTGCCATTTGAAATTATGACGGATGCGAGTGATTTCGCTGTTGGAGCAGTTTTGGGCCAAAGGAGAGATAAAAGTTTCCGAACAATTTACTACGCTAGTCGGACCCTTAATGATGCTCAATTAAATTATGCTACCACAGAGAAAGAGTTATTGGCCGTCGTCTTCGCCTTTGATAAGTTCAGACCATACGTGATTGGAAATAAAGTCATAGTATTCACCGACCACTCAGCAATCAAATATCTCATGGAGAAAAAGGACGCTAAACCTCGGTTAATTAGGTGGGTGCTACTATTACAAGAATTTGACCTGGAAATTAGAGATAAAAAGGGAACCGAAAATCTAGTAGCTGACCACCTCTCTCGTTTAGAAACTCGAGAGCATGTGACCGATCAAAACCATCAAATAAATGAAGATTTCCCGGACGAGACTCTCCTCGCTGTGTCGCAGCTACCATGGTACGCAGATTACGTGAATTACCTGGTTGGTCAAACTATACCACCCGACTTGAAATCTCATCAACGAAAGAAATTCTTCTCCGACATTCGACGCTACTACTGGGAAGAACCTATCCTGTATAAGCATTGTTCTGATCAAATGATACGGCGTTGTATACCAGAAGATGAGATGGAATCAGTCTTGAGGCACTGCCACACTCTGGAATGTGGCGGGCACTTTGGAGGCGTTCGGACTGCAGCAAAAGTATTACAGTGCGGTTTTTATTGGCCATCATTATTTAGAGATGCTCACACATTCGTGCAGGCTTGCGATAGATGCCAACGCACGGGGAATATTTCTCGACGCAATGAAATGCCCTTGACGAACATACTGGAAGTAGAACTTTTTGACGTATGGGGAATTGATTTTATGGGTCCTTTTCCCGCATCTTTCAATAACAAATATATTCTGTTAGCCGTTGACTACGTATCCAAGTGGGTGGAGGCTATTGCGACACCAACCAATGACGAAAAAGTGGTGCTAAACTTTTTACGTAAAAATATTTTTGCTCGTTTTGGCACTCCTAGAGCCATTATCAGTGATGAGGGTACACACTTCTGCAATAAACAATTTACAGCCTTATTATTGAAATACGGAGTAAAGCATCGGAAGACCCTTGGCTATCACCCTCAGTCTAATGGACAAGCTGAAGTTTCAAATAGAGAGATCAAACAAATTCTGGAAAAGACAGTCAGCTCGTCACGCAAAGATTGGTCACGAAAATTGGATGACGCTTTATGGGCTTATCGGACAGCATTTAAAACTCCAATAGGAATGAGCCCATATCGATTAGTTTTTGGGAAAGCATGTCACCTCCCAGTTGAGTTGGAACATCGGGCATTATGGGCTATCAAGAATTTAAATATGGAATTGCAAGCAGCTGGAAAAGCTAGACTCCTACAGATTAATGAGCTTGATGAATTAAGACGCGAAGCCTACGAAAATGCTCGGATATACAAGGAGAAAACTAAAGTGTGGCATGACAAACATATTTTGAAGAAGGACTTAGTCCCGGGGCAGCAAGTTCTGTTATTTAATTCACGATTGAAGCTTTTTCCGGGAAAATTAAAGTCAAGATGGTCGGGACCATTTACGGTTAGTCAAGTATTTTCGCACGGAGCCGTTGAGCTACGCCGAGTAGATAACGGCACATTTAAGGTTAATGGGCAAAGAGTAAAACCGTACTTTGGTGGAGTGATCGAGAGTGATGTTCAAGTCACTCATTTGGAGCCCGATACGTAAAGACCATCGAGCGTCAAGCCGTTGACGTTAACTACGGCACTTTTCGGGAAATTTCCCGTCTATTTTATTGTTTTAATTGTCGTTAGTAGGTTAGCTATTTACTTTGAAGTTTAGATTAGGATTTTTCTTTTTGACAATTACGTAATTTACTTAAATGTGAAAAAAAAAAAAAAAAAAAAAAAAAAAAAAAAAAATTCCTGATAGATTGCTCTTTCGACCGAAGCGCCACCACACTGCTGCCGGACCCCACATGAGGTACACTATCCCCTCTCCTATTGTTCGTGTATGATTATTTACATTGAGGACAATGTCTATATTAAGTTTGGGGGGGTTTTTAATTTGAACAATGCTTAATATTTTGAAATTCTATGGTATGATTATTTATTTCATTTGTTTAAAGTGTCAATGATTGCACCTTTGATTGATGCATGTTTCAACTTCTGAATAAATTCTGAGATACTATGATTTGTGATAGTAGCATTGATTGGAACTTAGGAAGTTAGACTTGTTGTGTGGAAATGTTCATTCTTATTTAAGTTTAGCTGATTATGATATAAATTGTGTCTTGAGATCGAGAGCCTAAACACAGTAAGGGAGTGCTTGAGTGTAAACACTGAAAGGGAGTGAGCTCCATTTATATTTAGTGAGTGATTAGTGAGTATCAAATTGTTCTTGGTTTTGCCCTGCATTCATGAATACAAATTGTGATTTTTGCAGAAATAAGAGAATGACTTAGGCCATGTTTGAATCGTTTGAGCCTTTATTGACATACCTCATTTGTGTCATTTAAATGGCACCCTTAGTCTCCTATTTGAACTTATATTTACCATTATTTTGTCAACCCTAATTTAGCCTACCCTGAAATTATTTTGACTATCCTATTTATTGAGCACAGGGTTGTGGGTACATATTATGGGGAAAGTTGGAGAAAGTAGTGGTGAGAATCAAAGCTAAGTCTTTTGTCAATTGTCTAAGTTGTTAATATTTGGGGATTTTATTTATTCTTCCCTTATGTTTTTCTATTAAAAAAAAAAAAAAAAAAAAAAAAAAAAAAAAAAAAAAAAAAAAAAAAAAAAAGTTGAATTGTTCAGTAGTAGAACAATTTATTATATGCTATTTGTTGTTATTGTTAGTATTTGTATGCTATGCAAAGACATTGACAAAAGAGTTGGTTTTGAAAAATAGAGAGTGAGACAAGTTTGGGGGGGAATATTGAGTTAACTGATAAGAAAAGAGTTCAAGTGAGTGTAAGGAGTGAGGGTGACATAAGGATGGATTGTGCTCTAGAGTTTCGCTTGAATCCAAAAATTTCCTACCTTATAAACCCAACCTTACATTACAAGCTTAATTAAAGACCTATCGACTTTTATTCTGTTTATTCATATTTGTTATTAGTGAATAATGGGCAAGATTAATGAACAATAAGAGTGGACGGAGTGACCCTGAGAGCTATTTTTGATTTCCCTTCTCATAAGACACAAGTATAGATCTATCAGTTAAACGAGAATGAGTTTAAGCATGTACACACTCAAGTATTCCTGATTAAATTTCTCTCAATGCGATATCATGAGTTATATTATTGAAAGTGTTTATTTAGATGATTGTTTGCATGCAAATATCAAGCTGAGACAAAATACTGCGAACTGTGATTTAGATAATTTTACTATAGAAATTTGAAATATTTTGCATACTTTAATTTTTAATTCTTGAATAAATTTTATTAGATTTCTATGCTTATTTGTGTTCGCTTGAGGACAAGCTTTCAATCAAGTTTGGGGGTGTGATAAGTGTGTATTTTACGCACTTATTTATACTTTTTTTTATACTTGAAATGAATAATTTTCCTCAAGTGATCGGAAGAATTTAACGAAAATTGTCAAGTGTGCAGTAAAGATTTTAAAAATAGGAATCGAAGTTTTAAAGAAGAGAAGTAATGAGCAGCGATCGACGTACACAAAGTATTCAGAAATCAATCGGCACAAACAACAAAGGAGACCAACAGCGATCGATCTCCATGAATTCACAGAGATCGATCGCCACAATTGCCACATATTAGGAGCAAGCAGCGAACGATTTCTGAGAGCAGCGATCGATCTCTGTAATCCAGCAGAGATCGATCGCCACATATAATTGCAAATTGAAGAGAAGCCAGAGATCATTTCGCTGTACATACGAAGAAGAACAGCGATCGATCTCTATAAAAATCCAGAGATCGATCGCCGTACATGGGAGAAAAGGAAGAAGAAGCAACAAACATAGCCACATATTCCAGCAAAGGAAAGAAATAATCAATGGAAATTTAAAAAAATCACTTATTAAATCTCATCCATTAATCAGCAAAGGAAAGAAAATAAAAACCTAAGGGCAGAGAGGGATTCGGGCAAGCAGCGATTCGGTCTTGATTGAATATGGAAAGAAACAGAGATTCGGTTTTGGACGATTTAAAGAGCCTGGATTCAGATTTGGAAAGGGGCGACTATACAGCAAGAAACAGAGGATTGAGGAGGGGAATTCGGCTATATTTTTTCACAGAGCAGAGCGCAGCAGCGGGAGTGACTCTGGCGAGCTCTGTTCGGCGACGTTGAGAGCAGCGACGACCGGAAGTCTGCGACTTGGAGAGTTTCGGCGCAGCAGATCCGACGAGCAGCGAGGAGCGTCGGCGAGACTGGACAGCGCAACAGAGAAGCGCAAATTGAAGAGAAGCCAGAGATCATTTCGCTGTACATACGAAGAAGAACAGCGATCGATCTCTATAAAAATCCAGAGATCGATCGCCACATATAATTGCAAATTGAAGAGAAGCCAGAGATCATTTCGCTGTACATACGAAGAAGAACAGCGATCGATCTCTATAAAAATCCAGAGATCGATCGCCACATATAATTGCAAATTGAAGAGAAGCCAGAGATCATTTCGCTGTACATACGAAGAAGAACAGCGATCGATCTCTATAAAAATCCAGAGATCGATCGCCACATATAATTGCAAATTGAAGAGAAGCCAGAGATCATTTCGCTGTACATACGAAGAAGAACAGCGATCGATCTCTATAAAAATCCAGAGATCGATCGCCACAATTGCCACATATTAGGAGCAAGCAGCGAACGATTTCTGAGAGCAGCGATCGATCTCTATAAAAATCCAGAGATCGATCGCCACATATAATTGCAAATTGAAGAGAAGCCAGAGATCATTTCGCTGTACATACGAAGAAGAACAGCGATCGATCTCTATAAAAATCCAGAGATCGATCGCCACATATAATTGCAAATTGAAGAGAAGCCAGAGATCATTTCGCTGTACATACGAAGAAGAACAGCGATCGATCTCTATAAAAATCCAGAGATCGATCGCCACATATAATTGCAAATTGAAGAGAAGCCAGAGATCATTTCGCTGTACATACGAAGAAGAACAGCGATCGATCTCTATAAAAATCCAGAGATCGATCGCCACATATAATTGCAAATTGAAGAGAAGCCAGAGATCATTTCGCTGTACATACGAAGAAGAACAGCGATCGATCTCTATAAAAATCCAGAGATCGATCGCCACATATAATTGCAAATTGAAGAGAAGCCAGAGATCATTTCGCTGTACATACGAAGAAGAACAGCGATCGATCTCTATAAAAATCCAGAGATCGATCGCCACATATAATTGCAAATTGAAGAGAAGCCAGAGATCGAGAAGCCAATCTTCGACGCAGAGAAGCAACTTCACAGGATATATTCCTTTTCTTTTTATTTCTATTATTTCATTATGCAATTTAGTATTATAATTATTTATCTTTATTTTAGTATGAACTAACTTTCTGTTCTAGGGATATGACGTAACTGAAACTCGATTGTTTAATGTTTCTAATTTAGTTTCTATTTTCCTTTTTTCGATATCGTGTTGAGTATTCTTGTCTATTCTTCATGCTTAATTTTGCCTGATCACCAAAGTTAAGATTTTTAGGGTTGTTTCAAAAGACGGAAGTTGCGAAATAACTGGGCACTGATGAGTTTACCATGAACTGATTCTAGACTAGGGATAGCTAGGACTTTTATGCAGTTTTATGATTTTCTGCACTTAATGTATTCAACTGATTTGAGTTTGAGACCGGGAGGTGATAACCTGTTAGTTGGATAATATTATTATAGCTCGGGAGAGAATAATAATTAAAATAGAAAAATTGCTGTCAACACGTAGGATTAGGAAATATTAACTAAATTAGGGATATTAAATAGAAAAGTGGATGTGAAATCAGAATCCCTAGATTCTTTCTTAATATTTACCAAATCTTTAATTATTTTCCTGCCATTTATTTTAGTTTCCTAATTAGTTTACTTCAATTACTTTAGTTATTTAATTGTTTAATTTAAAATCAAATAAAAATCAAATCTTTTTAATAAATATTAAAGTGTTTTAGTCCAATTAATTTAAAATTAACTTAATTTAATATTTTAGTAAAACTATTCCTCGTGGGTTCGACTCTTACTTATAAACTATATTACTTGTGCGACACGTACACTTGCGTATCACGATTTTTCGCAACAGTTAGAATTTGAGAATTTTTCGGGTTTTAGGGAAAAACTCGTAAATTGTAGTTTCGAAGTATCGATAGTAAATTGTTCATCGATATGCTTCGAATAATTAAGTTAGAAATTTTAAGAAAACTCTTTAGTTAAGGTTTTGTCAATTTGGACGTTTAGAAGCTCAAATTAGTTTTAACGTCGATATTGTGTTTTGCCTCATACAAACAACGCTCGTGGACGGAGCTTGAGCTGCTTTGGACACGAGGTAAGTTCTCGTGATCTTCTCTTACCGATTGGCCTACACCGTACGTCGTGGTCGTCTCGAGGAGTTTCGGAGATATATAGGCTTAAATATGTTTTGGTTGGGTAGTTAGGATTAGTTCTGTATAGGTTATGTTTTTAATTGCTTTATTGTCTCGATGGTATAAATCATGTATGTTTACTTTATGTCATATTGAACTGCTCACGCATCACGGGTTTTATAAAGCATGAAAACGAATTTTCACACGATGTTTTAAAGAAAATGGCGATGTGGCCTGTAGAGGGGCTATTGATCTATTGTGTAGATCGACTTACGGGTCTGTCACAATACCACATCTAACACGTACTCATATAGTTACAGGTCACGCGAGATGGGGCTCAGGCACGGCTGTACGTGTTGTAAGCGTGTACCCCCCCTCTAGCTGGAAAGAGTAGTCCGACCGCTGGATGTGCTCTCTCCGGTTAGGGGCAAGAGATCTCGGTGACACCCACAGAGTAAAGTAAAGTAATGAAAATGACGCATGATTAAGAACTCATACGCACAACATGCATTGCATTTATGAGAGCTTGCTGAGATTTTTATCTCATAGGTGTCTATATGGTGTAGGTGATTACGAGGAAACAGGTGAGAATGAGATCCCTCCACCTGAGGAGTGACACAGTTGACGGATGATGGCTCGCGGTGGTGTGCTGGCGTAGTCGAGGCGCTTTTGACCCGTGGGACTCATGGTTAGGTGTTTTGATGTTGTTTTGGGAATTGTCGGGCTAAAATGAATAACTGTATAGACATTTTAGGATGTTTGAGAACTGGTAGTTGATAGGTTTATGTATCGATGTTTTGAAATGTATTGGAAATGGATCTTATAATCTTTGTTGATTTCAAAATAGGAGGATTTGTTTAGGTTTTAAACATATCCATGCGGTTTGTTTTCATGAAAATAGGTTATGTTTTAAATGTGTTTCGAGTCGTTATTTTGGGGCGATTAGTAAATGAGAAATTGATGGGGTTGAGAGTTATGTTGAATATGTATTGTTGAATGGTGAGGTTTGGTGATAGGAGTGAAGTGAGAAAGCAGGGAAAGAAGGCAATGAAGAAAGGGGGGGGGGGGGGTGCCGAATGCTCGCTAGGGAGGGTGATCGTTCGCCCTCTGTTGTCAACTTCTCTGGATTTTCCAGAGAAGTTGCCGAGCGATCGCTGGACGATCGCTCGATATTGAAGGAGATCGCCAGGGGCGATCAACCAGGCGAATGATCGCCTGGTTGCAATCGCGCCTGCATAAATGGGATGACTTCCCCATTTTGCCCCGCCTTCATTTTCAATTGTTTTAAACGTTTTTTTTATTTATTTTATCTAATTGTTTAATTGTTTTAAGTTTAGTTAATTGATTTTTAAGATTGGTTTTCAATGGTTTTCTAAACGACTTTAAAGAATTCGTTTTAAATCGAAATTCCGCCTAGAGTTTATTTAAGGTATAGGGATAAAATATATATATATATATATATATATATATATATATATATATATATATATATATATATATATATATATTATATATATATATATATATATATATATATATATATATATAGTACGGGAAATTGGGTACAATGTTAGGGTCATGACAGAGAAGGTTCAGAGTTTCAGTCAGAGTTTCAACGACAATCTTTTTGGTTGAAATGTTTTTCTCATCTTTTTCTATTTTAATTATATAAAAATTAACTAAGTGCACAAATATCATTATTAACATTGGATTATTTTTTAAAATCATGATGTTTAAAATTCTTGACTCTGCGCTGATACATGTGAATTAATGAAGTTTCGTGAAAAGATAAAACTTTCTATTAAAGAATGTAAATTAATATACAGCACGAACTAACAAATTCCTTGCAGCATTAAATTACATTTTCTTAGTATTGCTGTTCTTTTTAGATCTCAATGATACAGTAGATAATTTAAAAAAAAAAATCAAAGATTTAATAGAGGATACAAAAATAACAAAAAATTATACCACCAAATTTAAGAAGTAGGCAATTTCACTTGTCCTTGGAGGAAATTTTAATTTTTTGTATTGCAATTTACTGTAAAAAAAAATTGGTGGGAGAAACCGGGACCGGACCAAAAATTTTGGTCCGGTTCTGGGATTCAAGAAAAAAATCCCGAATCCTTCGGTCCAGTCCGATTTTGGCTTGGAACCGGACCGCATCGGACCATGCTTACCCCTAGCTACGCCTGAACGAAAATGAGATGGCTAATGAGACTCTAAACACATGAGATGACTAATGAAAGCCTGAATGCATGATTATGAATTGTGATGACTGGTAAAACTTTATGAGGGTAACAAATCGCTAGTTTTCTGAAAACCTGAACGCATGGTAAAGATCAAAAAATGAGTTTCATCCAATATGTAACTTTGAAATCATGAAATTGAGTAATGTATGCAATTAAAGTCAAAGACACGTGTTTTTACTTACTGAGTTATCTCACGCATTAGTTTTGTAATGTAGGTATGTTTTTATCTAAGGATTAATTAACGCTGATAGAGAATTTGCCAGAGGCAGACAAGCTTACAGAGGAAGAGAATGTTGTTGGTTTGGAATAATAAATTAAAATTATGATTTTTATCCTTTAAAATGATATTTTATATTTAATTGTATTTAATTTTAGTTTGATTAATTTATTTCATCAACTGTTGGATTTTTAGTAAGTACATTATTGTTTTAAAATTTATAAATGAGATTTTAGTTAATATTTGTTTAGTATTTAATTTTTTAAATATTTATTGCTTATTAAATAACTTTTGTTAATTTTAATAATTTTGAATTAATAAAATTAAAATTTTATAATAATATAATTTAGCTTAATTTATAAATCGATTTGAAAGTTTTGTTTTAAATTTTTAAATTAAAAAAAATTAAATTTTGAAGTAGTATCAACTTCGTATTACTGTAGTTTGTGTCGGTACAGAGGATATACGTAGCAAACAGAGTAGGTGCTTGAATGAATAAATAAATCCCACAGCTGGCTCTGAATTACTGTGGATGAGGTAAGGAAAGGGATGGAAGGGGCCCCCAGCGAAGGCCTATGCGCCTCCTCTTTTGCACACTTGTTCGAGGTGAACGATCCCCGGGTCTACTACGTCTCTATTTTTCAACCGCTTCGGTTTGAATGGGACTGCCTGCTTCAATCTTGATTTCACATGTAATAAGAGTCCAACGCCCGACCCCAGGGGCGGGGCGACGTCTCCAGCCGCGGCTTTTTTGGCCGACGACCTCCCATTTTCAAGCTTTTTTTTATCTATTTTGCTTCACCGACTTCTCTTTCTGCAGACGAATCAACGAATTATTCTAATTCCCGTGGCAGCACTTTAACAGGTGTGTTTTTTGTTTTGTTTCCCCGAAGCCCCCTTCGTCTTCCTCCCGAACGCGACGCGAAGGAAGAGCCTGATTTGGTGCCCACAAATCATGGGTAAAGAGAGGGAGAAGAAGATGTATGTCGGTATCGTTCTCAACTACGCCGCTGAGCTCAAGCTTTTGCTCACAGCCCTTTTGATACTTTGTACCGTCGCTACTCTCTTACAGTTTCTCCCTCCGCGTTTCAGCAGTCTCGCCGCTGATCTCCGTTTCTGCTTCACCTCTCAAGCTTCCTCTCCAACCCCCTCCCTCTCTTCCCCTTCCTCGAGTGCTCCCCTCTCTCCGTCCATTTCTCCACCGCTCCCACCTTCCGTCCAGAAAGATCGCGTGCTTGATAATGGCATCATCAGACGCGCTTTCAACCCATATGGTGCTGTTGCTTACAACTTCATCACCATGGGTGCTTATAGAGGAGGCCTCCACACCTTCGCCATCGTCGGTCTAGCTTCTAAGCCTCTTCACGTCTACGGCCATCCTGCTTATCGATGCGAATGGCTATCCCACCGCAACCCCTCTCACCCAATCAATGGCTCTGCCTACAAGATCCTGCCTGACTGGGGCTTTGGCCGTGTTTACACCGTCGTCGTCGTCAACTGCTCCTTTTCCGAGCCTGTGAATATGGATAACAGCGGTGGAAAATTGGTCCTCTATGCGTCGACTGTGGGAGGTGGAGACAGTAGCATCGACCGCACGGACAGAGTGGAAGCCTTGACGGAAGCTCCGGGGAGCATGAACGCTTCCGTTTATGCATCTAAGCCAAAGTACGAATACTTGTATTGCGGGTCGCCGTTGTTCGGGAATTTGAGCCCGCAGAGGGTAAGAGAGTGGTTGGCTTACCATGTGAGATTGTTTGGACCAAAATCCCATTTCGTAATATACGACGCGGGTGGGGTTCATGAGGAGGTGATTCAAGTTCTGAAGCCATGGATGGAGCTGGGATACGTCACATTACACGACATTCGGGAGCAGGAGAGGTTCGATGGCTACTATCACAACCAGTTCCTGGTGGTCAATGACTGCCTGCATCGCCATAAATTCTTGTCTGAATGGATCTTCTTCTTCGATGTGGATGAGTATATTTTCGTGTCTCCTAAGACCACCATCAAATCCCTTTTCGATTCCCTGTCGGATTACTCCCAGATTACCTTCGATCAGATGCCCATGAGCACCAAGCTCTGTCTCTCTGCCGATGCTGGAAAAGCCTACAGGTATATCAATCTTCTGCCACTATTCCATTGCCCTTTCTTTCTTCGTCATATTATTTTTTTCAAATTATTCTTAGATTTTGGTGATATTGTGTATGCTGTGAGAATTGTGAGATGGTCAATTTGAAACTGATTGCTGGGTGGTTGAGTTTTTCATGGAAAACTATTCAATCAAAGCATATACTTCTTTACTTGGACCTTAAGATTGCAGGTGAGAGGTTTTTTGTCTCCTTATTATTTGCTTAAAACTTGGACAGCGTGTTCATATGGATCTAAATCAGAACACCCTATTTACTTCAGTTTAGAGTCAGCGATGTTCTTTGTAAGACTGATCCTCAGAATCTGGAGAGCGTGGTTAATGACCAATGCTTCGCTGATTATTTATTTTATTCAGCAAAAGGCGAAGGTGTTCAGTTAGTAGAGTTGTTGGGATTCACAGTTTGGTATACAGAGTGTTCTTTGTCGACGCAAATATTAAATGTGATAGAGAAAGGGTTAAGGTGGGGCAGACTCCAACCGATGCTTTGTTTTGAGATGGTTTAATTATTAGTGTTGATTGTTTGGAGCAATGATTAAGTTTGTGTGCATTTAGGTGCTGATGGGTTGGATGTCTTCTCAAAATGATCACTTTGAATCGTACTAGGCTTGACCATTTATATGTGGTTTTGAAACAGGAAATGGTGGTTTGAGAAGCTGGTGTACAGGGACGTGAAGAAAGGGGTGAGGAGAGACCGCAAATATGCAGTGAGAGGGAGGAACGTGCTGGCGACAGGGGTGCACATTTCTCAGAATGTGGAGGGGAAGACCACCCGCAAGACCGATGGTAGCATCAGATACTTCCATTATCACGGCACCATTGCCTCCAGGCGAGAGCCATGCCGTTCCCACAGCAACTCATCGACGATGGTTTTTGAAAACACCCCTTACGTCCTCGACACCACCATGCGGGATCTGGCAGGGATGGTCAAGAAATTTGAGCTGAACACTATCGGATCCAGGCTGCAGAGGACTCGCCAATGAAAGTCTCCTTCGGGGCTGAGCATACAGGCTAATTACAGGTTAGAGATAGAGTACACTTGTTCATTCACACGGGTCGGGCGGTATATTAGGAGGAGGATTATGTCATATTATACTGTGATTAATAATGATGAAAAGCATACATTTCATTTTACGTGTTTGACGAAGGAAAGGTGAAAAGCAAAAGAAAAGAGGAATGGAATAAATTGAGATGGTAAGTGGTAAGGGAGGAATGTCTTGGTTTGGAGAAATGGAACAAGGAAAAAGGATCCATCTTTCTTTCCTTTCTATTTTATGTACCGAAAATGAAATGATTTATTATCGAATAATGTTACGTTTACTCTCGTAATCGTAAGAAAAGACGATCAAAGTGAGCACACCAAAACCCTGAGAAGAAAACACCAACCCTCCTCCAAAATGGGAGCTTCTCTCATGATGCGCTCTGTGCTTCTAAGAAGGCGTTGAATTCATCTCTTGCCTTGCGCAGCCGGGGTGTAATGCATGGAGAAGCATGCCCCGACGACGACGGAGATGACATTGCAAAGTGTACATGACGTGGTGACTCACTTGACTTCCCCGTTGCTGACTTGGTCGGACCAGTCTTCAGAACTCCTTTTCGGTCCTTGTCGAACACAAATGCCGACTTCACAGGCGCATTTGCATCCACGCTGTTCCGTATCAACTCCAGCGGCAGATCGAAGTAGAGACTCACGCAATCCCCGTCTTCTGCACTCTCGTTTACCATCGCCGAAGATGCCCACGATCCGCATTCGAATTTTTCTAAAGATACTGTCCTCGATATCACATTCATATTCATATTTACGTTCTCCGCATCATCGGAGTCGTCGTTTCTCGATTGCACCGGCTTCCCTTTCCCAAACGCTGGTAGAAACAGGCAGAGTGAGAGGGCCCCGCATCTAAATTGCTTTTCCAAAGGGCCTGCCTTCTTATTGCTCCGCCGCCATTCTTTTTTGGCTTCCATCTTGGAGACGCTCCTGCTGTTGACTTCTACTGCATTTGGGTTGTTTAGCCAAAGGTCAATATCATCGGAGGGGGCGCTGGTTCTACCCTCGCCACAAGATTTGCTCCTTCGCAACTTAACCTGTGGCGGAGGAGCAATGCGGCATTGCTGCAGGGTTGAGCTGCAGGCTTTACCAAGGAGGGAGTTGGGTTTCTTGGTGGACACAGCTGCGCTGAAACGAGGGGTTGAATTGGCGGAGTTGGGGAGGCTGCTGCTTATGAATTTGAAGTGGGCGGGGGGCAAGGGCGGTGGGGCGTGGAGATCCAACAGATTGGGCGTGTCTCGGACAGTGACAGAGAAGGAGTTGTTGAGGGAGATGGGATCCACAGAAATCTGCTTTTCCTTCTCAAAGTTGGGGGGGTAGAGTGCGAGCGCCATGGGCGGGCAGGCAGGGAGACAGCTCTGTCTGGGCTCCTAGGATGGAGAAGGGGGCATTTAAATTCAGAGGAGGGAACGTGGGTAGCATCTTAAACTTGGAAGTAGTGGTTACCATGTTGGCTCTGATGGTAGAAAACCATTTGCTCCCCCACTCCCCATCCTTATCTTCCTATTTATTTATTAACTGGACTTGGTCACGTAAAGAAAACACGATCATATCAAAATAAGAAAACGTTACGAGTAGGATTCGATAGATGTGGGGTCTGCGAGATATTCTTACATAAAAACTCTCTAAATGCAGAGTTTGGTGAGAAGGGAAGGGCATTGACAGAGTTTGGCTGATTTAGAGATGAAAAACGTGTCCTGAGACAAAATTAATATGACTTACCGTGCCTAACAAATTAAACGAGTCGAGCCTACCGAGCCGAGTCAAATGAACTCGCCTGAAAAAATTTCAATCTGACTTGGCTCGCGAGTCACGAGTTAAATCAGTCAAGCCGAATGTATATAAATATTTTCAACTTATATTAATATAATATAAATTTCTTAAAAATTTTTATTTAAAATTATAATAAGTATTAATAATCATATGTCAACGATATTAATCATTTAATTTAAAAATTATTTATGTTAAGGTATATAAAATTGAATGTATTAATAAAAAAAATTATTTGAGATTATCCAATAAAAATTATCATTAAAAATATCTTAAAGTATAAAAAGAAATTAGAATTTAAAAAAAAAATTACAAATTTAAAAAAAATTACTTTAAATTACAAAAGAAAATTCAATAAAAAGAATTTCTAGTTTTCAACATCTAAATTCGTAAACTTCACAAAAATTTCATCATCTCCTTTTTTTAATCTTTCGTCTTGGTGTTGGTCCAATCTTTGATACAAATGAGCACTTCCACAAGATCCGGTACAAATGTTCATCTTCGCTCATCATAAACACGTCTATATGTACTAATTATTTCATTAATGAGTGAAATAATTAATATATAATTTAAATTAATTAATTATATAACGAATAAATTATACCTAAAATGATAATTATTCTTTATCCGTCCATTTGCAAATTCTATCCACGTGGTCCAATAAGAAAGCACTTGACCACCATTTCTCAAACATCGTTCTGTATACTAGTATTGTCTTTTTTTTTTTTTTTTTTTTTTTTTTTTTTTTTTTTTTTTTTTTTTTTTTTTTTTTTTTTTTTTTTTTTTTTTTTTTTTTTTTTTTTTTTTTTTTTTTTTTTTTTTTTTTTTTTTTTTTTTTTTTTTTTTTTTTTTTTTTTTTTTTTTTTTTTTTTTTTTTTTTTTTTTTTTTTTTTTTTTTTTTTTTTTTTTTTTTTTTTTTTTTTTTTTTTTTTTTTTTTTTTTTTTTTTTTTTTTTTTTTTTTTTTTTTTTTTTTTTTTTTTTTTTTTTTTTTTTTTTTTTTTTTTTTTTTTTTTTTTTTTTTTTTTTTTTTTTTTTTTTTTTTTTTTTTTTTTTTTTTTTTTTTTTTTTTTTTTTTTTTTTTTTTTTTTTTTTTTTTTTTTTTTTTTTTTTTTTTTTTTTTTTTTTTTTTTTTTTTTTTTTTTTTTTTTTTTTTTTTTTTTTTTTTTTTTTTTTTTTTTTTTTTTTTTTTTTTTTTTTTTTTTTTTTTTTTTTTTTTTGCCTTTAGTACACGTCATTTACAAGAAGTCATTTCTATAATCTAGTTTGCTCTCTCTAGTTGTATTTCTCTTCCTCCTACTTCCTTTCTCTTAAAATCCCTCTTCCTCATTCCAACAAATTGGTATCAGAGCTCGGATTTTCGATCTTGTAGAAATGTCGAATTCTACATTTCCTTCCATTTCCCTCAACTTACAAAAGATAATTACGAGAATTGGTGCATTCGTATGAAAGCTTTGCTTGGATCGCAAGACGTATGGGAGATTGTTGATAGAGGCTTCGAGGAGCCTCGTGATGATTCCGCCATGACGCCTAATCAAAGGGAGACGCTACAAAGAATGCGTAAGAGAGACCAACAAGCTCTCACCCTTATTCATCAATGTCTAGATGAAGTTACATTTGAGAGAGTTTCAAATGCAACCACCGCCAAGCAAGCATGGGAGATTCTACAAATTCTTGTCAAGGAGTTGATAAGGTTAAAAAGGTACGTCTTCAAATCTTACGAGGAGAATTTGAAGTGTTACGAATGCAGGAATCCGAGTCCATAGCGGATTTCTTTTCGAGGGTTTTGGCGATCGTAAACCAAATGAAGAGATATGGAGAAAGAATAGAAGATGTTCGCATCAATGAAAAGATTCTTCGCTCGTTGTATTCAAAGTTTGATTACGTGGTTGTAGCTATCGAGGAGTCCAAGGATTTAGCTACCATAACGGTTGACCAACTCATGGGTTCTTTACAAGCTCATGAAGAGAGAATCAACAAGAAGAAAGAGGAGCCAATCGAGCAAGTTTTGGCTACCAAACTCTCCGTGAATGAAAAGGAGAATGAACGTGGGAGAAGTCAACGAGGAAGAGGACAAGGATGGGGACGTGGACGAGGTAGAGGAAGAGGTCGAGGATGGCAAAATTTTGACAATAGAGAGAAGAGTCAAGAGAACAATAGAGGAAGCAACTCAAAGAGAAATGATAAATCAAGTGTTCAATGCTACAATTGCCAAAAGCACGGACATTTTGCTCGCGATTGTTGGAGTCCCAAAAATATCAAAGAAACAGCGAATTATGCTCAAAACGAAGAGGTAGAAGAAAATTTGTTTCTTGCTTACAAAGAGGGAGAAGGAAGCAAGAGCAATATGTGGTATCTTGACAATGCTGCAAGCAATCACATGTGTGGTGACAAAAGCAAATTCAAAGAGATCGACAACTCAGTGACTGGATTAGTCACATTTGGAGATGACTCCAAAGTTCAAATTGAAGGCAAAGGTACGATTATAATTCGTATGAAAGCTTTGCTTGGATCGCAAGACGTATGGGAGATTGTTGATAGAGGCTTCGAGGAGCCTCGTGATGATTCCGCCATGACGCCTAATCAAAGGGAGACGCTACAAAGAATGCGTAAGAGAGACCAACAAGCTCTCACCCTTATTCATCAATGTCTAGATGAAGTTACATTTGAGAGAGTTTCAAATGCAACCACCGCCAAGCAAGCATGGGAGATTCTACAAAATTCTTGTCAAGGAGTTGATAAGGTTAAAAAGGTACGTCTTCAAATCTTACGAGGAGAATTTGAAGTGTTACGAATGCAGGAATCCGAGTCCATAGCGGATTTCTTTTCGAGGGTTTTGGCGATCGTAAACCAAATGAAGAGATATGGAGAAAGAATAGAAGATGTTCGCATCAATGAAAAGATTCTTCGCTCGTTGTATTCAAAGTTTGATTACGTGGTTGTAGCTATCGAGGAGTCCAAGGATTTAGCTACCATAACGGTTGACCAACTCATGGGTTCTTTACAAGCTCATGAAGAGAGAATCAACAAGAAGAAAGAGGAGCCAATCGAGCAAGTTTTGGCTACCAAACTCTCCGTGAATGAAAAGGAGAATGAACGTGGGAGAAGTCAACGAGGAAGAGGACAAGGATGGGGACGTGGACGAGGTAGAGGAAGAGGTCGAGGATGGCAAAATTTTGACAATAGAGAGAAGAGTCAAGAGAACAATAGAGGAAGCAACTCAAAGAGAAATGATAAATCAAGTGTTCAATGCTACAATTGCCAAAAGCACGGACATTTTGCTCGCGATTGTTGGAGTCCCAAAAATATCAAAGAAACAGCGAATTATGCTCAAAACGAAGAGGTAGAAGAAAATTTGTTTCTTGCTTACAAAGAGGGAGAAGGAAGCAAGAGCAATATGTGGTATCTTGACAATGCTGCAAGCAATCACATGTGTGGTGACAAAAGCAAATTCAAAGAGATCGACAACTCAGTGACTGGATTAGTCACATTTGGAGATGACTCCAAAGTTCAAATTGAAGGCAAAGGTACGATTATAATTCGTATGAAGAATGGTGATCATAAACTCATTAACAATGTCTACTATGTTCCAAGTATGAAGAGCAACATATTGAGTTTAGGGCAACTCTTGGAGAAAAACTATGAAGTTCACATGAAGGATTGTACTCTCCTACTTCAAGATGATAGAAGAAATGTGATCGCGAAGGTACCAATGACAAAAAATAGAATGTTCATGCTAGATATTCAAGCCGATGTTGCTCGATGTTTGAAGACTTGTACAAAAGACATCTCATGGCTTTGGCATTTGAGACTTGGCCATCTTAACTTTGGTGGTTTGAAGTTATTGGGCCAGAAAAGGATGTTGACGGGTTTGCCGTCTATAGATCAACCAGCCCAGTTATGTGAAGGGTGTCTTGCTGGGAAACAATTTTGAAAGAGTTTTCCTAAGGAGTCGACATCAAGAGCAAGTAAACCACTTCAACTTATTCATGTAGATGTATGCGGACCGATTAAGCCTTTGTCATTCGGTAAAAATCGATATTTTCTTCTCTTCATTGATGATTTTAGCAGAAAAACTTGGGTTTATTTTTTGAAGGAGAAATCTCAAGTTTTTGAAGTGTTTAAAAAATTCAAAGCGTATGTGGAAAGACAAAGTGGACGTTCCATCAAAGCTTTGAGATCTGATAATGGAGGTGAGTTTACTTCTAATGAGTTTAAAGAGTTTTGTGAAGCACAGGGCATCCGAAGATTCCTTACCGTTCCAAGGTCTCCTCAGCAAAACGGTGTTGTTGAAAGGAAGAATCGAACCATTCTCAACATGGCACGAAGTATGCTAAAAACTAAAATGATGCCGAAAGAATTCTGGGCAGAAGCTGTTAATTGTGCTGTTTACCTATCAAATAGGTGTCCGACAAGAAGCTTGTGGAACAAAACACCTCAAGAAGCATGGAGTGGAAGAAAACCAAGTGCTTCTCATTTAAGAGTGTTTGGTAGCATTGGCTATGTACATGTCCCAGATCAACAAAGATCAAAGCTTGATGATAAAAGTAAGAAGTACATTTTTGTCGGTTATGATCAATACTCCAAAGGCTACAAGCTTTATGATCCAATTATTGGGAAGAAATTTGTTAGTAGAGATGTGGAGTTTAATGAAGAAGATTTTTGGAATTGGAATGACGAAGACAAGAAAAGGTACGAATTCTTTCCTTTATTTGATGAGGAACAGAGAAACGAAGTTCAAGAGCCCATTACACCTCCAAGATTACCAACAATATTAAATACACCTTCATCTTCTTCAAGTGGAAGCTTAAGTGAAAGAGAGCCTCGTATGAGAAGTCTTGAAGATCTTTATGAGGTAACACAAAATTTAAGTGAAGATCTAACTCTCTTTTGTCACTTTGTTGATTGTGAGCCCATAGTATTTGAAGAAGCTGTGAAAGATGAAAATTGGAGGATTGCCATGGATGACGAGATTGCCTCAATTGAAAAGAACAAGACATGGGAGTTAGCAACCATTCCGAAAGGTCAAAAGCCTATTGGTGTTAAGTGGATCTTCAAAGAAAAGAAGAATGCAAAAGGAAAAGTGGAGAAATACAAAGCCAGGTTAGTGGCGAAAGGATATAGTCAACGACCGGGTATTGACTATGGAGAAGTATTTGCTCCTGTTGCCAGGTTAGAAACTATTCGATTGGTTATCTCTCTAGCTGCACAAAATAGATGGAAGATTCATCAAATGGATGTCAAATCAGCATTCTTGAATGGAGTTCTTGAAGAGGATGTTTATGTCGAACAACCTCAAGGATACATTGTAAAGGGTAACGAAGATAAGGTATTGAAGTTGAAGAAAGCACTTTATGGCCTGAAGCAAGCTCCAAGAGCTTGGAATAGTCGAATCGATAAGTACTTCCTCGAGAATGGGTTTATCAAATGCCCATATGAACACTCTCTCTATGCTAAGGTGCGTGAAAATGGAGATGTCTTATTTGTTTGCTTGTATGTTGATGATTTGATTTTTACGGGGACAAATCCAACTATGTATGAAGAATTCAAGCAAGCAATGACCAAGGAGTTCGAGATGACAGATATTGGTCTAATGTCCTATTATCTTGGCATAGAGATCGATCAAAGAGATGATGGAATTTTTGCATCACAAGAAAGTTATGGAAGAGAAATTCTAAAGAAATTCAAGATGGAGAATTGTCGGCCTGCGAGTACTCCTGTGGCATGTGGAGTAAAATTATCGAAAAATGAGGAAGAAGAGAAAGTTGACTCTACAACTTTCAAAAGCCTGGTTGGAAGTTTGAGGTATTTAACTTGCACAAGACCAGATATTCTTTTTGGAGTTGGACTGGTCAGTCGATTTATGGAGTCACCAACTGTGACACATTTTCAGGCAGCTAAGCGGATTCTTCGTTATATCAAAGGTACAATTAATTTTGGCATGCTTTATTCATTTTCTAATGAATTTAAGCTTGTGGGATATAGCGATAGTGATTGGGGTGGAGATATAGATGATCGAAAGAGCACAACAGGTTTTGTTTTCTACATGGGTACTACTGCTTTTACATGGAGTTCGAAGAAACAACAAATTGTGACTCTATCCACCTGTGAAGCTGAATATGTTGCAGCTACTTCTTGTGTATGCCATGCTATATGGCTGAGAAGATTGTTGAAAGAACTACAAATGCCACAAGAAGAACCTACAGAAATTTTTGTTGACAACAAGTCAGCTATTGCATTGGCAAAGAATCCTGTGTTTCATGATAAGAGCAAGCATATAGATACGAGGTATCATTTTCTCCGTGATTGCATTACGAAGTCTGAAGTGCAAGTGAAGTATGTGAAGTCCAATGATCAAGTTGCAGATATTTTCACGAAGCCTCTCAAATATGACACTTTCAGCAAGCTAAGGATGATGCTCGGAGTTATAAGGAATTAAGCTTAAAGGAGGATGTTGAAATTATAGCTTAATTCTATTAATATATTTAGTTCATGTATGTTTTTAATAAGGTTCATGGTTTAAGTCAATGTATTTGTGAAAGTGTATCTAGGAAGTTGTAATAGATACATTAATGCATGTATTGCATTAATGAGGAGGTTCATGTATTGCCCTCAAATATGTACCAAATAGTCCTATAAATAGGATCTATGTCTAAGCCTTTAGTATCAAGTCATTTACAAGAAGTCATTTCTATAATCTAGTTTGCTCTCTCTAGTTGTATTTCTCTTCCTCCTACTTCCTTTCTCTTAAAATCCCTCTTCCTCATTCCAACATGAGCAAACACGCACCTTGACGGGCAAGTGGGCTGACTCATGAGCCTGATCCGCCGAGCTAACTAGCCGTCTCGTTTGGAGAACGTCTGGCTCGATCTTTGACAAGCTCGACTCGCCCCGGCCAGGCCTGCCTCATAAGTCATAGGACCGGGCTAGACTTGGCCCGCCGGCTTGCTAAACAACGATAGGTTGATTGAGATTTTGCATAAGCATGATCTAATCAATCTCACGCGTCCATCATCGGTTTGAATTCAATATAAACAAAGACTCCTTCAAACTTGCACGCCAATTGATTCCCTCATGTGGACCTCTTGATTAAGAGCTTTTCCTACGCCCACCTAACTCAAAATACCAATAAATATTATTGTTCAAATTATTAGAGTTTAGTCAATAATTCTTCATTTAGTCAATAATTCTAATGACTCTCCGTGGCATTTTAGACTTGTCATGCCTCTCATGCAATAATATTTTACAGATTTCTTTTGCTAAAACTGATGCAAGTTCAAAATGTTCCATTTGTCCTATGGAAAAACAGAAGAAATTGTCTCTCCGAGCACTCTTATGTTGCGACAATCAATCGACATTATACTTGCTGCAAATCCCGTCTTTCATGAACGAACGAAAGAAGATTGATTGTCACATTGTTTGAGAACAGCTTCAGTTACAACGTATTAAAGCATTGCATGTTTCTTCTAAACATCAAACTGCTGACGTTTTAACAAAACCACTGTATCCTGATCACTTTTGTGATCGTATCAGCAAGATTGAAATGATAAATGTACATTCTCCATCTTGAGGTGGAATATCAAGACTGATGGTTTGGTGATTTTAGAGTTCTAATCTGAACAACTTCTTGGGCAAGAAGAAGATGACGACATCAACGATATTCCCTTTTTCTCTTTTTTCCACAAAATGAAATATTTTTTTTTTTTTAATTTCAACAAAATTCTCTATACCAGAGTTATGATGCTTGTTAGAAAATCAAACAATGTACAAAAAAGAAAGATATGAAAATGGATTCCAAGATTTAAGTAAAAAATCTTAATGAAAAAAAAAAATCACGGACAGAGACAACAAATTCTTTATAAAAATAAGATATAACTAATTTTTACGATTCAAACAACAATATATAAAGTAATGTAAAAATCTTAATATTAGATATGAGTCCGACTAAATCCAATTGGCAATTGAGTTATACAAATTTTAATAATCTCTATCTTGGTACGAATTCCATATAAGAGATTCAAAATGCAAATTTCTCGACTCCACCTCAAAAAAAATTCAGAATACTGAACTCTATCAATCTCTATTTTGTTTGGTGTCTGATCATGCCCAATAATTCTTGACAATTCTAAGTTATTATGGAAGCCTAATCCTTTCATATTTGACAACATGTAGCTCTCCTATTTGAAGTGTTTAGAGAACATCAAATCTTTGGTGGCCATTTTTTAATAATTCAGCACAATTGTTTTCCATTGATTCCCCACGAGTAAAGGTGGTCTCCTTTTTTCTAACACTATGGCTAAAGGTTTCCTCCTTAAACTTATTTTGAGTTGGAGCTTGCCAATAGAAAGAATTGGTTAGACTTGGGAAATTTGGTTCGTACCAAGGATCATAGTTTTATTTTTGTGTACTTGATGCAAATTTCTTTTTTTTTTTTTTTTTTTTTTTTTTTTTTTTTTTTTTTTTTTTTTTTTTTTTTTTTTTTTTTTTTTTTTTTTTTTTTTTTTTTTTTTTTTTTTTTTTTTTTTTTTTTTTTTTTTTTTTTTTTTTTTTTTTTTTTTTTTTTTTTTTTTTTTTTTTTTTTTTTTTTTTTTTTTTTTTTTTTTTTTTTTTTTTTTTTTTTTTTTTTTTTTTTTTTTTTTTTTTTTTTTTTTTTTTTTTTTTTTTTTTTTTTTTTTTTTTTTTTTTTTTTTTTTTTTTTTTTTTTTTTTTTTTTTTTTTTTTTTTTTTTTTTTTTTTTTTTTTTTTTTTTTTTTTTTTTTTTTTTTTTTTTTTTTTTTTTTTTTTTTTTTTTTTTTTTTTTTTTTTTTTTTTTTTTTTTTTTTTTTTTTTTTTTTTTTTTTTTTTTTTTTTTTTTTTTTTTTTTTTTTTTTTTTTTTTTTTTTTTTTTTTTTTTTTTTTTTTTTTTTTTTTTTTTTTTTTTTTTTTAACTCTTCAACCGATTCAATCTAAGAGTAATACTCACTCCTATCCAAGGTTCATCTAAAATAAGGTATACCATAAGGTTTATCAAATTAAACGTGACCATTCGAAGTTTTATGGTTTGGTCGTCTTGGGGGTTTGGTTTTCCTCATTGGTGTGGTTTTTGGAGAAGGTTCTCTATGGTGGTTATGTATAATATCATCCATAACAAATCTTAGGCTTTGACTTACTTATGTCGTTAACTTGTTGGCCTAAGTCACTAAACTTCTTAGTTAAACCTTCAAGTTGTCCTTGCATATTAGACTTTTCATTGCTCGGTTTGGTGGCCATGGTTGTTTGGCTCATGTGGCCTCGGGTTTAGCTAACAGGTTTATCACACTTAGACATAATCTAACCCCCAATAAAAACACAACAAAGCCACAAGAAAATATCAACAAGAGGATTCCTATTAGTCCACTAAAACAACCTAACAAAACAGAAAAAACACAACAAATTGTCAAACAATGCTCCTCAGATTTACACCAATCTCTTGGCCGAAGGAGACTCCAAATTCAGACTTAAGATTAACACATAAAACAACAAAAGAGAAACACTAAATGTAAAGTAGATTCATTCTCGATTAAATGTTTAATTTTGAACCAATTATATGCATTAGGTAGCACTTTTAGTCCTTATAACTTCAGATCATAAAAGTGACATAAATGGTACAAGAAAATGGTGCTACATCTTGCCAATTTTTGGACTTTAACATGCTCCTCTTTCGGTTACATTATGCCTAAAGATTAGTCACATTAAACATTCAGCAAGCATTGACTTAAAAAGGCATGGTTTGATAAGTACAACTTCAGGTCACATGCAAAACAAGAGTGAAAAAGTACCAAACAACAAAAGTAGGTAGTTGCTTTTAGGTTTTGTACTTGTTCATGCTAGGTTTGGCCATTTTTGACAAAAACATAACCATGTACTTGGAAACTATGATAATGATCAGATTTTTGAACTAAAGTTGATGCATTAGTTAGTAAATTAAGTTCATAAACTTAAGATGATGATAGTACAATTAATGGAGCATGAAAACAGCAACATAACATAACAAAGTTTAAGTTAATAACATGTTTTTCTTGGTTTTGTGCAAAACAGAATGTTAAACACTTTAAGCACTAAAAGCAACAAGTTAAAAGGCAATATTCATAAAGTAAACTTTCAGGCTCATAACTTAACATATTAATAATATGTGCTATCTAGATGGTGAAGCATTACAATGCAAAAATAGCAAACACTAAGCATAAGAACAAACATATTCTCAATTAGGCTAAAAGCACATAAAACAGTTTGTTGCAACTTTTGGTCTCGGTTTTAGAGTAGAATTTTAATCCCAAATTTCATGCAATAACTTAGCAAGTTTAATCCTCAAATTTTATATAACATTAACAGCAAAACGATGCAAGAAAAAAGATTCAAAACTTGTTACAATTTCATATTAAAAACATGCATTCATCGGTTGTTAAAATTGCAACAAAGTTTGCTCTTCCTGTTTTGCATAAACAGAAACTTCAAATGAGTAAACCAACAAGAACAGCAAGTTAATCACAATATTTTGAAGCTAAACTTTCATGCTTAAGATGTTAACATGCTGGAGTAAGAGTTAAACAGCAAGCAAAAGACTAATAGCACCAAAAATAGAAAAACAACAAGTTTCTTTCAAGTAAGTAGCAAAATGTATAACCGGTTTAGGAAATGAGTTGCAGCAACAAAAATTGTGACATTTGAATGTTATACCTTCATGCTTAGATCCTTAACAACTAATAGAACATGCTAGAAGTGATTTTAAGGCAAGAAATTTCAAAACATAAAACAAAAACAACAAGCACAAAACAGAAAACTAAATAGATTATATTGTTAACCTAGTTTTGTGAAAATGGCTGCAGCCATCAAAACGGGTTTGGTAAACAAAACCAACTGGATTTCTAGCAATCCAAGGGAGCTATCCTTGCTCTTATACCAAATTTTATGGTCTAGCCCTGCAAAGGTCACTAGAACATAAGAAAAGATCGTTAGTTCTCTTGGTGTTTGGCCAAGCTGAGGAGACCTCAAATGATAGCCAAAGTTGAACAAGCAAAATAGCTTTAAATGGAACGACAATTTATGTGAAACTTATGTTGTGAGTGAAGTGTGTGAATATGGAAGATGTGGTCCAAATAGCTTGAGAAAAAGAAAATGTGTAACAAAACCTCATGTCAGCCGATAAGCAATATTTTATGGCTTTCGGCAAAGTATACTTTCCAAGGAAAGAATCTTGACTTCGAGGAACTAGTTTGGCCACTCTCTACTTGTTTCCAACTCTCAAAAGAGTGGAGAGGGAAGGTGAAAAATGAGATCCTTGCAAGAAACCGTGCTTGAAAGAAATGGAGGTGCAACTCCCTCGATTATGTGCAACCAAGGCACTTACCTTGAAGCTTCACTTCATGAGGTTTTTTCCTTATAGGAAACAGCCGATATTCTCATTTCATCAACAACCATTTACAGACACTAATAGCCATGCATTTATAGACCTAAGTGGCTTAGGGTTTGGTGTTCAAAAGTGGGCTCAAAGAACTGTTGGAGCTTGGCCATGGGGGGCCATGGTGTGCTTTGTTTGGATGACCGAGATCTTTTCTTGCAATATTCATCAGAGGGCATGATAAGGCCATGTCATCAATCCTAGGAACTTTTCCTTGGCGCCTCTCCTAATGCCAAGTAAGCTTAGTCACATGTTGGAGTACTATGTGTTCGGCCATATGTGGAGATTTGGAAGGTCAAGATGTCTTGTGTTTAGGTTGATCAAAGGCCAGCTGAAAGCCAAGTCAATGATCCATGTTTTCTCCCAAAGTTGTAAGGGCAACAAGCATCTTCAAGGGGCAGCACTTGGTATGGCCAAATTGGGTAAAGAATGCTTCAATTGGATGCTTAATCTCGGCCATTGATCTTGGTGCGCGTGCGGCCAAGCTTCCCATGAAAGCCATGCAAATTCCAAGCACTTCATGTGGGTTAAACCGAAACCAAGCCACCTCCTCTCCTAGCATACATCTAACCCTAAATGCCTAACATGCATACATATAATAATTGTCACAAAAAGTCCAATGTTTGACGAGTAAGTGTTCAAAATAAAAATGTTACATAAATTCATGCTCGGGAAGAAAAATTCTCATGTGAACTTCTTGATCTTCCATCCTTGTCTTCCATGCAATGACATGTCTTGGTTGGTCTTTGTCTTTAGCTTCAACCTCCCACTTTAAGTCTCCAAAGGTGTGTTCCAAGTCATCATATAGTTCATCTTCTGCAAAAGACAAAAGTGTGTGAGAACATAAGTTAGATAAATTGTGTGCCCGGGCTTGGGACTGTGTGACGGGCCTACGAGGCACATCAGAAAAGGGGAAGGGCAGACTGATTGAAAGTAAGGTTAGTAGAACGGCTGCGGAGGGTTACGAGCTAGGATTGTGGTCGCTTAGCTTGCAGTCTATTTAAAGGAGTGAACTTGTTTTGTTTATCCAATCGGACCTCATCGCGAAGGGTTGTGAGCTAGGATCGTGGCCACTTAGCTTGCAGTCTATTAAAAGAAGTGAACTTGTGCTGTTTATCCAATTGGAACTCATAATTGAGAAGAAAACTGTGAACTTCTTCTATTGAATGTTCAACGGGCCGACTCAAGACCATAGTGACTTTGAAGGTAGACTAATTGACCCTTCATGAAAAAAAGGAAAAGTACCATTTAGACTCCAACGTATGGGGTCAGTGACCATTTGGTATCTAACGTATTTTTTGCACTCAATCAGACCCTAACGTATAAAACGTTTGCAATTCAAACCCTCCCGTCAATTTTTCAGTTAAATTTAACAGACGCCTTTTTAAAATGACTAAACTACCCTCCCTCTCTCTCTCTCCTCTCTCTCTCTCTCTGGAACGCCAGATCACCCCTCTCCCTTTTATTTTTTTTTTTTTCTCTTTTTTCTCTTTTCCCATTTCCTTCCTTTCTCTTCTCTGCCCTCTCTCTGGAACGCCAGATCACCCCTCTCCCTTTTATTTTTTTTTTTTTCTCTTTTTTCTCTTTTCCCATTTCCTTCCTTTCTCTTCTCTGCGTGCTCTCTCCTCCAGGCGACAGACTCCTCCACCCGAAGAACGCCGACGACCAACGAAGCCCTCCTCTCCTCAGGCCCATGTGGCTCCAACCATCCAATTGACCAATCGGAGTCGTTAGATTCAGAGCTTGATAAACCAACACCATCAGACAGCACCAAAAGAACATCATACTCCCTATCAATTCTTCTCTCTTCTCTACTCTGCCATTTTCTCTTCACCTTCCTCGAGGATGAAGCCAATTTGGCTCCCCTTACTGCAGGAAATTTCAGAGCCTCGGGTTCCCGCAATCCCGATGAAGAATTCAGAGTAGATCCACTAGGAACAGACTCTTTCTCCTTCCCACTCCACATCCACCATGAGAGGCCAGAGAGAGAGAGCGCCATTTTTGAAGTCACCGAAAGCTCTCAGCTTTAAGAAAATTGGGTAATTGAAGAGGAAACCAATGATTAATACGAGCCTACCCAAAAGGGAAAAGAAACTGCAAATGGTTTCTGCGTGTTACAGTAACCACCAGGTTAGGAAATTCTCAAAGACATCTAAGAGATTAGATGATGGGTAAAATAATTAAGAATCAGACAGTGAATGGGGAAAAGTTTTCAAAATTGTCCCAAAAAATAAGCAAAAACAGCTGATTTGATTAAATAAACTCCCTAATCCACAAGCAGTACGCCATCTACTTTTCTGAAATTTAAAGCTTCGAAGGGAGAAGGTTCAAAGTAATGCTTGTCGGAGGAGAGGAGGGCTTCATTGGTCGTCGGCGTTCTTCGCGTGGAGGAGTCTGTCGCCTGGAGGAGAGAGCACGCAGAGAGAGAGAGAGAGAGAGAGAGAGAGAGAGAGAGAGAGAGAGAGAGAGAGAGAGAGAGAGGAGAGAGAGAGAGAGAGAGAGAGAGAGGAGAGAGAGAGAGAGAGAGGAGAGAGAGAGAGAGAGAGAGAGAGAGAGAGAGAGAGAGAGAGAGAGAGAGAGAGAGAGAGAGAGAGAGAGAGAGAGAGAGAGAGAGAGAGAGAGAGAGAGAGAGAGAGAGAGAGAGAGAGAGAGAGAGAGAGAGAGAGAGAGAGAGAGAGAGAGAGAGAGAGAGAGAGAGAGAGAGAGAGAGGAGAGAGAGAGAGAGAGAGAGAGAGAGAGAGAGAGAGAGAGAGAGAGAGAGAGAGAGAGAGGAGAGAGAGAGAGAGAGAGAGGAGAGAGAGAGAGAGAGAGAGAGAGGAGAGAGAGAGAGAGAGAGAGAGAGAGGAGAGAGAGAGAGAGAGAGAGAGAGAGAGAGAGAGAGAGAGAGAGAGGAGAGAGAGAGAGAGAGAGAGAGAGAGAGAGAGAGAGAGAGAGAGAGAGAGAATGAGGGTGGTTTAGTCATTTTAAAAGGGCATCCGTTAAATTTAACTGAAAAATTAACGGGAGGGTTTGAATTACAAACGTTTTATACGTTAGGGTCTGATTGGGTACAAAAAATACGTTAGGTACCAAATGGTCACTGACCCCATACGTTGGAGTCTAAAGGGTACTTTTCCCTAAAAAAAAATGGCTAGCTGGTGGCAGCGAGATTAATTCAAATTGAGGTCAGTTTTTGAATATATTCATTGATGAAGAGTCAATCTTTGTTCAGTTTGTGAAGCTAACTCTTTAACTCAATGGTGCCGGTTAAGGAGTTGGAAGAGTACATCAAGCAAGGGTCGCCCATATTGTTGCAATAGAAGTGTAGCTCACAATTTGAAGGAGAATAGATTCGGAGAGGGAGGCAAACAACCATCTCATGACTAATCGATCAATATCAATGCCAGACAGAGAATTCAAGGTTGATCTAGAAGATCTTGCTATCTAGAAATTTTGGTGGTGAGAGGTAAGAAGTACCAATAAAGTAGTCTTATCCATTTGCGACTACCACATTAAGAAGTTGGGTCTTCCATATGCGATAGTTATTGGAAATGAGTTTGATAGTGAGGTTTTGATTCTAAGCAATAAACAGAGGAAGGAACTAAGTGTGAGCTGTTGAGGTTTTGGTTGACAGGGATCGCAAGCAACAACATGTTGGTGAGGAAGAATATTGCTGCTAGAAGAGGTCATTGACTCAAATACGAAGTTAGAAAAATATAAGCAAAGAAGAAGACGAGATAAGGAGGAAAATTAAACTTTGCACTACTTTAGATAAAATTACATTCTTTGCTATTTATAGATTATATGAATACTCATTCTCTGTGAATTGGTAGTCGATAGTGGCTCCAGTAATGTAAGCCAAACTCTAATAGAAAGGGGAGAGAAAGCAATCACACATAGGCGTGAGTAGAGTGAACATGCTGAGCTTAACAGTCTCACACCCAGAGAGACACATACATAGTACATAATTTTGAGAAATTGATTCACCAATCACAACATAAAGAAGGGCCCATATGAATGTGCTGAGAAATGTGAAGAGAAAAAATCAACCCTTCAACACGCCCGTTGTAGCTCGCCTCTAACGGTCGACGGCGATTCTTTGGTGCTTCAGCAGCAACAACCTCTGTTCGTCAAGTACATGGCACTCACCCTCAATAGTAGCTTGTTTAGCAAGCTACCTCTCACTCGGCGTTCTTCCTTTCATTCTCAGAAGCACACCAAATACACACTCTAACTCTTCCTTTCTTTTAACAATAATGGACCAAAGTCCATTATGGATCCGAGCCCATACATTTGGCCCGGATCCCAACAATCTCCCCCTTCGGGTCATGTGTGGGTTCCAACAAACTTACTCTTCGACAAGCCTCGAACTTTTGCTTTGGCAAATGCTTCGTTAACATATCCGAACTGTTCTCACTAGTGTGCACTTTTGCCAAGTGCAACTGCTTTGTCTCGAGCAAGTCTCGAACCCAATAATACCTCACATCAATATGCTTGGACTTCAAATGAAAAGATGAATTCTCAGAGAGGTGGATAGCACTTTGGCTATCGCTGAACACAACATATGACATGCCTCGGAGACTCCTCACCCGATCCCAAGCTAAGGGTCAAGTTTTACCTAATTTATCTACTGGAAAATTTATTTCTTTTACAGGTAAAGACCTATTTAAATGATTGGATTGGAATCCTAATGCACAAGACAAAGATCGACCTATGCATGTCCTCACTTGGAAGCACGATTTAAGGAAAATCAAGCTCAAGAGGGAATTTGTTTTCCCGTGAACAAAACTGTGTAATCCACTTTGAGGTATTTTGTATACAAACTCTAGCCTTTGTAATATTGACTAATAGTAGCCTTAGAAAATTGCATGCATGCATTAGATGTATGTTAGGGCTAGATGAATGATTGATTAGTTGGTGGTTAAAGTATAGATTAATCAAATGGATTATTACAATGGAATGAGCAATATCGAGTCAAGTACAAATCATGGCATACCTCAATTTGCCAACTGCAGGCGCATAAGGAATTCAACTCATATCTATCTTGTCTTTCTCACTTGTAGGTCATTGCTCCGTATTGAGCTTGAAATGACCTGCAAGTGGAGAACACACAACTTTGGCCTTACTCATGTTCAACCTTTTAAGTACCTTCTCGATGTAGTCTTCTTGAGACAACTAAAGTTTCTCATTCTTCCTATCATGAGATATCTTCATACCAATTATCTTCTTCGCCGCACCCAAGTCTTTCATCGCAAAGGACTTGTTCAACTCTCCTATCAACTTAGCTATCTTGCTAGTATCACAGCCTATGATCAACATATCGTCAACATATAAGAGGAGAATCACGTAGTCATCATCGAAATACCTCTTTATGAACACACAATGGTCTGACGATGTCCGATTGTACCCGTGACTCACCATGAAAGAGTCAAACTTCTTGTACCATTGTCGTGGAGATTGTTTGAGACCATACAAGCTCTTCTTCAACTTGCACACAACTTGCTCTTTTCTTTTGACTTCGAATCCTTAGGGCTACTCCATGTAGATCTCTTCCTCCAAGTTACCATGAAGAAATGCAATTTTTCCATCAAGTTGCTCAATCTCCAAATTCAAACATGCAACAAAACCAAGAGCAACTCGAATCGAGGACATCTTCACTACCGGTGAGAATATTTCTTCAAAGTCGATTTCGTTCTTCTAACTATATCTCTTCACAACTAACTGAGCCTTATATCTTAGCTGGGAGCTTGCATTTTCAGTCTTTAACCTGTAGACTCATCTGTTTTTTATAGCTTTCTTGTCTTGAGGTAACTTCACCAAGACATACGTGTGATTTTCGTAAAGAGATTGCATCTCCTCGTCCATGACTTTCAACCACTCTTTCTTCTCATTAACAGAAGTCGCCTCTTGGTAAGTGTCTGGCTTTCTGACATCTATGAGCATCACATACTCATTTGAGGTGTATCTCGTCGAAGGACGTCGTTCTCTAGTGGATCTTCTCAAAGGAGGTTCGTCTAGCAACTCTTGAACCTCTTCTTACACTTGCTCAGTCGGTTCAACATTATCCGCAATGGGGACTTCGCCATTTGCGGGACCGGTATCATGCTCCGGTTATGCTCCCCCTTGATGGGGATGCTCTGCAAGTGTAGAAACTTGATCCAAATCGATCAAATCATCACTGTACCTATCTACCATTTTCGCCTTATCGATGTCTTTGATGCCTCGGTCTTCCACGAACATGGCATCTCTGCTTCTGACAAGCTTTTTCTGCACCGGATCGTAGAAACTGTAGTCAAACTTATCAAGACCATAACCGATGAACACACACGGCCTCGTCTTCACATCGAGCTTTGACCGCTCTTCTTTCGGAATGTGAACAAAGGCATTGCACCCAAAGATGCGCAAATGACTATAAGAAACTTCTTTTCCCAACCACATTCTATTCGAAACTTTGAAACCCAACGGAACACTCAGCGTGAGATTCAAAACATGAACTATTGTACTCAAGGTTTCACCCCAAAAGGGTATCGGCAACTGTGACTATGAGAGAAAACATCTCACTCTCTCAACAAGTGTCTTGTTCATTCTCTCAGCTAACCCGTTCAACTGAGGAGTTTTTAAAGGTGTCTTTTGATGACAAATACCCTGCTCTCTGCAATACACATCAAAAGGATCGCAGTACTCACCCCCATTATCTGTCCGAATGCACTTGAGCTTCACATTTGTTTCTCTTTCCACCCGAGCATAAAACTGCTTGAAGACGTCTAGCACTTGATCTTTTGACTTCAACATATATACCTAAATCTTTCTTGAATGATCATTGATGAAAGTCACAAAGTACAGTGCACCACCAAGTGTTCTTGTCATCATTGTACCGCATACATTGGGGTAGACCATGTTGAGTTTGCTCAGTTTTCGCGAGTGAGGAGCTCTCTTGAAGGCAACTCGAGTCTGATTATTTGCCAAACAATGAGCACATTGCTTTAGAGAGTCCCCTTTTATACCAGATAACAGGTTCTTCTTTGCTAGAATCACCAATCCCTTCTCGCTCTTATGACTAAGTCGGTTGTGCCAAAGATCTACCACACCTTCATGGTCCACCGTATGGACTGTGGAATCCGCGATCTTCGCATGCATCACGTAAAATGAGGAGCATTTTTCTCCTTTCGCAACAATCAATGAGCCATTGGTGAGCCTCCATTTTCCATCACGAAAGGTGTTGCAAAACCCTTCATTGTCGAGATTGCCGGTCGATATCAAATTCATGCAGATGTCGGGGATGTGCTTTACACCTCTCAAAAACAAGATGTTGCCATTATCAGTCTCCAAACGCATGTCTCTCATACCAATGACTTTTGCAATGCCATCATTTCTCATTCTTACACTTCCAAAGTCACCGGAAGTGTAGGACGTGAAGAAATCTCTTCACAAAGTGGCATGTATCGAAGCGCCACTATCGATCACCCAACTCATATCTTGGCAAGCAAAATTGGCGATGTCTCTGTCGTACACAATAAAGAACTCCTCGGTAGCCGTGACTACTTTCTCACCTATGTCACCCACTTCGGTCTTCTTTTCCTTTCCTTTGACATTTGAATTTTCTCGAAGAAACTTTTGACAAAATATCTTTATGTGTTCCTTGTTGCCACAATGATGACACTCAAAATTTGCGTAGTTTCCCAACTTGCTTTGACTTTAGTTTCTATTGCCCGGGCCTTTGCTTTGATTTTTTCCCCTGTTTTTGGTAACTAGGACGTCTGACTGTGAAGAACCCGTCGACTTTCTTCTCATCTTCTCATTCAAAACACTACTCTTGACTACATCCATAGTCAGAACAATCCGGGGCCAAGTTGGACAACGACATTCTGAATGTCTTCCATGAGTCCAGCAATGTTCCAAGAAGCATCAATCCCTAAACCTCTTCATGGAACTTGATTTTCATTCCAGCCAACTGATTGATAATTTCCTGAAATATATCCAAGTTATCGGTCATTGCTTTTCCATGTTGGTACTTCAACCCTGGAAGTTGCTTGATAAAAAACAGCTTGTTGTTGCCGGTCTTCCTAGCATACAACTTCTCAAGCTTTTTCCACAAACTCTAAGCGTTCTTTTCCTCATTGACATAGTTGAGGACGTTATCATCTACCCACTGTTGAATGTAACTGCACATTTGAAGATGACACAATTCTCATTCAACGTCAGATTTAGCTGCCGACTTCGCACCAGCAAACACGAGCAAATAATAGTCTTTCACATAGAAAATATCCTCCATCTTCCATTTCCATACATGATAGTTGGAACCGTTCAACGTGACCATCTGACTCGGGTTACTCTCCATGATTCGAACATGGTACAAGAACGCGGAAATGCGTTGAATAAATAATCAACCATTGAAGTGAAGAACAACAATGGCAGAGGAGCTTAAGCTACTGCCAGAATAAATCCGCCCAACAAATCACAAACCACCCAATAAAAATTTTCAAACATAATATTCCAAATACTCAGAATCTGCTATATTTCTCGGAGAGGTTTTGAAACATTCTATAACAGAATAAAGCTGAGCATCTTGGATTTTGGTCTAACAATACAAGGAAACAAAGTAAAGGATTTGCCAGAGCATTATGCTTTCCGATACCATTACTGGCGACTATCCTACTCCTCACTTTTATTTCACCTTTTGCTTTACTTACTTTCTCTTCCTCCTATCAACTAGCTTATCCGTTAAACTTCCATTCCATGTTAGAAATGAGTTTCTCTCAGACTAACCTTCCGACATCTTAGTGGGTAATTTCTGTTTTTTTTTTCTTTCTACAGAGAACTTCAACAATGGTGAGAAATTGGGTTCTCTTGACCCTCCTCGGCTTTGTGGTTTTGCTCGGTGGATTTTCCCCTGCTTCAGCCTCCCCTCCTTCAGATCTCCTACCTTCCAAACGGCTGGAAGCGTGGATGCAACTTGCCTTGATTCCTTTACTGCGACCAACTGATGGCTCTTATTTTAGAGTCATTTTATGCAAATTTTACATAAAAAAACTTATATGAATTGAGTGATTGCAATAATAAATTGGTATGAATTTACTATAATTGCTATGCAATGCTGCAGCATTGGTGCTTTGATTGAATTTAATATATTTCATGCAGATTATCTGTTAAAAGCATAATTTTTCTCTTCAGTTTGAATTTTATATTTTCATATTTGAATGCAAAGATAATAGCGGGAAAAATCAAGTTCAAAAGATTAAGATTATGGAGAGAGAAAGCAAATAGAGAAAATTATGATTACCAAAAATAGAGGATTTATTTTGGCTGTAAAATTTATGCAAAATACGAAGAAGAGAGAGGAGACTACTACAATTAAGGAAGATCAAATAGGTTGAAGATTTTGTGGAGAAAAGAAAAGATGAAGCAATAGACACATGGCATGGAGAAAATGACAAGAAAGAAAGGTAAAGCCAATTGAAAGGGAGAAATTTGAAAATCATGAAAACACGTGGATCAAGAACCAATTGGAAGAAAGAAAACCATTCTGGAAGAGAAAATAGGTGGACCCACAGACTGGAGGAGAGAGAAGATTGACTACACAAAAAAGGGGAGAGAATATAGAAAGAGATTTGGATTCTGGTGCGGAGTTTTGTTAGCAAAAACAGAGTATTCTTGAGAGTTTTTACGGCAGAGAAGAACCAGACGACGGAAAAACGCCATTTTTTCTAATTTTCTTCCTGTTCTCTTCACTGTTTTATGTTTTCATTGACACTATTATTATTTTTAGTTTTGCCATGATTTTAGGCTAAACTCTATTACTTGGTTAGGACGATAGTACTCGTTACGATTTTTACTACGATCTCGATTTTGTTATGCAATTGTTTATTGAACAATTATTTGTGATATTTCTTGTTAAGTCAGATCATATCGATAGATAGGTTGACGATTCATGTTTATATTGTATCGATAGATAAATATAAATTGTTAGATGCACGAATAATTAATTTGATTAAATTGTTACAACGTGGTTAGCATTAATTCGATTGGCAATAAGAATGGGGCAATTAAGAAATTCAATATTAGTTACATTCCTTCAAGGTTGAAAGAAATTCTAAATTGAATTTACCTAGGCAATTCGAAAGAATCCTAGAACTATTTAATTCTTGTTGTTCATAGATAATGCTGCAGAGTATTACCAGAGCATCAGTAATAAAATTATCGTAACGAAGAAATTGATCCTAGCCAAGGCTTCTATTCATCGATTTAACCTAGTTTATTCGCTGTCTTTTATTGCATCATCATTCTGAATTTATTTCTATTAATTTTCATTTATTATTTTAATATTTTTATAAGATTTTTATAGCGAATTTAAACATAGTTAACAATATCCTCGTAGGATCGATACTTTACTTACTCATTACTTCGTTAGTGACACGTGCACTTGCGTGTAAGTGTGTAAAATCACTAACAAGTTTTTGGCGCCGTTGCCGGGGATATTGTTTAGTTGTGATTATTTTGCTATAATCATCTTTTTTTATTTTACGTTATTTTATTTTAGTTTGTTTATCTATTTTCAAACATTATTGATTTATGCCGGACGAAGAAAACGCACAGGATCTGGTACCCATAGATCCAAAAATTGAAAGAACATTCAGAGCTAGAAGAAGACAACAGCAGCAACAGTATATTGAGGGAGAAAATATGGCGAATGCAGAGGGAGAAATGAACAATGTTGGTCATGCTATAGATGACAGAGACATACCCACTCTAGACTTTGTCATCCCCACTCTTGATGATTTAAATCCAGGTATTGTGAGACCAGACCTTCGAGCGATCAGATTCGAGCTTAAACCGGTGATGTTCCAAATGCTTCAAACAGTCAGGCAGTTTAGTGGAATGGTTACAGACAACCCGCATCGTCATTTGAAAGTTTTTGGAAAAGTAAGCGACTCTTTTAACTTCCCTGGAGTTCCTGCTGAAGTGTTGAGGCTAAAGCTGTTTCCATACTCCTTAAGAGACAGAGCGAGAGACTGGTTAAACAGCATTCCTTCAGACACCATTACTACTTAGGGTGATCTGGCTAAGAAATTCATTATGAAGTATCACCTGTAGGATCGAGATTGCCTAAGAGGGGGGGGTGAATTAGCCTTTTTAAAACTTAAATTACTAAACTAATTAATTTCTCTCTTATGTTCAAACAATATGAAAACAGCAAATAATCAAACAATGCAAGAGAGAGAGAGAGAGATTGACACCACAGTTTTTAACGTGGTTCGGCTAAGCTTGCCTACGTCCACGCTTCAAGGCTCCCCCTTGAAGATTCTTAACCTTCTCCTCTCGAGAATAAACAGATCGGAATTCTAGGCTCCGATCAACTGCCTTTTACAGATCTGGATTGAACTTGACGGGCGTCAATCCACTGCCTTTCTGGTTTTACATGTTTGAATGAATGAATACAACAAACTACAAACTCTCAAATCAAATTCTCAAATTTAGGAATCGAGAGATGTAGTTGAAGAATACAGAGTATGATTAATCGCAAGTTAGGGATCAAGAATAAAATTCGCAAAAAGTTGTTCCTTCGTGCTCTAACCTCGGCTTAAATACTTTGTCTCCTTTTTACTTCACAGACTTCAATGCTCCTTTCTTCAAATGGAAAAGTTACCGTTGGGAAGCATCCGTACATAAGCAGATATCCGTTGCAACTAAAATTGCTGTTTGTCGTCGCCATTAATGTACTGGAGTTAAAGCTGAAAACGACGTCACTGTAGCTTCGCGCTAACTTTGAATTCTGGCAGAAGACAATGTTGTTTTAGTCTTGAACCGCCATCGGAGGATGCAACTTCAAAATGTTGAACCAGCATAGGATGATGAATCTTTAAACGCTGAACCGGTGTCGGATGATGAAGTTGTAGACGTCTTCCGCCTTTGTCGTTTAGTGAGCGTAGGATATCTTATTGAAGTCTTCCACCCTTTTCGTCTAGCGAACATATGATGTCTCCTTGAAGTCTTCCGCCCTTATCGTCTAGCGAACGTAGGATATCTTCTTGAAGTCATCCGCCTTTGTCGTCTAGCGAGCCTAGGGTATCTTCATTCATCTCATCCGCCTTTGTCGTTTAGTGAGCGGTGGAGTTCTTCATTTCTCATCCGCCTTTGTCGTGTAACGAGCGGTGAAGTTCTTCATTTATCTCATCCGCCTTTGTTTAACGATTTTTCAGCCCTATTAAATAACTATACAGCCTTGTATACTTAACCACATTCATTAGATAACTAAAATACTCTTTTCAAGGGTATTTCCAACAGATTAAAAACCTTGCATAATTCATTATTCTCATTTAATAAACATAATTAAATTACATATTTAACATTCAAATACATCATCAAAAACTTAGTTAGACTTAAACACTAATTAAGTCAACATCACCCACCAGTGAGGAATGCGAGGATGAGAAACGAGATCACCAGTTTTCCGTAAAAGGAGGGAGAGTCACTATATGAAGCCTGGGACAGATTTAAAGAGTTGCTGAGACAGTGTCCAAATCACGGGATCCCTCATTGGATTCAGTTGGAAACGTTTTACAACGGGTTAAATGGACAGACCCGATCGATCATCGACGCAGCAGCTAACGGAACACTACTGTCAAAATCTTTTAACGAAGCTTACGATCTGCTGGAGAGAATGGCAGTGAACAGTTATCAGTGGCCATCAGACAAGAATGCAGCTGCAAGGACAATGCCTGGAGTTTATGGAGTTGATGAAGTAGCTGCTCTTAATGCAAAGATAACTTCATTGGAAAATGCCATAAAGGCCATGAACAAATAGCAGCAACCAATACGGGAGGTTTCATGCATATTTTGCGGGAAGAACCATGATGATAACTCATGCCCGAAAAATCTCAAATCAGCAAATTACGTGGGGTATAACCGAAATAATAACCCATTTTCACAGACGTACAACCCTGGATAGAGGCAGCATCCGAACTTCTAATGGAACTCGCAGCAACAGAACACTGCAATGCCTGCAAGATCTGCTGATAACTATGCCCAGAATTACACCCAGCAAGTTCAGAAGCCAGTAGCTCAAGAAAAACTAGATACTTTTGGAAGGGAATATGCTTCAAAGACGGACATAATATTACAGAATTTAGCAGCCTCTATAAAAAATATTGAAACCCAACTGGGTCAGCTAGCTCAATCTGTAAATTTAAGGAGCATGGGACAATTACCAAGCGACACTGAGATTCCACAAAGACCGAGAAAGGAACATTGCAAAGCAATTTTATTAAGGAATGGAAGGGAGGTAGAAATTCCAGAGAAGTCACAGAGGGTGGAGAAACCAGAGAATATTAACCAATAAAGAGAAAAAGCAAAGCAACTCAATACTGAGAGTTTTAAGGAACCAGAAGTGATGATTGAGAAAGAGAGTACTGAGGAGGCCGAAGAGAATAATCTGGAATCTGGAGAAATTAATATCAATGCTGCAGTTCCGCTCGCAGCATCAAATCCAAAAACCTCCCCCACCATTCCCACAGAGACTTCAAAAACATAACAAGAAAAAACAGTTTAAAAAGTTTCTGGATGTTCTGAAGCAACTCCACATCAACGTACCTCTGCTGGAAGCTCTTGAACAGATGCCAAACTATGCAAAATTCATGAAAGATGTTCTGTTGAAAAAGAGAAAGTTGGGAGAGTATGAAATGATGGCTATGACGGAGGAAACCAGCTACATATTGCAGAACAAGATCCCACCAAAGTTTAAAGACCCTGGTAGCTTCACCATTCCTTGTACAATTGGCAATAATTATTTTGGAAAAGATCTCTGTGATCTTGGAGCTAGCATAAATCTGATGCCCATGTCAATCTTTAAGAAGTTGGGAATTGGAGAAGCTCGGCCAACAACAGTAACTTTGCAGCTTGCTGACCGATCACTAACCCACCCTCAGGGAAAGATTGAAGACGTGTTGGTAAAGGTGGACAAATTCATTTTCCCTGTAGATTTCATTATACTTAACTATGAAGCCGATCGAGAGGTGCCAATAATTTTAGAAAGGCCATTTTTGGCTACTGGCAGAACTCTGATTGATGTTCAGAGAGGAGAACTGACGATGAGAGTTAATGACCAACAAGTTACCTTCAATGTTCTAAAGGCCATGAAATATCCCTATGACGAAGAAGAGTGCTTCAATATTTCTGAAGAAATTAAAACAGTATAAATAAAACAAATATCAGGAGGGTATAGAAGGCAGTTCGAGGCATTAATTCGAGCAGAAGATGGTAAAGAAGATGAGGAGCATTCCAGCAAGGAAGCAGTCACAGTGGAACTCAAACAGCTGCCACCACATTTGAAGTATGTATTTCTTGGACTCAACGAAATATTTCCTGCTATTATTTCTACTATTTTGTCTAACATGCAGGAGCAAGAATTAATGGAGGTTCTAAAGAGATATAAGCTAGCTTTAGCATGGAAAGTGAAAGATATAAAAGGGATAAGTCCAAGCATCTGTATGCACAAGATCATATTGGAAGAAGGAGTTACAGCAACCATAGATCAACAAAGAAGACTAAACCCGATTATGAAAGAAGTTGTGAAGAAAGAGAAACTCAAGTGGTTGGATGCAGGCATTATCTACCCAATTTCTGACAGCTCGTGGATTAGCCCAATTCATTGTGTTCCAAAGAAAGGAGGAACAACTGTAGTGGCTAATGAGAAAAGTGAATTAATTCCAACAAGAACAGTAACAGGGTGGAGGATATGCATGGACTACAGAAAATCGAATAAAGCAACCCGAAAGAACTACTTTCCTCTTCCCTTGATAGATCAAATGCTGGACAGATTAGCAGGAAAGAAATTCTACTATTTTTTGGATGGATATTTAGGGTATAATCAGATTACAATATCACCAGAAGATCAGAAGAAAACAACTTTCACCTGCCCTTATGGAACTTTTGCCTTCAAGAGAATGCCTTTTGGTTTGTGCAACGCCCCAGCAACGTTCCAGCGTTGTATGATGGCAATTTTCTCAGACATGATTGAAGAATGTTTAGAAGTCTTTATGGATAATTTCTCCATTGTTGGAGACTCTTTCGAGAATTGTTTGGAAAATCTAGAGAAAGTGTTGAAAAGATGCATGGAAACAAACCTAGTTTTAAACTGGGAAAAGTGTCATTTTATGGTTCCAGAGGGAATAGTTCTCGGACACAAGGTTTCAGACAAAGGTTTAGAGGTGGATAAAGCAAAGATCGAAATTATTGAGAAGCTACCTCCACCAAAAATAGTGAAAGGAATCAGAAGCTTCCTGGGGCATGCAGGGTTCTATAGGAGTTTCATTAAGGATTTTTCTAAAATATCAAAGGCCCTATGCAGTTTACTAGAGCAGAATACCTCATTCAACTTTGACAAAAACTGTCTTGAAGCCTTTAACCTGCTGAAGCAAAAGTTGATTACTGCACCTGTGATAGCTGCAACCCGACTGGAACTCGCCTTTTATTTTAATGTGTGATGCAAGTGACTATGCAGTAGGAGTTGTTCTTGGACAGAAGAAAGAGAAAATTTTTCACTCTATTTACTACGCCAGTAAAACCTTGAATGAAGCTCAAAAGAACTACACAACAACAGAGAAAGAGCTACTAGCGGTGGTATTTGCATTCGACAAATTCAGAGCGTATTTACTTGGTGCCAAAGTTATCGTCTATACAGATCATGAAGCAATAAAATATTTGGTTGCTAAGAAGGATGCTAAACCTAGGCTTATTCGATGGGTGCTGTTACTTCAAGAGTTTGATATGGAGATTCGAGACAGAAAGGGGTGTGAAAACCAGGTGGCTGATCATTTATCTCGTCTGGAGAATATGGGAGAGCAGTAAAAGGAAGAAATGATCAAAGAATTCTTTCCAGATGAACAGATACTGAAGCTGGAAGTTTCTTCAACTCCCTGGTACGCGGATTTTGTTAATTTTATTGTAAGTGAAATAATCCTGTCAATTTAGATTATCAACATAGAAGAAAGTTTCTGAAAGATGTAAAACAATATTTCTAGGACGAGCTGTTTCTCTTTAAGCAATGAGCTGATCAGCTGTTGAGAAGGTGTGTTCCAGAGGAGGAAATGCAGTCAGTGCTGCAGCAATGCCACACAGCATCATATGACGACCATTATGGTGGAACACGTACAACAGCAAAAGTTTTACAATCAGGTTTGTACTGACCTACACTCTTTAAAGATGCTAACAATTTTGTTTAAAACTATGACAAATGTCAAAGAACAGGGAACATATCAAGAAAACACGAGTTGCCTCTGACCAACATATTAGAGATTGAAGTCTTTGACGTCTGGGGAATTGACTTCATGGGACCTTTCCCAGCATCTAATGGAAACCAATACATACTGTTAGCCGTTGATTATGTTTCTAAATGGGTAGAAGCTGCAGCATTGCCAAATAATTAAGGAAAGAGTGTTCTGAAGTTTTTACAGAAAAATATTTTCACAAGGTTTGGCACTCCCAGAGCAATTATCAGTGATGGCGGATCTCATTTCTGTAACAGAGTCTTCACTACGTTACTCAGTAAATATGGAGTTAGATATAAGGTGACTACAGCATACCACCCTCAGAGTAATGGACAAGCAGAAGTATCTAACAGGGAAGTGAAACGGATTATGGAGAAGGTGGTGAATCCGAACAGAAAAGACTGGTCACTAAAATTAGACGATGCATTATGGGCATACAGAACAGCGTTTAAGACACCTCTGGGCACCACTCCGTTCAACATGATTTATGAAAAAGCTTGCCATTTACCAGTAGAGCTTGAGCATAAAGCATATTGGGCAATCAAAACCTTAAATTTGGATTTACAAGGAGCAGGGAAACTTCGGTTTTTGCAGTTACATGAGTTGGAAGAGTTGAGATTAAGAGCGTATGAAATGCAAAAATTTACAAGGAAAAAGTGAAGAAATGGCATGATAGAAAGTTACAGGCAAGAACATTTTTGAAATGTGAAAAAGTCTTGCTTTTTAATTCCAAGATGAAACTTTTTCCAAGAAAGCTCAAATCAAGGTGGTCTGGACCATTTGACATAGTAGAGGTGTTTCCATATGGAACAGTGGAGTTGCATGATGAAAAAAGTGGAAGAAATTTTAAAGTGAATGGTCAACGGATAAAACATTATTTTGGAAAGAAATTGACAAAAATTATGTCAATTTCTCTACAAAATCTTGAAGAATGATAAGCAACATGAAAGTCTGGCTGAAGACTTATACAAAAACGCAACGCTATTAGGGAGGCAACCCTAAATTATATCCTTTAATTTTTATTTTTATTTAAAATTTTCTTGTTTTTAGTTTAAATACGTTTATTTTGGATTTCAACTTCATTTCTCTGATTTTTCTCACCAAAATTCTCTCTAAGCAGTTGTTAGGTTTTTTACCGCTCGCGATTTGTCGCTGACATCAATGAAATTTTTGACACTTTCCACTTTCTGTCGCTCCTATAAACGCTCGAGCATTTGTCCAATCAACATTTTTCAGCACTAGTTTTTGATTACGAAGATGAGGCCAAAGCAGAAGGGGAAGAAGAATGTTAAGAAAGTAAACATAATGGATTTCATCTCAGAGGAGGCAAAGCTGAGATACGAGCAAGGATTGCAGCAACGCAGCTTTGCTCAAGAAAAAGGCTTCCTCGTCGCAGACGAGCAATTATCGAGATATCGGAGTTATATTACATCTGTTATTCAAGAACATAGCTGGAAGAAATTTTGTGATGTTCTAGATGCCGCTGTAAAAAATATTGTGAGAGAATTTTATGCTAATTTTGAGGGAGATTTGCCCGAGAGTGTGCGGGTTAGAAAATGCGATGTGAGAATCGGACCCTCAGAAATCAATGGTTTTTACAATCTAGAGGAAGTAGAAGACGAGTTTTATAGATATGAAGATAATTTATCACCAGGATTTCTGAACACGGCTTTGAAGGAAATAGTTGTGCCCGGAACAGAATGGGTGCAATCGAAAACAGGTTTTCTTTCCATTCCTCGGCTTGCCCTGCTTCCCAAGGCCAAGGTTTGGTATCATTTTCTGAAACTCCGGATATTCCCCTCTTCTCATGGTCAACATGTGACCAGCGATCGTGCTATTCTGATTTATTGCATTTTAACCAATAAGAAGATCAATATTGGTTTGATTATCTACCGAAATCTATGTGCAAATGCCCTGAAGCCAAAAGGGCAACTATGATTTCCATCCTTAATTTCTGGGCTTTGTGAATTGGCGGGGGTCTCTTATGACGAAAATGAAGAACATCTTTCACCAGGGCCAACAATGACACCCACTATTGTTAAGAGGATTGTTGTAGACGATTTTGCGGTTCATGAAATAGAGGTTGAAGGTGGCACCAATGCTGCAGGCAACGCAGAAGCATCATCCAGCAACAACAACATCTAACAGCAAATACTTGACAGTCTGGAGTCGGTGCGTAACAAGCTCGATTGGCACAGAAATGACCTTTCAAATTTGAAGACGAAACTTCAACTTCAAGAAAATCTCCAATACCAGATGAGAAAGGCTATGAAGAGTTTAAAACGTAAAAATAGAATATTCTGGCAGTACACCAAGCTGCGGGATACAGCATTGGCAGCCAGCGTTGCCAAGAAATTAGAGGATCCAGCTCCTGTTTTCCCACATTTCCCAACAACACTTTTAAGAGACTTGGATGATGAATCCGATAATGAAGCATGAGTACCAGGGAAGTTCTAAATCTTCAGTTTTCTTTTCTTTTCGTTTTCTATGAACTTAATTCTCTTTTAGTTTTCTTTGAGCTTAATTTTGTTTGGCATTGGGGACAATGCCAATTTTTAAGTGTGGGGTGCATGCATGTTTAGTATTAACTGCTTAATTTTGATTTTTTAAAATTTAGTGTGGATTGTTTAACGTGGATGTTTAGTTTTTGTTTAATTTGAGTGTTTGAAAATTGTTTAGAATACTTATTTGTTCTGTTTAGTTTTGTGCCCAAGGTTGTTTAGTTCGCTGTTTTATTTTTCTTTATTCTGTTAATTTGTGTTATTTGCTCTGTTTGGTCTATAGACTATTCATGATTTAAAAAAAAAATTGAAAAATAAAGAAAAGTGAATTTCCTAATATCCTTTAATTTAGTGAGTTATTGAATAATATTATTAGAAATTAATTAAGATTTATTTTCATATGCTTAGTTGTTCCTAACACACAAACTCTTTTTGGTTGCTTAGGAATATCATCATTTCTAGACATTACAATTTTATCTAGATGTCAATAATTTAGTGCCTGATGAAAGAAATTAGCGATTAAAGACTTCTTCTAAAAAAACATATATAATAAATAATAAGTTTGGGGGTAAAAAAAAAAAACAAAAACAAAAACAAAAAAAAAAAACAAAACAAAAAACAAAAAATTGCAATTTCGTAATCTACTTTCAATTTCGAGTGAGCCTTTTGGATACTCGATGGGTAGAAATAAATTAGAGGAACTTTGGGAGGAACTCCGTTGCATATTTATTGGCTATACTCCTCTATTCTATATGAGTATATATCTTGAGGTGACATTACTGAGTAACCAAAGAACTTCATCACCAATGTTGTCAATCGCGTAAAAAGGTAGTGTGACTAAAAGATAAGGTCAATATAAAAATTATTATTGTGTATCCCCTTGACTTATGTTATAAAAAAAAAAAAAAAAAAAAAAAAAAAAAAAAAAAAAAAAAAAAAAAAAAATCTTTGAAAGCTAATGGGTTTATGAATGACATTAAAAAATTGACATCTTATGATATGAATTGTAATGTTTAGGTTTGATTTTTGGAACTTAACAATTCAAATGGAGTTTGAGCACACACACTTTTAAAATTAATTTATTGGGAATTAAGTCTATATTGATTGCTTTTAATTGTGATAATGAAATTTTTCAATAATTTACAAGTTACTAGATATTTTGAAATTATACAAAATTTGTTAATGTTAATTTGGGAATTTATTTTTGTTTTGCATCACTCGAGGACGAGTAATGGTTTAAGTTTGGGAGTATTTGATGACTCTTATTTTAGAGTCATTTTATGCAAATTTTACATAAGAAAACTTATATGAATTGAGTGATTGCAATAATAAATTGGTATGAATTTACTATAATTGCTATGCAATGCTGCAGCATTGGTGCTTTGATTGAATTTAATATATTTCATACAGATTATCTGTTAAAAGCATAATTTTTCTCTTCATTTTGAATTTTATATTTTCATATTTGAATGCAAAGAAAATAGCGGGAAAAATCAAGTTCAAAAGATGAAGATTATGGAGAGAGAAAGCAAATAGAGAAAATTATGATTTCCAAAAATAGAGGATTTATTTTGGCTGAAAAATTTATGCAGAATACGAAGAAGAGAGAGGAGACTACTACAATTAAGGAAGATCAAATAGGTTGAAGATTTTGTGGAGAAAAGAAAAGATGAAGCAATAGACATGTGGCATGGAGAAAATGACAAGAAAGGAAGGTAAAGCCAATTGAAAGGGAGAAATTTGAAAATCATGAAAACACGTGGATCAAGAACCAATTGGAAGAAAGAAAACCATTCTGGAAGAGAAAATAGGTGGACCCACAGACTGGAGGAGAGAGAAGATTGACTACACAAAAAAGGGGAGAGAATATAGAAAGAGATTTGGATTTTGGTGCGGAGTTTTGTTAGCAAAAACAGAGTATTCTGGAGAGTTTTTACGGCAGAGAAGAACCAGACGACGGAAAAATGCCATTTTTTCTAATTTTCTTCCTGTTCTCTTCACTGTTTTATGTTTTCATTGACACTATTATTATTTTTAGTTTTGTTATCATGATTTTAGGCTAAACTCTATTACTTAGTTAGGACGATAGTACTCGTTACAGTTTTTACTACGATCTCGGTTTTGTTATGCAATTGTCTATTGAACAATTATTTGTGATATTTCTTGTTAAGTCAGATCATATCGATAGATAGGTTGACGATTCATGTTTATATTGTATCGATAGATAAATATAAATTGTTAGATGCACGAATAATTAATTTGATTAAATTGTTACAACGTGGTTAGCATTAATTCGATTGGCAATAAGAATGGGGCAATTAGGAAATTCAATATTAGTTACATTCCTTCAAGGTTGAAAGAAATTCTAAATTGAATTTACCTAGGCAATTCGAAAGAATCCTAAAACTATTTAATTCTTACTGTTCATAGATAATGCTGCAAAGCATTACCCGAGCATCAGTAGTAAAATTATCGTAACGAAAAAATTGATCCTAGCCAAGGCTTCTATTCATCGATTTAACCTAGTTTATTCGCTGTCTTTTATTGCATCGTCATTCTGAATTTATTTCTATTAATTTTTATTTATTATTTTAATATTTTTATAAGATTTTTATAGCGAATTTAAACATAGTTAACAATATCCTCGTGGAATCGATACTTTACTTACTCATTACTTCGTTAGCGACACGTGCACTTGCGTGTAAGTGTGTAAAATCACTAACAACAACTCCGATGACAATGACGATTTCTACAACTTTCGTGAAGATTTGGCGTCGTTTAATGGCTTTGATACCAGTTTTGAATAGAAAAAATCAACCCTTCAATAAGCCCGTTGAGCTCGCCTCTGACGGTCGACGGCGATTCTTCGGCGCTTTAGCGGCGACAACATCTGTTCGTCGGGTACAGGGAACTCACCCTCATTAGCAGCTTGTTCAGCAAGTTGCCTCTCACTCAGCGTTCTTCCTTTCGTTTGCAGAAGCACACTAAATACACACTAACTCTTCCTTTCTTTTAACAATAATGGACCAAAGTCTATTATGTATCCGAGCCCATACATTTAGCCCAGATCCCAACAAAATGAAGGCATTTGCGTGGAAGGTTAAGCTGTAGCATTGCATGAGAATTGAGGTGGGAGGATATAGTAGTAACATGAAGGGCCTGTTGTTTTCATGGATTTGAAATTTAAAAGGATTAAAATTGTCGACATAAATATTGGGAGTTAGCTGTTGAGAATCCAACACGATGGGGCCTTGCTGCTCTCTGCTTATTGACGGCGTGATTGCATGAACCAGCGAGGCCACGTGATCTGATGCGTAACCTTTTCCTTCGTTCTTTCACAGGGTGTGTGTTTGTTTTGGTTCGTGGGGAGAGAGAGAGAGAGAGGGTGTCCATTTGAAAAACTGAGACATGTTCCAGGGTCCCACTCTTGATATTTGCTACCTTGGCTTCATATGCGCTGATTGCCAGCTGCCTCCGCTCTTCTCTCCTCTCTCCACCCTTCTCATTTCAAAACTTACCATTTACAGACATTTCATTATACTTCAACCAACCCTTGCTAATGCTTTTGTATTACACTTTCAATCACCCTCCATTCTTGGCATGTCATCTCATTCCATCAAACTTATGATGATTGGAATGGAAAGTTTGGCTACGTGGGTTTGTATACCTATTAGATTTGACTCATTACAAGTGTGTGGCTGAACCGATCACAGCCATCAAAACGCATCTCCCACCAACAAAAATGATCAATTACATCAGAAACTCATTCATTTCAATTTTTCTGCCTCAAAAAAACAAAATTTACAGGTTCCTGTGGAGTAGAAGAGAATGGGTTGTTGAAAGTGGAAGAAGGAATTTCAATTAAACAAGTTACTTGGCAGTTGGCAAGGGATGTGAAGGTGGAAATGGTAAATATGTGAGAAGGGAGGGGTGTTTAGGAGAGAAATGATAGTATATATTGGAGGGGGTCTTCGTTTGGAGGGGTCAGGGTTAGGCTGGAACAGTTGGATTGAGGTGGACTTCGTTTGGAGACGGAGCATAGGACGCCTCCACTCCTCCACCACTCCACCGGGGGAAAACAAAAGAGAAGAGCTTCTTCTTCTTCTTCTTCTTCGGCTTCTTCTTTCTCTCTCAGCAACCCAACACGCAACAGTCGTACAGTTGGCATATTCTCTCAGAACGCAAACGCATATTTTCGAAATTGGTCTGCTCACCCTCCTGGTAATCGCTCCTTGCGTGGGTTTTGATTCCTTCGTTTCATTTCTTTTCCTCTGACCAGGTTTGAGGTTCTGTTTCCACCGTCGTGATGAGTTACTGGAAATCCAAAGTTCTTCCCAAGATTAAGAAGGTGTTCGATAAGACCTCTCCCAAGAAGACTGCTGCCTCCGAAGCCGTGAAGTCCTTCGACGACTCTAAGGTCACCATCCATTCCACTCCCTCTTATTCTTTTCATGCGTTTCTGTTTCTGGCTCCTAACATGCACATGGGTTCAGGAGGAAATCCGCAAGCAGTGTGAGGACAGCAGGACCGAGCTCCAACCCAAAGTGGTCGAAATCTATGAAGCTTCGTCAACTGAAATTAAGGTTTGTGAATTACCCTTTAAATTTACGCAGCCATTGGGTGGATTGCTCATGATGATTTTTGGCTCTCCACAGACTTTGATCAAGGAGCCGAAGGAGGCTGGACTGAAAAAGCACTCCACAGCCGTCGTCAAGTTCATCGATGAGCTCGTTAAAATTGGTTCGCTTCATCTCTCTCCTTCTTCCCCACACGTCTTTCTAATACACAGCTGTCGCATACTTTTGGGGGATTGATTTTGGGTCTTTTCAAATGCATGCATGCGCAGAATTCCCAGGATCAAAAGCGGTGTCTGAATTGTCAACGAAGTTCGGACCACCACTGGTGTCGGGCCCTGTGTTCTTTGTGTTTGAGAAGGTATCAGCGTTCGTGGTAACAGAAGAGAAAGTGGAAGAGCCCAAGCCAGGGGTTGCAGAAGAAGAAACAAGGGAGATAGAGAAGACAGAAGAGGTGGTGATCGAGAAAATCGAATCGGCTGGGTAGCCAGCCCCGGCTGCATGTGAGGCCGTCAAGGCGGAGGAGGCGGAGCCCCTCAAGCCTTGACGACGCCTGCCTCCGCCGCTTGAGAGGAAGAAAGCAGCAGAGTTGGTGTTGTATGTATGAATGAAATTTGGATTTTATTATTCTTCATGTTTTTATGCGTTTCTTCTTTGATTGCTCAGTGGTTTGTGTTGATTATTAATTTTCAATGAATATGTAATAATTTTGGAGCTTCTATGATTATTAGTATTCTCTGCATTTCTAAGTTTCATAGCAAAATACAGATCCAAAATCAAGATCACATTAAGACTCAGCCCCCCAAGCTTAGGAGTACTTCCCCATCATCCCCTTTTTGAGTGAAGAAATATCTTACGAAATTCACACACAAGAATCCTCTTCACTCGTTCTCTTCCTCTCTCCTTGAAGTTCCCTGCTATTCCATTCGAGACCCAACGTCTCTCTTCATTAACTAATAACTCATCCTCTTTCTCTGTGACATAAAATAATAATGCATTCACTATGATTTTGTTAGCTTCAGTTCATCCATGACTGGTAACAAAGACAGACACTGGCTGTAACAAACCTCGTCCAACATTTGTCCATCGCTTCAAAGAGGAAAAACAAACAAATAAATAACATTCCTTTGGTGTGTATGATGATGAACGAAGTCTGATCCCATCTTTAACTTTTTCAAACGTCAACAAACAAATGCACTCAAATCAATTAATCCAAATGAACAAGATTTACAACAAATACAAAGGTGAGACACATTTTGAGGAATGATGTACCATCTTTTTAGCTCTTCCAATACAAATGTATGACCGTCTTCATATAGACAGTGTCTACCATTAGACAAACGTCTTTACACAGCTTCATGAATTTGGATTTGTTTGCGCTCGTTCAAGTCTCTACAATCCAGTCAATATGAAAACAAAAAAACAGAAAAAACAAGCATCATAAACATAAAGTCGTTCTTTATAAGATGGCATAGAGTATTGCGAAGTGGGAATGAAAATGATGGAAGTCATTATTAAGGATCTCTGTGAGAAGACATCAGCACAAAATTATCAAGCTGTACAAAATATTTCTTTTGTAGCTGTGAAAACTCAAATGTATTCACTACTACAATCCGAACTAAATATTCTTGAAATTATGATGTGCCCAAGACCTACGACTTGCTATCAAGCAAAGAGATTTACTAATTATAATTGTAGTGTTTATTTTGTTGGTGATCAAAAAAAAAAAATGTATTCAAGATAAAACATAAATAGAAAATCAAGCGTAAGTTTAAAGGATTTATTAATCATTCCAAAAATTGCTGATCATTCGACCCTAGAAGAGTAATTAGCATATCCGTGAAGATGGTAGCTGACATCTCAAGTTTTTCATAATAACGTCATTTGAAAAAAATCAAAGATCATTTGCTTTATCAAATGAGCCTGATCAGAGAGCCACAATTTTGCTAAAGAAAGCCCAAGTCTGAGTATGTAACTTTGCGAGGGATTTTTTGGTATCTGTCTTTGGAACATTAACCCTAATTTTAGGGGGACTACATAGTTATGCATGTCCATTCTGAGCGAGGGTAACGTCCAAGATTGATGGATTTCAAGTGAATTAAACAAGGAAAAGTTAACTGTACCCAATATAATTTAATTTTCTTAATTTGTCTATTGATCAAAGCAAGATGTTTTAGAAATTTGTTAGAAACTTCTTTTGTTTTGAGACAGTACTGCAAAAAGAGACAAGTGATTATCAAAATGCAAGAAAATTTCACATTAATAAGAAAAGGTCCACAAACCTCCGAATGAACTAAATCAAGAGTTATGAATTTTATGAAATTCACACTTATACTTTATTATATCTTTGCATAGACATATAACAAGAATAAATAAAAGAAATTGACAATACATCGACAAATTTTTGTATTATGCATTAAAATTTGAATTATCTAATTGGTATTGTTGTAGCATTAATGTAACACGTAAATGAAAAGATATAAGGGGCACAAAATTGAATTTCAATCATTTTTCTCGTGTAATTCTATGAGTTGTTTATTTGATTTATCTCTCTTTAAAAATCACATCGTTCGATCCATCTCAAAGTAAAAACTTAAGTTGATTTTATAAGAATCTTTCCTAATTTGGCCAGACACTCGTTATTTTGACCAATCAGACGAGCGTCGTCAAACTGGGTTCATTAGGCCAGAACGCCCTCACGCAATGGAGCCTTAAGAGCCATACTAGGATCGTTGCGATCGAGAGAGAGGATCATCACCTCAAAGTGTTGATCACCGGAGTCTTGCGGTTTTCGCCGACTCCCAGGTTAGGGGTTCGCCCAAACTTGAGCTTACCACCTTCAACGAAGAGGATTGGTTTGGCATGGGTTAAGAAGGTCGGCATGGATTAAGAAGGCAGAGAGGCACTTAAAAGAAGATTGGAATTAGCCAGGGGACACTGCAAACGATAGGGTCAAGGCTGTGAGTTATTATTTTGTGGGTCGGGCTTGGAATTATTACGAGTGAGTTTTAAAAGAAGGTCAACTCCCATTGTTTCCAAGAAAACTCAAATTAGCTCACTGTTAGTAGGTCCCCAGCCCTATTTAGGTGTTATGTTCAAATTAAGATGCCCCAATGAAATTGGCATCAACTACTGATCCAACATATAATCAACTTTGATGATCCATAGTCAACTTTTTTGCACCGGAAAGTTTGTCAAATTAGTCCAATTAATATTTCCTCCTACGAATAATAATGTATCAAACTAAACATGCAGAAGACTATCACCTGAATCAGAGATTCAACACGACGTCGCATCCTCGTATGCATGAAGCCCTCTGAGCACTGTTACGAGATGTGGAAAGAAAAAGTCATAATGAAAGCTATACATGAATTAGTCTCGGTTAAGAATGTGCTCAAGCACTTAGTGTTTTGAAAACTAATATTCCAACAATTAATCTTTATAGAATTTTAGACTAAAAAATACACTACTCATCCCTGGAACTATGGTAAAGATATATACAACACAAGAATCCAAGTTTACAAGCTACACTGAAATCTAAGTTTACAAGCTGACTAGAAACAACAACTGTATGAATTAAGCTCGATGAAGGAAGAAAGAAAAAAGCAATTGTTCCAAAGAAAGTGTTCCAAATTTGATAGAAGTCGAATGCTTAAGACAATTTCCCAGACAGCATAAAAGCTCTAATACCAAGTAAGAATCCACTAAAAAAAAAAAGGATTAAGATAATTGGCTACTGTTATTGTTCAACTTTCCTAAGTACAGTCATTTCGTCAAGTTCCTAACACAATCCTATAACATAATGAACCATATTTTTAGGAATAGATATTACAAAACTCTCTTAGCAATATAACTTTTTTAATTATCATGATATCAAAATATTTTTCGACAGAAAGGAATAATGTTTGATTTATTGCTTGTATATTTCTTTATTTTCTGTATTTTGCAAGCAGCGTTAGAAAATTATGTAATCACCACTAAATTAGAAAATTACTTGTTCTTTCCTACATTAGAATAGTCTATAAGTATATAAATTATAATAATTGAATGAAATCAGAACAATCACCAGTTCTTTTACGCTGAAACCTTCAATCACATGAGATAATATAAATTAGGAGATTAGATACTGAATGTGAGACTAGGCATTTATTCACAGCCTTCTACATGCATATGGGAATGATTAAATATGATTCTCCGAAAGCTTTATTGTGATTTGATATTGAAATGACGCTATAAATGTGCCTCGTCTCAAATTGATAGTCTAGTGTGTGAAATAAGCTAGACTAGGCCGCTTTATGGCATGTTAATATTTTGAAATGAAGCTTTCTTATCACAAAAAAAAAAAGAAAAAAAAAAAGAACTTGAAATGAGGTAGTGAACTTTCCCTCTACCACACATTTTTGGCTAGCATGTGAAGAAATTCAACTAGCAATAGAAAGAAGAGGCCAAAAAAGGCATACCTTGACATGATAACTGACATAAGCATGGAACGTTGACAAACTCCAAACTATACTATCCAACTTTTTGCCATCAACATGTCGAGAGAAAATGACTGCAATGGATGGAAACAACAGATGAGGTAATTAGCAACATAGGAAAGTAAAACTGTTTGAGTTTTTTGTATTACCAAAACTAACAAATCCTGCATTAGCTGACAAAGCCTCTTTAGAGCCTTCCCCTATTTCAAGAGGAGATGATTGAGTCCATGAACAAAGAGGGGCATTACTAAGACTGGCCGTGCGTCTTGCTTCCACAAACTCCTAAAAATAGGAACAAAGCTGCATAAAATAAAAATGAAGTTCTACAAACAAATACAAATAACAAAGGAGATCCAACAATAAATTGGAAAATAATTCTTAGAAGCATTATAATAGAAATCTATAGTATTTAGAAAGAAATACACAACAAAGATAACCAAGAAACGAATGGTAGCACAAACTTTCGAGAGGTTACCACCTCTAACACCTCTCTCCCTTTAATACTAAAAACTACTAATTAGGTAGGTAATACATAAATCATTTAGTCAATCAATAGAGTATACATACATATACGCATTTACCATACCTGCAGAAATGATTTTGCAAGAGCAATGTCTATAGTATCTTTGAATCTCATAGGAAAAACCACTGTCACCTTTTCTGCCTGCTAGTAATTGAATATCTCATGAGTGAACTTTCAAGAATGACAGTCAATAAACATGAGATGAAAGAAAATAGACAAGAATAAAGAATAGTGGTCATACAACTAAAGTAAAAGAACATAACACAAACACATCTTCACCATTTCAAAGCTTACGCCCATAAAAAATGAGCCACCCTACAATTCAAAAGAAACATCTTCCTCTTCATTCAAGCATGAGACACATTCAATAGGGATAGCGAAACCTCTCTTCTTCAACTTAGCAACCAAGGGAAGAGAATCATCAAATGCCAATCAAGCCGAGAACCCTGCACTTAGAGAATCCACATATGTTGGAAAAAACTACCAATTGAACACTTCACCACCAACAAAAAACCATCATGATTAGCATTCACGATAGTATCTTTTTGTCCTTTGTTCCACTTCACTCTATTAATTTTCGTCGAAGATTGCTCGGATTCTTTTCTAAAGTACCATAAAAAATCACCTGAATCTTCACGGTGGTGAAGAGTTAGGAAACACATAATTCTTTCCTTAAATTCAGCTCACCACAGCTGCACTCCTTGAATGGAAACTTTCACTCTTAATTTCTTTGCTGTCCATGTAATTAGAATTATTAGGCAATCTATCCTTGTTTGAATTATTCTTAAAGTATAATTTGCTGTACTATACATGATTTTGGCCTATGAGATTTGAATAAAATTCAATTCCTAAATTTTTACATGAATTATTTGAAAAATTCTCTCTGCATGGCAGAAAAAATATGTGAATTTGGTAGTGCTAGATTACCAGATTCTGAGTTGCAATATGGCAGAAAGAGCAGGACAAACTTTAGCGAAGGGAGAAAAGGAATTGGGGATTTCTCACAGAGGCTACTCCCTACACATCACTACACGATACCCAATTTTCTACCATGGTCCCAAGTGGTAAAATTCTTTAAAGAGGTAGAGGAAAAATGGGCTACTTGATGCAACTCGACAACCTCTTTCTCAGATGACACGAGATATATACAAGGCACAGGATATATACAGTGATTCTATGGAATCTGAAGTACGCTCAAGTTATATGTTTTATGTCACTGCTAGAGATATTTGGACAGTAGTGAATTTTCCGTATTTGCAGAAAATTTATTTCGAAATTTATTTCGAAATTGACACGGAAAAGTAAAAATAAGAGGAATAATTCTTCAAATAGAGAATTATTATTTTCCAAGTATCACAATGAACTCTTTTTTATAGAGTTTTCAATACTAACATAAAAGGAAATAATCAAGATAAAAAACTAATAAATTAAGAAAATAATGAATTAGGAAATAAGATAAGTATTTGATTCAAAATGCTCAAGTTATGTCTCAAAACAAGTTATTAAAAGGAAAAAGGAAATATTTAAACCTGTGGAATAAGGAAAAACGACTCCCTTCGCCGATGCACTAGGGCAACAACTTTATTAACATCATTAATAAAGGCCTTCGAGCCAAGATCTTTTAGGATCGCTCTTAATGGAGCACCAAGTACTACTTCCCTTACAGATGCAATCTTGATCAAAAGAGCATGTCGATACTCTGCACAAAGCAAATGAAAAACAAATTTTGGGAAAAAAACAAATTCAAACAAAATACAATACCAATGTTTATACAATGTATATTAAGCAAGCATGATATATCAAAGACCAATTAAATTTGAAATAAATTACATAAACTTTAATATTTTATACTTGACTTAGTTTCCTTGATTTGAATGTTTATCTAATTTAGAGGTATCATTGTTAACGTAATCTAGCCTTTCCAAGTTGATCCACCTTAGCTTATGTTCCTATTGAGTCCCTTCATCAACAGATCTCGAGCACATCTATGGGTATCATTAGAAACTTCATATCAATTGGTAGTAGGGATGGGAGTTCAAATATTGAATTTGTGGTGCCTACAGCCCGAAAGTGTAGCCAGACAGAGTTGAGATGGTAGATACCGGGTGGAGATATGAGTTGAATGAGGAACTTTCAGTTTGTATGTAACTAACTTGTCCTTCATCCAAGAAGATATCTCTCTGTTCTAGCTGCTACTCGATAGATGATATAACAATGGATACCTTAACTAATTGTCAGATTGGAGGATGATCAGCTCATAAAGTATTTGGAACAAGGAAGTGCCACTAGGCCTATTGTTTTTGCTAGGATGAAGCAAAACAATGCAAGTTTCAACACAATGGTTCACAACTTTTGTTTTGGCCTTCAATTAGTGGATGATACGTTATATTACGATTCAACGAAGTGCCCTGCAGCTGAAAAAGTTTCGTCTAGACTATATCATTATCCGAAACAATAGATCATGTTTATACCATATAATCGCACCGCATTGGTCATGAATAGGACAGTCACTGCAGGTACTAAAATAGGGTGTTTGACGCCCATAAAGTGACTTTATGGGATCAATCAATCAGCCACCACCCACATGCATTCATCCCTCTATGAAGCACCAACCAGTTCTTGAATAATAGATGTCATGCACTAGAGAATAACCAGGATACGCAATCAAGTCCTGTTGTAATTGTTGTTGTCGAGCTTGGCATCATTAAAGATAGGAGGTCAATCTCATCCAATTGTATATGGGCGATAGATAAATCGAAAAATTTTGAGGCCAAAGTCTCAAAAATGCATCCAATGCTCGACTTTCCAGTTCGGGTTTATATTGAATGTCGAAATCATATCCAAATAATTTGGACAGCCATTGTTAGTGGTCACCACTCACCAACTAATGTTCGAGAAGAAACGTCAAGCTACTTGTCCAGGCCGTAAATCAATAACTAGCTAATTTGGGTGCCATTTTTACACCATAATTACATGACCACGAGCTCACATTCATATATTGATTTAAACCGAGCCTTAGGTCCAAGTTCAGGGATGAAACAGGCAATGACTTTGTGTTTTTGCATGACGACAGATCTCAAATCATGACTAGAGGCATCAGTTTCACAATGAATGGATGTGCATTCGAATGGAGTAAGGACTAATACTCAACTGGATTACCGCTGGTCAAAACATCTCTTAGACCAAAAGCTCTATCTCATCCTTTTGAAATTGAGGATATCAATAGGGTCTCACATTGATAGGGGTTGTTTCGGAATACGCAATGGTGTGATCATTGCTCAGGGCAAAGGTACCTAAGTCGATGGATCAAAAACTTCTAGAAATTCTTCTAATACTTCATCAATACCCATATGGATGTGCATCCGAATGGAGTAAGGACTAATACTCAACTGGATTACTACTGGTCAAATCATCTCATGGACCAAAGACTCTATCTCATCCTTTTGAAATTGAGGATATCAATAGGGTCTCACATTGATAGGGGTTGTTTCGGAATACGCAATGGTGTAATTATTGCTCAGGGAAAAGGTACCTAAGTCGATGGATCAAAAACCTCTAGAAATTCTTCTAGCACTTCATCAATACCCATATGGACCTCTAGGTTTCCTTGCTTTTAATCCATGACTAGTATTTGCACTTCCATTGATACCCATTCCCCATGAATGATTTATTAAAGAGGTTTGTGTCAGCACGATCGAATCTCCCTGCCATATCACGGTTGTTCCATTAATTCGAATTTTGTTGTTAATTACTTCTAGTTGAGTTGCATCCTTCCCAACTTCTTGAGCCACTGCATCCCCAATATAACATCCTCATTCCCAAATTGGGCTGCAAACTCCTTCACTGCAAGGACTAGTCCAGATCCCATAGACACCCTATATGCCTAAGTTGCTCTTCATTTTGATGAGCCAAACCTCGATAAGCAGAACTCCAAAGGCTGGTCCATGACCACCAACACAAGATCAGAGATGGAGGGTGGACTGCCCTTCTATTGAAGGGCGACCCTTTCCCAAGCTCCATTGTCGGTTGGACAACTTAGTAAAACTAATCTCATTTTTTTTTCTTTGTTGTTCACCATTTCTGTTCTTTCTTTGGTTCCATCATTTGATGGTAAGTTCTCTTCATTGTTCGATGGAGTTCTTGACTTCTTCATCTACAAGTGACAAGTTGATTTCAGTTGCTCCCTTTCAGCCTAGCCCTTCTTTTGCTTGTCGTTGCTTCTCCAAACGAAACAATCTCAACTCTGCCAGTAATTTCGACAAGAACTTGTGATTTCCCTTAATTCTAGGTAAGATGGATAGATGATAATTAAGTTGTCTGATAATCTTCTCCATATTGGCTCTCATCCTTCGAATGACTTTGCCAATCCTTTCCAATAGAAGTTCAGATCGACTTTGATACCATTGATGAATATTGAAATCCATCACAACTAAAACGAGAATTAAAATCTATCAAGCACCCTAAAGCTAACCAAGTCTTCGCGACAATACTTGGACTCGGAAAACCCTAATAAACTATTAAAAACAATGCACTTGTTTATAAACATAATCATACTTAAAGTTGCTCTCTCTCCCTTCTATTTATAATTATTCCCTAATATTAATTCTTAATTACCCTCTCAATTTATTTCCCAACACTTACCTTCCAAGGTAAGCTGTAGATGATCCTCATTGTATATTCTTTTCTCCTCTATCATTTCCAATTTGGTTTCCACTTTGTTATTCAAGACAAATTGTTGTGATACTAGATAATGAGAACCAACAAATCAAACAGACACAAAACAAAAGTAACACCGACAAAACACAAAACAAGAAGAATTATCAGTGCTTGGAATAAATATTTAGATAGTAAATTCGTTGAATGAGCGAAAGAAAATACAAAGGTGGTACTTAGCATTTGAGAGCATTCGAGAGGCAACGTTCTAATGAACCATCAAATCCTTGCATGCCTCTATTTTTTCTTTATTCATTCTGATTTAAATCCAACTCCTCTATTTCCCAAAACAATCCTCCCCCGAGGAAATAGTTTCCTCACATCCTTAACACATACTACCTCACGCTATCCAACACACCCTACTTCTTCTTTCTTTTATTAGGTGTTTGTATATTTACCCTTCTCACTTCTTGCTCATATGCTTATGATGCCTTGCAAATGTAAACTTGATGAGAGCAATTGATAACCTATCAATAATCTTGTAGCTAGAGAAGTGAAAAACAGACGAATAAGGTCAAGTGAGCAAGCAGTATGCGAGCTATGACACAAAGAATGTGTGAATTAATGTCGCTTGAAATTATCTTAGAAGACTTGAAGGTAAGTGGAAGGAAACTATGAGGCTCTATTGATGAATAAATCAACACCAATCATAGCAAACAACCTTTGTGCAACATTGAAATCATCAGACACTTGATAAAAGAAAAGTTCGACAATGGCTTAGATTTGTACTCCATGTGTCCACTAGAAGACAACTTGTAGATGTACTAACAAAAGGCCTAATAAGTTTGGATTGTCAATCAATAATTGAAAAGCTAGGACTGTAACATCTATTCGTTAACTTGAGGGGGCGGGTGGAAAATAGCATCAGCATGTGGAAAGTAGCTAGATAAGTAGTGTGATTTTTCATTTCTTGATCTTGGGGATATGTTGTTGAAATTGAGATAATTTTAGATGAATTTGTATATACATTAATGTATGTTTCATGTTAATATCAGTGTAATTACCAATCTTCTTTCTCACTTCTCATTGTCACACACGCAACCTAAAAGCAAGAACAATAAATGTAGAGGAGAAATGCAAATAAATACAGAAAATAAAAAAAGCTAATAAAGTAAATTGAATAATAACATAGCTTTGCCTAATTGTAAGAATATGCACAAAGGCTTATAATTTATCTAATTCAAGAAAAAAACAAGCTCTTCAAAAGTCACCTAGTATTTAGCAATTCTTATCCAAGCTTATATTAAGGTCAAGTAGGAACGCATACCTTCTTTTGGTGGAAGTTTTGATAAGTTCAGTTTCAAAGTGAGATTAAAGCCATCCCTTGGAGGATCAAGAATCTGTACAAGCACACCATATGCAGCTTTTATAGCTTCGATAGCTCCATTTGGAAGTCCACCAAAGAGAGTAGTCTCTGCTGGCGGGGTGGGTAATGATACAGATAGCAGGAGAAGATGAGGATTTTTAATTGATGCCTATATAATAAAATTTTCGCTGTGAGTGATTTAGAAACCATGTCACAGCAGGCTATTCATAGATTTTTTACACGCTTAAGAGAAATTAAAAAAATACATACGTAGATGGAAATTGTTCACATTGAAAATTACAAAAATAAATTAATTAACAGACTGCCTAATAACCTGAACATGGTAACGCAAATCATCAAACTCAACCCAGTTGCAGTCCAGTTCAACAGCTTTTTCGAAACTGTAGATCATCAACAGAATAGATCACATAATGAAATCAAATCAGTATAAGATAACTTCATAACATGGAACTCCACAATAAGACTCTCCTCATCAAATCCTAGCACAACATCAAGGTGAACATACAGAAGTTACAGCTCTCTATGGTATGTGACTTACGATTACTTTTCAACCCAAGAGAAGTAAGAACTTCTATTCGACCAGGAGATTTTCCCTCAAGCAAAATCATAAGCCACTTAGTTCTGTTAGTGTTTAATTTTATTACCTAAACTATACACTGGTCTAATTGCTTTATGGAAGATGCTACTAGGGAGGATTGTTACAAATTTCAGAATAAAATTCCAGCATTGAGGACGAGACTTTTTAAAGGGGAAGGGTTCTTACAACACCCAGTTAGCATAAGTTATTTTCAATCTCTCGCATCTTCTTCTGTGGCCACAAGAATTTCAGTTACAATCGGGCACAGAAGCGATGAGCACCCTAAGGGCATCTTTCTTCTCACTAAAACTCCTTGAGACAATCAAAAGAAAACAAATTGATTTGAAGCAAAACTACAAATTAAGCGTTCTTCAAAACAAAATGTGAAAACAGCAAATTGTGTCGCTAGCTACTCAGTTGGTGTGGGACTAATGAGGGAGTAAAAGTAAAATCCATCCAACTAATAAGACCCTCATATAGAAAGAGAGAGGTAGAAGCGAAAAAGGTCACAATTAATTTGACTACCAACAAAGTAAAGCCCCGTTAAACAGTGAGAGAGTGAGAGAGGGACAGTAGGAAACGAACTTCTGAACCCTATTCAGGAGGGTCTGGAGCAAAAATCTAGAGTGGGACTGCAAGAGGATCATGGATTGAGACTGTGATTTAGATCGCGGGAGAGATGTGAAAGTGCATCTGCGGTGAGGCAGGTGATTTGGCGACGAAGGCAACACAACGTTGAACAGCAGAGCGAACGTAAGACTTGCCAAAAGTAGAGATAGAGTAGAAGAAATGGCCAGGGAAATAGAAGAAGAAAAGAAGAAGAGAGAGGAGGGAAGGTAGGGAGCGGTTGGGTGAAGATACAGTCGATTGTGAAGAGCGTCTGAAAGGGTATCGGGAAACTCCAGGAATTAGGCAACACAGTCGATTAAAAGAAAATCATCTTCGATTAGTAGAAGTCAACCTTTATGGAATGAGATGTAGGCATTGACTTTGCTCCATTTTGTAAATACTTCCTTGAATGGTTTTTTATTAGTTGTGTAACATTTGCTTTGGAGGGTTTCACTTGGTACCGCTACTTTTAAAATTACATGTAGTGTTTTTACGAGGGTAAATAACAACAAAAACTATAAATTATGAGATCATTAACAAACACGCTCTTAAGCTATATTTGTTAATATATTTGTACTTAAATTATGTTTTTTTAACAAGATAACTCTTACGCTACGCTCTCGAAAGGTAAGCTCATGCTCCAGAGAACTTTAAAACGAGTGAAAGTCTGCTGTGGATTATTTTGTTAACAAATGACAGTTTAAGAACGGATCTATTTACAAATATATTTTAAGGGCGAGTTTATTATCTGTATGGTCGCTAACTGCTACCACCAATAAAGTCCGTCATTTTCCAAGCTTCTAAAGTAACTTAATTTGGAAATACATTCAACATTTCATAAAAACCAGTAGCCCATTTCTTTCTACCTTTCTCCTTTGATCAAAAGCTTAAAATTAGCCTATTATGGTGATGGAGATCACAAATCTTGCTAGAGAAGTCACCTTCTTGTGGCCAGAATCTCTTCCTTTTTAATCTTCTCCTCTTAGGATGGGAAATCTACTCCATAGTTTGAAGGGTTCTACTTCAAGTGAGGGAGAAGATGGCTTTTGGGTGCGATACGTGATCTATTCCCTTATTATTTGTTACGATAATAAGCACTTACATTAGGTCATTTATAACAAGCTTTTGGCTCTATTACCAAGAACAAAATTATTACTATTGCTTTTTATAAATAAATTTGAATTTCTACATTTTTTTTTTTTTAATATTGATACATCATTTGCTTTTAGAGGTACTTACTATTTGCATGAATAATAATGACTATCAAGACATAGTTCATCTAGATCTTGAAATTTAGAAAACATTCACAACACGAGGAAGGGAACAAGTTGTTCTAGTTGAAGAAATAATAGCAGAAGATAAAACAAATCAAAATATAAATATGAATGATAGAGATAGAGCTATTCAAGTATATGCAGTACCTATACCGACCTACTATTCAAGCACCACAATTTGAACTTATATTTGTCATGTTCCAAATGCTTCAAACTGTAGGGCAATTTAGTGATATGTTATAGAAGATCATCATTTTCATCCAAGGCTTTTCATGAAAGTAAGTTACACGCTCAAGCTCCTAAGTGTAATAAAGGATGCTCTAAGATTAAAGCTCTTTCCATTTTCTTTAACAGATAGAGCTCAAACATGGTTGTTACCCTTGCCATCAAACTCAATAAACATGTCGGATGAGTTGGTTAAAAGCTTTTATTGCAATATTTTCAACCAACAAAGAATGCAAAGCTCCAAAATGATATCACTTTCTTTCAGCAAGCAAAGAGCAAATCTTTGCATGAAGCATGAAAAAAGTTTAAGGTGTTTTTACGTAAACGTTCACACCACTAGATGCCCAACTAAGTTCAAATGGAAACTTTTATACTGGTCTTGGTGATTAGACTGGCTCTATTATTGATGCTTCAATGAATAGAGCTATTTTAGCAAAACCCTTGATGAGGCTTACAAATTTCTGGAGATGTCTAACAGTAATTATCAATGGTCATAGCAAAGAACATCAGCAATTTGAATAGTAACATAAGTGCATAAATTAGATGTAATGACATAAGAGCATAAGTTAGATGAAAAGTACGCATAAAAACATCAGTACATCATAAACTTGATAGTGCGCACGGTTAGTTTATGTGATGTGAATAAACGAGCTGTTATGAAGTATTCATTACTTATTTCAAATTGGTGAATTACAAGAGGAAAAGCTAAAGAAGTCAAAGAAGCATTTGGTGGATTTTACAACAAACTTAGCCTCATTATAAGATTATAAACTCCATAATCAATTTAGAAAGAGAGATTTTTTCAATTTCACCAAAGCAATTGAAGGAAGTTATTAGAGGTTTTGAGCATGGTTTACATGAAAATTTATTTATGGTAAGTTTCCAAAATCAATTTTTGGTAACTTTCTTAATGGATTTATTTTAAGTTTTCAAAATCAATTTAGGGTAATTTTACAAAACTATCTATGCTGGTGAGGCTAATTCCATCCTTTACTACCAAGAAAAGTTTGTAGGCAGAAAAACACAAGTTGAGATGATGATCAGGGAGGTGCACGCCAACACTTGGTGATCACTCATCGCGAGAACAAAGGTGTGTTGCAGGGCGTGCACACAGGTGCTAAGCGAACTGATGACCTTTAGATCTGCAAAATCTAAGGTTATACGATAAAAAAAATACAAACCGATTTTCTCGACTCAACGACTATTAAGAAATAGTAAATGAACGTAAAATGTAACAACTTGTGAAGGAGAAATCACGCCATTATAGTGATAAACAACGTCCTTCAATATTTGTGAAAATTAAAATGAGAGAAGAAATATGCAAACAATTCCTGAACCGGCCCGAATTGGCAACTATAGCACCAATCAGAGAATGTAATCTTCAAGAAGAATTACAACGGTGTAGGATCTGTTTTGGCCACATTTCCTTCCTTTTCTAAGGTTTTAGAAAGGATGAGAGAAGGTGGTAATAAGAGCTTCCTAGTAACCACGGGCTAGGGAGACAATTTGGAGACACACTCCACTCGGTTGATGAACAATCAATGACTTACCTCGAGTCTCAGCTCTGGATCTTGAGAGAGAACTGACCAGTGTATATTGATCTGGGGAAAAAACTGAATGACAAACACCAATAACGATGCTATGTAAACCTAGGGTGGTTTGGGCTTTGGCCTTTTATTCAAATGGATCGCACTTCCAATCTTCAAGTGGCCCGCTTCCTCTCCCTTCATCGGATCGGGCTTACATGATGCTTCTGTGGGCTTCATGACTTCTACCCTTACCACCATCTAACTTAACCATACAATCTAGCTCTAACCACACCAACTAATGCATGCTAAAACGGTAAAAAAAAAACTAGCAAAGTTTGCCAAAGTACAAGGCTAATGTTTTGTCAAAATTAAAACAATAAAATAGAGAGTTACTTTATGGATCCCCAAGAAGACAAATTCCCCTTTGATCTTTAAGTGCTTCTCCTTGGATCTCCCAAATGAGTAAGTGTTTGGGCTGGTCCGTGTCATGAGCTTCGGGCTCCCATGCTAAGTCTTTGAACATCTCTTCATAATCATTCCATTCCGAGCAATCCGTTGGGCCTCCACCTACAAAAATAGAATAGTCATTAGCATAAAGGTTAATAAGGTTAAGCGAATTGCCTTGGGATCGTGTCAATGGCCTTTGTGGTGTGTCACGAACAATGAAAGAGATAGAGGCCAACACGCCCAAGGGGAGATGCATGAGACGACAAGTAGATGACATCAAGTATGAGATTGGCGAAAGACTACAAGTCGGGCCGTGAGGATGGGCAAGCGCATGAGTTAGGACAAGATGGATCAACAACTAAGAAAATAGAGCTTTGTCCAAGTAGAGACAATGTGCTTGTCCATTCAGAACCATACGGGTGCAAGGATGCACAAGAGGGTTCAAATGGACACAGTCGAGGAGAAATAGGAAGCTAATTCGTAAAACACAGGCCTTGTCTAAGAACAAACAACGCCTGTGTCGAGACGCCAACAAGGCACAAGGTCAGCAAACCAGAGAGCGAGATTGAGCATTAAGCGTGCTAATTCAAAATTTGAATTATTACATGCATGCACATAGGAGGCGAGTGGCAACAGGTGCGCAATTGCTGAGCGAGAATCTCAGGTAGTTGGCACATCGCCGAGGCTGACATGAATCCATAGAAGAAATGAGCGCCGAGATTTGAGTTCACACTTTGGGCAAAATAATTGGAATTGGACAGCTTATCCACCAAGATCTGATCTTCGAGGATTCTAAGACGATATTTTATCCAATTCCAACAACCTAGAGTGACACTATTTAACCAAGGGATGAATGGTTGAAACACAAAAGACTCGGGCCACAAACAGTTTCGGACAAAATTTATGGTGATCTTCCAAAAATTTAACTCTATCAAAATAGCTCAAATGAAGCAGAAATTTTCATGGAACTTTACCTGGAAGTGGTGGAAACACCCTCCAAATTTCAAAGGCTAACTCGATTTGTGGGGGGGGAGGGGGGGTTGGTTATATATGGTTGAAATGGTGCTCATTGGTTCAAGAAATGATAAATTTGCACTCCTCGAGTATTTGGTTCTCTTTGTTGGTATGATGAAAGCTTTGTGCTCCCTTGGTGATTGTTCTACCTTCAGAGAAGAGGAAGAGAAGAGATGCAATAAAAGGATTCCACTACACTTACAAAGGTGGAAATCGGAACACACATACACTCAGATATAACTCACCAAAAAGAGGCAGTGACTTGTTGCTTGGAAACTTCAATATTTTGAAGAAGATGAACTTCAATTTTTTCAAAATGTTATCCACTTCAGCAGTGACGCGATTCAACTACGAAAACTTATGTGCTAACACAATTTCTAGTTCACTCTGAATTTCCAACTAACAATCACCGAAGATTCCCATATTTCTAACAAGCACAAGTAACACAAATCTTGTCCAAATGATATGAAATTTTAACAGAGGCTTACGCAATGAAGGAATGAGGTCTTCTTAAAATTTCAGGTCTAAAATCGTAGAGACCAAAAAGTTATGCTCAAAACAAAATGTGTGGTTTCCGTGAAAACGAGGCAGCAATAGACCAAATTTTCCACTTGCACAATTTCTTCAATAAGCGACCAAATGGGTTGAACTTTCAACACAATTTGGACTCATGAATGATAAAAACACCCTTTAAATTTCAAGGGAGGTGGATGAAGAGAAAAGATAAAGGGAGGCGTTATTGGTATGAGGCGATGATAATGTGTCACCTCTTAGTATTGTGATTCTTCTAATTGAAGAACACTCCAATTTGCCTAATGGCGAGAGTTTATACTCCTTTTCTTGGATTTTTATCTATGGGGAAGATAGAGAAAGGAGTGGTAGTAAGAGCTCCCAATTTATTCACAAAATTGGAAGGCAATTATACAATACTCTCACAGATATTACACACTTTGTGGGCACCGAAGAAGAGACTCCAGAGAGAGCTCGAAAAGAAGAAGAAAACTTTAGGGTTTTTGGTTCAATAAAGTTGTATTCCAACAGCCATAGGAGGGGGTTTAAATAGCCCCAAAAATAATGCATAAAAGGAAAGAACTTATAAGGAAAGGAGCAGCCACTAATAAGGAAATGAGCAGCCTTGATTGGCCGAGGTGTCTTGCGCGCATGCCAAGCTGAATGCACTTTCTTCAATCTGATGGCTAACCTTCAACCCTTCTAGTTTGTAGCCCAAATCCACCTTAAGATGTAGTCTTAATCCATTACTAGGTGTGGTCATTCTCCTCTTTAATAAGGTAGCCCTTTTAGTCTTCAAATGGTGAGCCCAACGTGACACTTTGGCCGCGTGCTCGAATGGTTGATTCTTTTCTTCAAAGTCCTTTGGTTAGATCCAAGTTGTAGTGTTACTTGGCCTCACGAAAACATGAGTAAGCCCAATAAAAAATAAACAAATAAACTACTAAGGTTTTTAAGTAAAATAAAAGTGCGGTTTACAATAGTTGTAAAAAAGGAAGACAAATTCCTCCTTCTTTTATTATTTGTGCTGAGACCTTGCTCCTTTTTAATGAGTGGTGGCGAGGTCGTGCTCCCATGTTAATAAGTGGTACGACCTCTCCTTGTCTTGAATGCTAGGTGTGGTCTCCTTGATTTTCAAGAACGTTTCCTACAAAACGAACAAACAAGTTAATTAATGCTTTGGCTAGAGCGCATGTGATTGCTCCTTGAGGCACATCAAGCAGCCATAAAGGTGGCTTAAATACCACTCCCCTTTAGAAATTAGGGTTCACATGTTCAACCAACTAGATGTGCTAGATGAGGGAGTACTCAGCCACGTGTGCTAGCAGAGTACATGCATGGTTTTGCTAATTTTGGCAATCTCTCTCTCTCACCAAATGCCCCTTTCTAGCGGTCTCCTTTCTTCCACAATTATAACCACAAGTGCTCTTTAATGCACATATGTTTAGCTCTTTAAAAAAAACTACTAAACTAGAGAAAATAAACTAGATTTAGTGTTACATCAAGTTGTTCCAATGAAGACATTGGTTCCTTCTTCAAGCTCAGGTCGGCCATGAGGTTAGTCCCATGTCAACAAATAGAATGACTTCTCCTTGTCTTATGTGCTAGGTCATAACTCCAATTGGTCTTCTATATCATTACCTACAAAATAAACACACAAGTTAGATAAAGCTTTGGCTCGTGACCGAGTGGTTACTCCTCTTGGCACATCATTCCCCTCAAATGATTGAGGATTTGACCTCAAATCCAAATAGTTATCTTCTTCATTCTCCTCCTCATCCTCAAAGTAAGGAGATAGGTTTTGAATATTGATAGTAGTTGATACTTCATATTCCCCCGGTAGTTCAAGTTTACAGGCATTGTTGTTGATCCTTTCCAATATCTTGAATGGACCATCGACTCGAGGAAGGAGTTTGAAGTTTCTTTGCTTAGGAAACCTTTCATTCCTCAAATGGAGCCAAATTAGATCCCACTACTTGAAGATGATCTCCTTTCTTTTGCGGTTGGCATACTTGGCATAAGTCTCATTCTACCTTTGTATAGTCTTTCAAACCATTTCATGTATGGCCTTCACTTGTTCGGTCTTGCTTGCTCCACTAAGATTCGTCAATTCTTTTGAAGGAAAAGGAATAAGATCTAGTGATGTCAGTGGGTTAAAGTCATACACCACCTCAGAAAGAGTCTTTTGGATCGAATTGTGTACGCTCCTATTATACACAAACTCAATGTAAGGAAGTTGAATGTCTCAATCAGTGAGTCGCTTGCCTACTATACTCCTCAACAAGGCTCTCAAAGTTCTATTCACCTTTTTCCCAAGGATGGCTTGGAATCGATAAAGGCAAAGAGAGTCCTTGAGGTACACCTGACTCTTAGTCTTTTTGCAAACTATGCATTTCTCCAACACCTTATGTACATCTCTAAGTAAATGTGGCCAATAAAAATGCTATTTGATTGTTTCCATGGTCTTCTTTTCTCCAAATGGCTAGCTAAGTCTACTCCATGTGCTTCTTTGATCAATGATTCTCGAATTCTCCCATTTGAAATGGACAACTTTCCCCCCTTAAAGAGGTAACCGTCCAATATATAATACCCCATTTCGGCTTTCTCCTTACATTTCTCATAATATTGGCTGAAGTCTTGGTCCTCTTCATAAGTTTCCTTGATCCACTCAAAACTAAAAAATTTACTGCTTAACTCGGTTAAAAGGACATACCTCTTAGAAAGGGCGTCTGCCACTATGTTAGTGTCTTCTTTCTTATACTTGATGATGTAGGGGTAATGTTTAAGAAACTCAACCCATTTAGTATGTCTCCTATTCAATTTTCTTTGACTTTTGATATGTTTGAGGGCTTGATGATCAGTATGAATGACAAACTCCTTAGGAAGTAGGTAGTATTGTCAAACTTCAAGAGTCCTAATGACGGCTACAAATTCTTTATCATAGGTGAAATAGTTGAGAGCAGCTCCCTTGAGTTTCTCACTAAAGTATAAAAGAGGTTTACTTTCTTGCATGAGTAATGCTCTAATTCCCAACCCGGATGCATCACATTCCACTTCAAAACTATGTTGGCAAGCTTGAGTCCAATGAAACTTCTTTCCCTTTTTGATACATTCAGTCAAGGGTGTCATAACTGAGCCAAAATCTTTAATGAACCTTCTATAAAATGATGTCAATCTATGGAAACTTCTCACCTCTGAAACCCCTTTTTGAGTTGGTCATTCCTTAATGGCTTCAAGCTTTGATTAGTCTACTTCTATGCCTTCCTTTGCTATGATTTAGTCCGATGATGATGACCAGCCAGCTGTAGTGTCAGGTACTATACTGATTAACTCCGTACCTGCTTATACGTTGATTGATTCTAGTGCGATGTATTCCTTTGTAGCGACTATGTTTGTCGTCAAATTAAATTTATGGCCTACGTCAACTGAGCATGTATATGACGTGACGTTGCCTGCTGGTGAACGCATGCACTCGAATCAAGTGGTGCGTGATAGTGTAGCATCATTGGGAAGCACATACTCGGCCACGCCAAGTTAAAGAAGGAGTTTGTCCTCCTTAAGACAAATTATGTAACTGAACCTAATTTATTTTCTTTGCAAAATACTTTAGTTTAATTTCTACTTACATAGAAGCACATACTCGGCCACGTCAAGTTGAAGAAGGAGTTTGTCCTCCTTAAAACAAATTATGTAACCGAACCTAGTTTATTTTCTTTGCAAGGTGATATCATGGAAGCACATACTCGGCCACGTCAATTTGAAGAAGGAGTTTGTCCTCCTTAAGACAAATTATGTAACCTAACCTAGTTTATTTTCTTTGCAAAATACTTTAGTTTAATTTCTAGTTACATGCATGGTTAATACCCTTAGAGGGATGAAGAGATACCTGAATACTTTGGGGGAAGAGTGAAATACATTTTGAGGGTAAAATAGGACACTTGATCATGAGAGAGAGAGAGAGAGAGAGAAAGAGAATCAAGTACCATTGTACTTGGCCAATGAGGGCCAAGCACCTTCTCCTTTTCTAGATCCTTCTTCATCCCCGGGTGAGCTGAACCCTAGCTGCTCATTTGGAGGGAAAATGAGATACATTTGGAGGGTAGAATGGGGTACTTGATCATGAGAGAGAGAAGAGGGAGCTAGGCCATGAGGCGGTCGATGAGTTGTTCCAATGAGGGACCTCTACTAGAGCCTTCTTCATCATCTTTGTGGCTGAACCCTAGCTATCATTTTTTTTTTGGGGGGGGGGGGGGGGGGGGGGCGTATTTAAGCATCTTTTTCAAGTTGTAACCCTAGTTTTAGTTTAATGAAAAGTCGTAAAGTTCATCTTTCAAAAACCAGAAGTTTTCCCTCGAGTTTTCTTCATCAACATTACTCCATCAGCGTGTAATATTTGACCGGGTGTATTGTTCATTGTCACAAAGTTTAAGGTTACTTGAAGACTCTTTGACATGGTTTGGCCCTGCAAAACCAAGATTAATGCAAAGACAAACTAGAGGTCGATGCACTCGACTCAACCTGAGAACACACCAAAGACAGCAAGCACAATATAAGCCAAAAGATTCCAAATGTTTTATGACAATTTAAAGGTCTCTTACTTGATGAGTGAAGAACAAAATCTTGAAATATCAAATTAAAATAAGCTAAAACGAAAGAGATATACACGAACTCTTGTGGCTGGTCTGATAGGCAACTTATGGCACCTTCGGTTAATACAATCTTCCAAGAAAGATTACAACAACTTAAGGGCTTGGTTTCCCACCTTTCATCTGCTTTCTGGCCCTTAGAAGGAGTGGAGAGAAATGTGTCAATAAGGGCCTCCAAGTAACCACAGACTTAGAGGGCAATGGATGCTAACTTCACTCGGATGTCACTCACCAAGGCTTACCTTGGAGAGTCGATTGCTCTTTCGGTTTGAGAGTAAAATGATCCGCTTTATATTAATCAAAATCTGAATGTTACAAATGCAGAAAATGACGCTTAAATATGACCTAAGGTGGATAGGGTTTTGGGCACCATAATGATTCTAGCCATTGGATGGATGCCACGATCGCGCGCGAGTGAGCGAGGTTGCTCCAGCCATCCTACGTGAACATCCTTGCATGAGCCATTGTCTTGCAACCAAGCTGGGATAAGGCTGAGCTGGATGAATTCAAAAATGGAAGAAGGATCTAGATCAGCTCGACCATCGTAAGGTTGAGCGCTCTTCCGTATGCACTGATCGGTGGTCACAGTGCTGGACAAGTCAGCAATCCAGGTGCGCGCCACTCAGCAGTTCCCGTACAAGCCGCGCCAGCTCTCTATGCGCGGGCTCCTCAGCGTCGCCCGTATAGGACGAGTCAATAATCCATGCGCGCTCCTTAGCACTCTCTTGTACACGCCAGGTCGCTCCTCTGTGTGCTTCTGCCGGCAGGTCCTCCTTTCCCCTGTGCGCGCCATCAGGTTCTTCATTACTCGGTCGCGACTTCCTCTCGCATGTGCCAACTGTGTCCCTCATGTGCACCTAACCTTGGCCACTCGTGCTATCATAAAACTATCATGCATGCATGCAAATAAAAGGCTAATGCTTGCTAAAAACTATAAGAAGGTCAATGTTTTCCAAAATTAAACAGATACAAAGTTGCTCAGTTACATAGAATTGATTACGGAAAGACAAATTCTCTCTTGAGCGTGTGGTGATCCAGCAAGTGGCTCACATGCTAGAACATGTGTCAGGTTGTCCATGTCAAGAGAATTTGACTCCCATTTCAAGCAATCAAAGAGGCCTTCATCTGCAAAAATAGCACACTTGTCAGTTAAAAAGATAGTTGGTGATTGTGTCTTGGTTTGGGATCGAGTTATCGGCCTATGAGGCATATCATCCTCTCCAGATGAGTGAAGATTTGACCTGAAATCTAGTGTTTGGTCCCTCTCAATATCCTCTTCTTCACTAATGTATGGTGAAAGATCATGCACGTTAAAGGTGGCCGATACACCATAGTCCCCTGATAATTCCAATTTGTACGCAAGGTTGTTAATGTGTTTTAAAACCTTGAAGGGACCATCGGCCCTTGGGAGAAGTTTGGATTGACGTTGCTTAGGAAAACGCTCATTTCTCAAGTGGAGCCACGCTAAATCACTCTCTTTAAATATCACTTCCTTACGCCCTTGTTAGCTTGTTTGGCATCAGTCTCATTTTTCTTCTATATGGATTTCGTCATCGTTTCATGCATTTTCTTGACTTGGGCTGCTTTGTTAGCCCCTACCAGGTTCGCTAGATCCTTAATAGGTAGTGGCACGAGGTCCAACAGAGTGGAGGGGTTGAAGCCATACACCACTTCAAAAGGCGTTTGCTGGGTGGAAGAATGGACACTTCGATTGTAAGCAAATTCTGGATGCGAGAGTTGAAAATCCCAATCGATTAACTTATTTCCTACAATGCTCCTTAGAAGGGCTCCCAGGGTTCGGTTGACCACTTCGGTGTAACCGTCAGTTTGTGGGTGGAATGATGTACTAAATAAAAACTTTGTTCAAATCTTTCCTCATAAGGTTTTCCAAAACAAGCTTAAGAATTTAGTGTCCCTATCTGACACTATAGAGTGTGGTACTCTGTGGAGTCGGACTATCTCCTTTAAGAATAGATCAACGATCATGATGGGGTCGTCAGTTTTGGCACACGCAATGAAATATGTCATTTTAGAAAATCTATCCACGACTACCATTATGGAATCCTTAGCTCTGGTTGTTCGTAGGAGTCCTAAAATAAAGTCCATGATAACTTCTACCCACGAGTGGGTTGGTACTGGGAGTGGCATATATAATCTTTAAGGAAGGACCTTACTCTTGGCCTTTTTTTGCACACTATACACTACTTTATCAAGCAATGTACTTCACGCCAAAGGTAGGGCCAGAAAAAGTGCTCCTTGAGCATGTCCAGGGTCTTCTTTTCTCCGAAATGGCTGAACAAGCCCCCACTGTGAGCTTCCTTGACAAAGCACTTCCTCAATCTTTTGTTGGGAACACACAGTTTACTACCTTTAAATAATATCCATCCATGATATGGTTTTCCCCTTCTGCTTTGTTCTGACACTTTTGATAACATGTGCCAAAGTTTGGATCTAACTCATAACTATCTTTAATCCATTCAAACCTAAAAAACATAGTTCCTAGTTCGGTTAAAAGTAAGTGTCTTCTAGATAGCGCATCTGCTACCACACATTGGTCTCTCCTTTCACATATTTGAGAGTATAAAGGTGCCTCTACAAAATTTGACCCATTTGGCATACCTCTTGTTCAATTTACCCTGACTCTTAATGTATTTCAGTGCTTAGTGGTCAGTGTGTATAACAAACTCCTTGGACAAGAGATAGTGCTGCCATTGTTCAAGGGCCCATATGACAGCATAAAATTCTTTGTCATATGCAGAGTAATTGAGAGCTGCTCTCTTGAGCTTCTCACTAAAAAATACAAGTGGTCTTCCCTTTTGCATCAAAACGGCCCCGATGCCTATCCCAGATGCATCATTCTGTATTTTGAATACATTGTTGAAATCCGAGAGTGCTAGAACAGGTGAGTGGCAAAGTTTTTCTTTTATCAGCTCAAAACTGGGCTGACAAGCTGAGGTTCATTAAAATTCTCTCCATTTCTTGGTGCAGTCTGTAATAGGCGCCATGATGGTACTGAAATCCTTAATGAACTTTCGGTAAAATTAGGCTAAATTGTGAAAACTACGCACCTCTGATATGCTTATAGATATGGGCTAATCCTTGATGGCCTCAATATTGGTTTCGCCTGCTTCCATCTCAACCTCAGTAGTGATAAACCCTAAAATATATACTCTTTTTCTTGGGCAAATGAACATTTTTTAAGATTGTTGAACAATTTTGCACTATAGAGTGTGGTACTCTGTGGAGTCAGACTATCTCCTTAAAGAATAGGTCAGCGATCATGATGAGGTCATCAATTTTGGCACACGCAATGAAATGTGTTATTTTCGAAAATCTATCCACGACTACCATTATGGAATCCTTAGCTCTGGTTGTTCGTGGGAGTCCTAAAACAAAGTCCATGATAACTTCTACCCACGAGTGGGTTAGTACTGGGAGTGGCAGATATAATCCTTGAGGAATGACCTTGCTCTTGGCCTTTTTGCACAATATACACTGCTCTATCAAGCGGTGTACTTCACGCCAAAGGTGGGGCCAGAAAAAGTGCTCCTTGAGCAGTTCAAGGGTCTTCTTTTCTCCGAAATGGCTTTACAAGCCCCCACTGTGAGCTTACTTGACCAAGAACTTCCTCAATCCTCCGTTGGGAACACAGTTTACTACCTTTAAATAAATATCCATCCATGATATGGTAATCCTCTTCTGCTTTGTTCTGACACTTTTGATAACATGTGCCAAAGTTTGGGTCTGACTCATAAATATCTTTAATCGATTCAAACCCAAAAAACATAGTTCCTAGTTCTGTTAAAAGTAAGTGTCTTCTAGATAGTGCATTTGCTACCACACATTGTGTAACGCCCCCGAATCCACCCTGGCTCGATGCGCTACTTTGCTAACCAATCCCACATTAAAACATAATTTAAAATAAAATTGACACAGCAGAATTTAAAACTAAGTCCCTCAAAACTCTGTTATGTCGTACCTAGTTGCCTAAACTCACTAATTTCCCTTAATCCTAACCTTTTAGCACCACGGCGTCCTTCCTGAAAATTTTGGCAAAGTAACGCCTGAAAATGGCGCCTCCAAAATACTAGGTACCTGCATAAAATCCAATCCCAACCAATCCAGAATATTCCTAACCATCTAACCACCCTACGAAATCTCCAACAATTAACCAAAATGAAAAAAAATCATAATACAGGGTAACACATTCCCATCATTTCTACAACCAGACATTTACAATAAACTACCAAAATATAAAGCCCCACATTCCCCGAAGACCATGGTCGAAGCGCCCCGACAACTGCCTGCACCGGCATACAGCGTACATCAACGACTGCGTCCCAATCCTAGCTTTCCTCGTAGCTCTAACCTGTACTCCTGTCGTCACCTACACCACAGAACACACACACACGTAAGCTTACGCTTAGCAAGTAATGAATATCGAATATAAACATGCACAATGCACCCACAATGTAAATATGCACCATGCACCCACAACCCCCTACCACATGCCAATTCCACTCACTATGCTGCTTCTTACTAATGCACGTTAGCAATGAGACGTTAAATCCTCTAGTACGTCATGCACTTTAACATCGAGGCATTTGACTCTCTAGTGCCACTTGCACTTTAACATCGAGACGTTAAATCCTCTAGTGCGTCATGCACTTTAACATCGAGGCGTTTAACTCTCTAGTGCCACTTGCACTTTAACATCGAGACGTTAAATCCTCTAGTGCGTCATGCATTTTAACATCGAGGCGTTTAACTCTCTAGTGCCACTTGCACTTTAACATCGAGACGTTAAATCCTCTAGTGCGTCATGCACTTTACATCGAGCGTTTAACTCTCTAGTGCTACTTGCACTTTACATCGAGACGTTAATCCTCTAGTGCGTCATGCACTTTAACATCGAGGCGTTTAACTCTCTAGTGCCACTTGCACTTTAACATCGAGACGTTAAATCCTCTAGTGCGTCATGCACTTTAACATCGAGGCATTTAACTCTCTAGTGCCACTTGCACTTTAACATCGAGACGTTAAATCCTCTAGTGCGTCATGCACTTTAACATCGAGGCATTTAACTCTCTAGTGCCACTTGCACTTTACATCGAGACGTTAAATCCTCTAGTGCGTCATGCACTTTAACATCGAGGCGTTTAACTCTCTAGTGCCACTTGCACTTTACATCGAGACGTTAAATCCTCTAGTGCGTCATGCACTTTAACATCGAGGCATTTAACTCTCTAGTGCCACTTGCACTTTACATCGAGACGTTAAATTCTCTAGTGCGTCATGCACTTTAACATCGAGGCATTTAACTCTCTAGTGCCACTTGCACTTTAACATCGAGACGTTAAATTCTCTAGTGCGTCATGCAATTTAACATCGAGGCATTTATCTCTCTAGTGCCACTTGCACTTTAACATCGAGGCATTTAACTCTCTAGTGCCACTTGCACTTTAACATCGAGACGTTAAATCCTCTAGTGCGTCATGCACTTTAACATCGAGGCATTTAACTCTCTAGTGCCACTTGCACTTTAACATCGAGACGTTAAATCCTCTAGTGCGTCATGCACTTTAACATCGAGGCATTTAACTCTCTAGTGCCACTTGCACTTTAACATCGAGGCATTTAACTCTCTAGTGCCACTTGCACTTTAACATCGAGGCATTTAACTCTCTAGTGCCACTTGCACTTTAACATCGAGACGTTAAATTCTCTAGTGCGTCATGCACTTTAACATCGAGGCATTTAACTCTCTAGTGCCACTTGCACTTTAACATCGAGGCATTTAACTCTCTAGTGCCACTTGCACTTTAACATCGAGGCATTTAACTCTCTAGTGCCACTTGCACTTTAACATCGAGGCATTTAACTCTCTAGTGCCACTTGCACTTTAACATCGAGGCATTTAACTCTCTAGTGCCACTTGCACTTTAACATCGAGGCATTTAACTCTCTAGTGCCACTTGCACTTTAACATCGAGGCATTTAACTCTCTAGTGCCACTTGCACTTTAACATCGAGGCATTTAACTCTCTAGTGCCACTTGCACTTTAACATCGAGACGTTAAATTCTCTAGTGCGTCATGCACTTTAACATCGAGGCATTTAACTCTCTAGTGCCACTTGCACTTTAACATCGAGGCATTTAACTCTCTAGTGCCACTTGCACTTTAACATCGAGGCATTTAACTCTCTAGTGCCACTTGCACTTTAACATCGAGGCATTTAACTCTCTAGTGCCACTTGCACTTTAACATCGAGGCATTTAACTCTCTAGTGCCACTTGCACTTTAACATCGAGGCATTTAACTCTCTAGTGCCACTTGCACTTTAACATCGAGGCATTTAACTCTCTAGTGCCACTTGCACTTTAACATCGAGGCATTTAACTCTCTAGTGCCACTTGCACTTTAACATCGAGGCATTTAACTCTCTAGTGCCACTTGCACTTTAACATCGAGACGTTAAATCCTCTAGTGCGTCATGCACTTTAACATCGAGGCATTTAACTCTCTAGTGCCACTTGCACTTTAACATCGAGGCATTTAACTCTCTAGTGCCACTTGCACTTTAACATCGAGACGTTAAATTCTCTAGTGCGTCATGCACTTTAACATCGAGGCATTTAACTCTCTAGTGCCACTTGCACTTTAACATCGAGGCATTTAACTCTCTAGTGCCACTTGCACTTTAACATCGAGGCATTTAACTCTCTAGTGCCACTTGCACTTTAACATCGAGGCATTTAACTCTCTAGTGCCACTTGCACTCGGTTATCGGAATCGAACGATTGCAACGGCCACGTACTCCTCTAATAACCTATTTTAATCTGTCAAAAGAAATTTTAAAACAAACGACCGTAGCTAGGTCAAAATGGCAAAAATTCGAACTGCCCCTTAACCAGAAAAATTCTCTTTTCTGGTTTTTTTTTTTTTTTATCAAATTCCACCCATTACCTCACCAATCGACCACCCACACCCTTAATTAGAATAATCTAACCAAAATCTCGAGCTACACTGTAACACCTGACAACTTCAACCAGGTGACTTCCTAACTGAATTAACGGCCATGATTATTCAATCTTCACGATTTAGAATTTTATGCCAAGCTTAATTATTTACATGTGGATTTAAACTAGGTTGAGTGGCAAAGTTGTAATAATGGAGGATTGGGGCCAGTATTTAAAGAAAATGGTGTTGACTTAATTAATGTTTAAGTCTAAATATGTTTTTGATGGTGTGTTTATATGCACGTAATATAATTTGATTATGATTATTAAATGAGAATAATGATTTATGCATTTGTTATTAATCTGTTGGAAATACCCTTATTAAGGGTATTTTAGTATCTAATGCATGTGATTAAATGTACAGGGCTGAAATGTGTTAAACAAAATAACTAAGTCCACCGGTCTAGTTGAAAATAAGTCCACCGGTGAAATTAAATATTAATAAAATAATGAGTTCACCGGAGGCTGAAAGTAAAAGAAGAAGTCGTTCAGTGACTAAGTCCACCGTTCGCTAGATGACAAGGCGGATGAGCAAATTGAAGAACTCCACCGCCCGCTAGATGACAAAAGCTGATGTCTTCGAAGATTAAGTCATCTGATGGTTTTAAGAACTGCTTCATCCGATGGCATTTAACGCTAAGTTTACCGATTGGAAAACGACAAAAGGCGAAGCTATTAATGACTCCAACAAATTCCTCTTCCGGTCACTAAACGACAAAGGCGGATGACTCCAACAAATTCCTCTTGCGGTCACTAAACGACAAAGGCGGAAGACGTCTAAGATTTAATCATCCGACAGTGTTTTAAAGCTTCATCATTCTATACCAGTTCAAGCATTAGAAGCTTACTCATCCGATGCCGGTTCAATATTTTCAGTTGCATCATCCGATGGCGGTTCAAGACTACAAATGCGCTTTGTCTTCCGCCAGAATTCAAATAAACCGCAAAGCTACAGTGACGTCGTTTTCAAGCTTTAACTTCAGAACATTTATGGCAACGACGACTTACAACTACAATCGGCAACGGCTACCTGAAATTGTACGAAAGCTCTCCAACGGTAACAAAATTTCTATTATTGGACAAAAAACATTGAAGTCAAGCCGATTCTGAAGACAGAGTATTTAAGCCGAGGTTAGAGCACAAAGATACAACTTTTGCAAATTGAATTCCTGAGCCCTAACTAGCGAAATTATCATACTCTGTCTACCTCTCTCTATTCGAACTTGAGATTCAGATCCTGTGAGAGAGTAGTTTTTGTGCAAAACTTTACAAACTCAAAATTTGTGTAAGGCAATGGATTGACGCCCGTAAAGTTCAATCCTGTATTGTGTAAAAGGCTTTGGATCGACGCCCGAAAGCTCGATCAGGATTTCTCGTTGAGGAGAAGTAAGGAATCTTCAAGGGGGAGCCTTGGAGCGTGGACGTAGGCAGTTTGGCCAAACCACGTAAAAATACTGGTGTCAAAATTTCTCTCTCTCTCTCTTTACATTATTTGATTACTTGTATTAAATCCATAAGTTTAATCAAGGAGAGAAATTAGGTTGACTCGTAATTAAAATTAAAAAGTCTAATTCACCCCCCCTCTTAGACAATACCGATCCTACAAATGGCAAGGATTCAAACCTCATTTACACCACTGTAGCCGTCATCTCTTACTCTCGGCGATTTCCCCCTCCCGAGCTCTCGCTCTCTGTCAGCTGGAAATCCCTCCTTCGACGATCGGTTTCCTTGCTGCTTCTCGGCTACTTTGTGCTCGAGGTGAGGAAGTTTGAAGAGGAAGGAGCTCAAATTGCTAAGGAGACCAGGTAAGTGAATGTGTAGGTTTCTCGGTCATTAGGACCCTACATCAAAGGATGCTAGGTAGAAACTCATACGGTGATTAGAAGTTTCCCTTATGTCACTGTCTAATGTTTATGTAACACCCGAGAATTTCATGTAACGCACGTATGTCCTAAAATAGACGGTTAGGAGGGATTAGTGTTGAAGGATAAAGGGATTAACAAAAGAAGAGAATGGGTTTGACAATTCAACATAAAGGGAGTTGAAAAGTCAACAACCAATAAGAAAATTCCAAGTACTTTACATGCATTAAAAGGATGAAATAAATGAATTAAATAAATGGAAAAATGTGGGATTTAATGTTGATTCACGTTGAATGAAAGAAGAAAAGACAAGTGGTGGTAGTTTTATAAATTTAGAAAGTTTGAGTGGGCAAAATCAAAAAGTAAAAAAATGGTTAGGTTAAAAAGGTGAAATGGTAATGTTTAATCATCTTCTCCCCTCTTTCTTTCTCTCCCACGATCCAGCCAGCCCTCAAAGCTCTCCTTCCTTCTTTCCATAGTTCTTTCAAGGATTTCAAGGTAATAACACATGGGTTTTGATTTTTATACTTTGAGGTGAAGTTTATTGAAGGTTTTAGTGAGTTTGAAGTGTTTTTGGTGAGGGCTTGGAAACCCTAATTGGTGAAGTCCGAAAATTGAGTTCTAAATGTTAGGTTTCTTCCTTATGTTGATGATTTGGTTGTTGAATGACTTGGTTAGGTAGATTTTAGGGTTAGATTGAAGATTGGTGAAGTGTTCCACAAAAATGGTTGAAGAACACCTATATACCCGATTCTGTTTGATGGATTTTCGAGTTGGTCAATTACTTTGTTTGGTTACTTTGAGTGAGTCAATGGATAGTAGACGTGTAGAGGTTTCCGAGTTGGGGTGGCACGTCGAAATCCGTTGAAAAACGAGTGAGTTATGACCGTTTAAAGTTTGACGGTCAATTTTGGGTGAAAATCGGGTTTATGTATTTAAGTATGAGATTATTTGTGTGTTGGTTAGTTTTAGGTTAAAAAGTTAGGGTTAGTTTAAGTTAGTTGAATTTTTAGAATTTCTTAGTTTGTTACTAAGTAACTTTTCCTTAATGGTTAGGTAATTGACGTGTACTTTGGTTGGACGAAGTGACAGCACGTTTTTGAAGCAGCCAGGTAAGTAGTGGATGAGTGTTTGTTGCCTTCGGGCCTACACCATAAAACGGTAGGGATTGGTTGTTTGTTTGTTATGTTTTGCTTTTGTTATGCATCGGGTGTCATGCATCATTGTTTTCTAAACTACGAAATCACGTGTTTTTGCATGCTTGAGTAGTGAGAATGAAACGAAAGATAAGAATTGATTGTAACATGGTCTCGGAGTAGAATAGCTTCATCGGGCTAGTGGCTCGTTGAGCACCCCACGAGGGATTTTATTCAAGATGCATGCTAATGTACGTAATGTGTCGTGAGTACGAATGCCTCGACCTGCTAGTGCTGATAAGCACAGACCTGCTAGTGCTGATAAGCACAGACCTGCTAGTGCCGGAAGGCACACTGGGGCATTCTACGATTGACAAAGGGAGGATTCGGTTGGCCGTCCCGGACTGTGTTAGGACGTGTGCCTCCGGTCTTGCCCGTGGATCAAGGCGTGGCCGTCCTGGACTGTGTGGGGGCGTGTGCCTACTTGATTCACCTGGAAGTGAAAGATAAAATGCAATTGAAACGAAAAGAAAACAACAGAGTGTGTAGAGACTGCATGTTAGGGTTGAGTCAAACATTTAGTGTGTGTTATGCATTATTTCCCTACTTGCTAAGCGTTAGGCTTACCTTTTTGTGTGTTCTGTGGTGTAGGTGACGATTTGTATACAGGTGAGGTAGACGAGACTACCGAGGATTAGGCTGCAGTCGGAGGAGTACGGAGTCCGTCGGTGCAGGCTATTGTCGGGGCGTTTTGACCACTGGATGTCTCGGGTAGTGGGAGGTGAATGTTTGACATGGATAGTTTAATTTGTAAGTATTTTGGTATGGATAGTTGGTGTGTGGAAATGTTGTTTTGTGGGAGTTAGGAAACTTTATTAAGTTGTGGTAAATTGTGTTCGTAAATATTTTCGTATGTATGTTACCGGGTTTACGAGTTGACTTGGAGATGGATAGTGAGTATAGTTGTTCGGGATGGAAGCTGTGTGTTTTCCGGGATTTATTTCAGGTTTTGGGTATTTAAATTTTTAGGCGTTATATTGCCCGTTTTGATTTTAAAGTAACTAACGTCAGGTTATGTTTGTGATTTTTGTAATTCTCCGTTTTAAGTCGGTCTTCAAAAATAATTATGGGGTTGGAAGATTTATGCGTCGGGAAGGTATGGTTAAATTTTCAGGATTTTTGGAGATGTTCGGGATGTAGGAAAGTGTTAAAATGTGTAGGGAGGTGGGAAAAGGTTAAAAAGGGCATTTTAGGGTGTTTTTGGTGATGAAAAACCCGAGCCGGCCCGATCGATCGGGCCCGGGGCACGACCGGTCGCGGTCGGGAAGTTTCTGGGTGAAGAAAACCCGAGAAAGCCCGACCGATCGGGCATTTAGCCACGATCGGTCGTGGAACAAAATGATGAAGCGCGCTGGTGCGCCCCAGCGCGCAGACGCGCGCGCGCGTGCGGCGCGTGCGGCGCGCATAGCGTGCGCGCAGCACGCGCGCAGCCTGGGCGCGCCTGGCGCCCAGCGCGCACCCAGCACCCCCTTTAGGTGCAATTTTTGTTTTTTTTAATTATTCTCCCGATTTCCAACATGTTTTGACCCGACATTTTTCCAACGTATTTTAACGTATTTTAGACACGTGTTCCAAGAAAAATTGAGGGTTTGAAAAACCCGAACATCGAGCCGAATATTTCACGAAAATTATTTTAAACGATGTTTTAAATACACGTTTGGTTTGCAAACGTAGCGCACCGAGTCGAGTCGGGTTCGGGGCGTTACAAATATGGTATCAGAGCGTTAGTGGTCAAGTCGTTCAAAGGATTACCCGACAATGCCGACCGCCGTGCAACGTGCTTCGCCGACTGTAAGTATTTCTTTAACTTTAGCTATATTTTTCTAAGATTAGATTTTCTAACTTTTCAGGAATAGAATTTAACATGTCAGATAACCTACGACAGCCAGGACAACCGAAAAATGAGCTGGAAAAATTAGTCGAGCTTCTTGTAGAATTGGTTTTTATGGAAACCGAAATGTGGAATATTCTAGTAAATCGGAGGTTGATTATATCTGAACGACTAGAAGCGTCATACGTGGAGATGAATTCAAAGACAATAGATGTATTATTAGCCAAGTGGGAGTGGGTTAAGTCAATCAAAGCCCAGATGGAAAAGGGGGAATCGTCTTCACAACCGCAAGGAACAAAAAGACCGGAGGAAAATTTAGAGGATCCGAGGGAAGGAAAAAGGCAACGACAAAAGCTAAGGAGAAACTTTCCACAATGTTCCAAGTGTTTAAAAGCCCATCCAGGAGAGTGTGGACAGTATGAAGGAAAATGTTTTAATTGCTTTGAGGATGACCATTTAGCCCGAAATTGCACCAAACCCAGAGTTACTTGGTGCTTCAAGTGTAATGAACCAGGACACATGGCCAAGAACTGTCCCGCTATAATGAAGATCGAGTTGGAAAATAGTGATCAACCAGTGAAAACCTCAGGTATAGTAATTGTCATTCATTGTATGCTTTGATAGGATAATTATGAGGTATGTTCTAGCGGAATAAAAGTGAGAGTATGGTGGGTTGGTAATGTGAGATAAACTTCAGCATGAGAGAGGGAACTATGTGCCAAAAGAAATAATAAAGGATTCGTTATCCTTAGGGAAATATATCCCATGAGAGATGAGATAGAAGTTACAGGACATAAGTAGCAAACTTTTGGAGTTTTAGAAATGTGGTAAATCAAAGTAGAGTTAGAAAAGTTTGAAATTAGAAACGAAATTATCGGGAAACACCTTAGACAAGTGAAATGTCAGAAGGAAGTTTATTTATGAGCGGACAACAAAAAGTGGGTTACTTAGAGTTGGCAGTATTTAGATGTATACGAGGGTTTAATGTGAGGGTTTAAGAAGTTAAGAAATGGAGACAGTATGTGGGAGAAAAGTTAAATGGACGTAACCCAGAGGGGAACCTAGCCTAAGGGATGTTTAGTTGTTGGTGTTGTTCGACCTAAAACCCTGGAGCCAAAACCTAAAGTGAGAATAGAGACCTTGATACCTTGATTTGGTAGAGGAAAGCCTAGTCTTTTGACTTGTGGTGATGTTTTGAGGTTAGAGTAACGGAACGATATTAAGTGGAATATTTAGAACTGAGTAGAATCGAGTTGAAGAGTAAAAGAGAGCGAACTAGTTATTACATAGTAGAGAGAATTTTGAGGAAAATTAATGAATGCTCAAGTTAAGGTCTAAGGACGTATGAGTAGGTGAACTATGGAGGACTAGTAGAATTTGGAGAATTCCAAGTGAATTTTTAAATTTGTAGGAAATGTGGAAAGGAAGTTATAAATTTAGGTATAGACTTTGCGTGTTCGGTAGAATGTGACTCGACAGGAATTTTGAACGAGAGGCGGTAAGTACATTAGGAATAAACCTAAGTTAAAAAGTTGCAAACCGTTGAGGTATTAACTAGCCTAAGCTTGTGACGATAAGTTGAGGATAGGAGAGGAAAGTTAGAAGGATGACAAGAGTACCTTTTAGATTAGTTGGTAAGGATTTAGTTTTCCGAGTAAAGTTGAAGAACGTAAAGAATAACGAATAAGAAGGAAAGAAAGGTCTCACACATGGATTTTATGAGTAAACGCAGTGGAAGGTTAGAGTCTGATTCTATACCTTAGGAAGGGATAAAAGTTGAGGAAAATTACAGAGTTCGAAGGAAAGGAACGGAATTTAACTTCGAAAAAAAAAGTGGTGAGTGTGTAGAGAGACTATGAAGTTAAAAAGTTGGAGGATTTGGAAGGGACTTAGAAAAGAGGCAAATGAAGAGATGATTTAATCTTAAAGAAGAGAGAGACAAGCATGTTAGTCAGTAAAGGATTTAGCATCCAGTGTATTGATAGAAAGGAGCGAAAGTTCACACGAAAGTTATACGAGTGAATTTAGGAGTAAGCTTAATTCTAGAGGATTATAGAAGTTCCGTTTGAATTTTGGGGTTGAAGTGAAGTGTGTGAACACCATTCGGAGTATTGAGTGTAAAAGTGGAACAGGGTTAGTTTAGATCTAAACATTTGAGAATGTTTGGTGATAATGATAGGAAAGGTTAGATAAACTGGAGTAGTGAATGCGAATATGAGAAGTCAGATAATACTCGAATGAATGGGGAAATAGATTACATAGTGAGAGTTCGGAAAACAATGTAAAATGGCTAAGGAAATGTCATGGTGGTTCGAGGTAAAATAGTAGAGAGTTATGAAATTATGGAGTCAAAGTTGAAGTGGGTGTACTTTATTTAAAGTGTTGAGAACAAGTTAATGCAGATCTAACAATTTGTAGAGTTTAATGGAGACTGAGGTAAAAGTTGAACAAATAAAGGTAGTTAATATTAAGTTCTTAGTGTTACGGTATTGAGGACACTGTGAGATTAGACACAATAATGTGATTAAGGACTTAGTTAAACTACGTTTGACAAAAAGTTAAAGTTGAAATTAGAATAGAAAAGATTGAGGGTCTAAGTGATGAGTGCTCAAGTTAAAGTCAACGGATATAGTTTAGAACGTAACTTTGGAGATGTAGAAAGTTAGCGGTACGCGATAGGTGAATTCAGTTTGAGGGGAAACTAAAGTGAAGACCTTAGCGTAATAGGAGTTGGTAGTGCAACCTAAAGATCAGGAGAGTATCTTGAGGTATGAGGTAAGTAAGTTAAGGAGTTAAATTAAGTGGATGGTTCAATAAGGATTGAACATCTCGAGTGAAGTGCAGAAAATTACAATTTCCCAGGAATAATTAATGGAGTGCACTTAGAAGTAAGGTTCATGAGGAACTAAGGGCATGAGGGAGCTCAGGGAACAATTTGAGTAAGTTGAGGAATTGTAAGACTTTGAAGACATAGAAAATTGTCAATTGCTAGACGACGAAGACCATAGAATAGTTGATGTTTAGCATAGCACTTCAAGAGTAGAAGAGAATTAAAAATTTGAGGGTTTAGCGTAAGAAGGTCGTTTATTGAGTTCTTGAAGTTACGGTTATTTGAGGTATTATGGTAAGTATTCATGGAATATTAGATTAGAACGAACATTTGGAGAAATAGAAAACTTGGAAATGTTGGAGATGTAGGACCGATCATTATCGGAGAAGTGTTTAGGGGCACCCGATAGATGTGTCGAACCGTAGCATAATTAAGATTCGTCATGAAAACTCACATAGTAAGAGGATAGAGTTGGAATGATAAAGTGGAAGAATCACTAAGGTATGCAAATTTTGAGGACAAAATTTTTGTAAGGAGGGTGGATTGTAACACCCGAGAATTTCATGTAACGCACGTATGTCCTAAAATAGACGGTTAGGAGGGATTAGTGTTGAAGGATAAAGGGATTAACAAAAGAAGAGAATGGGTTTGACAATTCAACATAAAGGGAGTTGAAAAGTCAACAACCAATAAGAAAATTCCAAGTACTTTACATGCATTAAAAGGATGAAATAAATGAATTAAATAAATGGAAAAATGTGGGATTTAATGTTGATTCACGTTGAATGAAAGAAGAAAAGACAAGTGGTGGTAGTTTTATAAATTTAGAAAGTTTGAGTGGGCAAAATCAAAAAGAAAAAAAATGGTTAGGTTAAAAAGGTGAAATGGTAATGTTTAATCATCTTCTCCCCTCTTTCTTTCTCTCCCACGATCCAGCCAGCCCTCAAAGCTCTCCCTCCTTCTTTCCATAGTTCTTTCAAGGATTTCAAGGTAATAACACATGGGTTTTGATTTTTATACTTTGAGGTGAAGTTTATTGAAGGTTTTAGTGAGTTTTAAGTGTTTTTGGTGAGGGCTTGGAAACCCTAATTGGTGAAGTCCAAAAATTGAGTTCTAAATGTTAGGTTTCTTCCTTATGTTGATGATTTGGTTGTTGAATGACTTGGTTAGGTAGATTTTAGGGTTAGATTGAAAATTGGTGAAGTGTTCCACAAAAATGGTTGAAGAACACCTATATACCCGATTCTGTTTGATGGATTTTCGAGTTGGTCAATTACTTTGTTTGGTTACTTTGAGTGAGTCAATGGATAGTAGACGTGTAGAGGTTTCCGAGTTGGGGAGGCACGTCGAAATCCGTTGAAAAACGAGTGAGTTATGACCGTTTAAAGTTTGACGGTCAATTTTGGGTGAAAATCGGGTTTATGTATTTAAGTATGAGATTATTTGTGTGTTGGTTAGTTTTAGGTTAAAAAGTTAGGGTTAGTTTAAGTTAGTTGAATTTTTAGAATTTCTTAGTTTGTTACTAAGTAACTTTTCCTTAATGGTTAGGTAATTGACGTGTACTTTGGTTGGACGAAGTGACAGCACGTTTTTGAAGCAGCCAGGTAAGTAGTGGATGAGTGTTTGTTGCCTTCGGGCCTACACCATAGAACGGTAGGGATTGGTTGTTTGTTTGTTATGTTTTGCTTTTGTTATGCATCGGGTGTCATGCATCATTGTTTTCTAAACTACGAAATCACGTGTTTTTGCATGCTTGAGTAGTGAGAATGAAACGAAAGATAAGAATTGATTGTAACATGATCTCGGAGTAGAATAGCTTCGTCGGGCTAGTGGCTCGTTGAGCACCCCACGAGGGATTTTATTCAAGATGCATGCTAATGTACGTAATGTGTCGTGAGTACGAATGCCTCGACCTGCTAGTGCTGATAGGCACAGACCTGCTAGTGCTGATAGGCACAGACCTGCTAGTGCTGATAGGCACAGACCTGCTAGTGCTGATAGGCACAGACCTGCTAGTGCTGATAGGCACAGACCTGCTAGTGCTGATAGGCACAGACCTGCTAGTGCTGATAGGCACAGACCTGCTAGTGCTGATAGGCACAGACCTGCTAGTGCTGATAGGCACAGACCTGCTAGTGCTGATAGGCACAGACCTGCTAGTGCTGATAGGCACAGACCTGCTAGTGCTGATAGGCACAGACCTGCTAGTGCTGATAGGCACAGACCTGCTAGTGCTGATAGGCACAGACCTGCTAGTGCTGATAGGCACAGACCTGCTAGTGCTGATAGGCACAGACCTGCTAGTGCTGATAGGCACAGACCTGCTAGTGCTGATAGGCACAGACCTGCTAGTGCTGATAGGCACAGACCTGCTAGTGCTGATAGGCACAGACCTGCTAGTGCTGATAGGCACAGACCTGCTAGTGCTGATAGGCACAGACCTGCTAGTGCTGATAGGCACAGACCTGCTAGTGCTGATAGGCACAGACCTGCTAGTGCTGATAGGCACAGACCTGCTAGTGCTGATAGGCACAGACCTGCTAGTGCTGATAGGCACAGACCTGCTAGTGCTGATAGGCACAGACCTGCTAGTGCTGATAGGCACAGACCTGCTAGTGCTGATAGGCACAGACCTGCTAGTGCTGATAGGCACAGACCTGCTAGTGCTGATAGGCACAGACCTGCTAGTGCTGATAGGCACAGACCTGCTAGTGCTGATAGGCACAGACCTGCTAGTGCTGATAGGCACAGACCTGCTAGTGCTGATAGGCACAGACCTGCTAGTGCTGATAGGCACAGACCTGCTAGTGCTGATAGGCACAGACCTGCTAGTGCTGATAGGCACAGACCTGCTAGTGCTGATAGGCACAGACCTGCTAGTGCTGATAGGCACAGACCTGCTAGTGCTGATAGGCACAGACCTGCTAGTGCTGATAGGCACAGACCTGCTAGTGCTGATAGGCACAGACCTGCTAGTGCTGATAGGCACAGACCTGCTAGTGCTGATAGGCACAGACCTGCTAGTGCTGATAGGCACAGACCTGCTAGTGCTGATAGGCACAGACCTGCTAGTGCTGATAGGCACAGACCTGCTAGTGCTGATAGGCACAGACCTGCTAGTGCTGATAGGCACAGACCTGCTAGTGCTGATAGGCACAGACCTGCTAGTGCTGATAGGCACAGACCTGCTAGTGCTGATAGGCACAGACCTGCTAGTGCTGATAGGCACAGACCTGCTAGTGCTGATAGGCACAGACCTGCTAGTGCTGATAGGCACAGACCTGCTAGTGCTGATAGGCACAGACCTGCTAGTGCTGATAGGCACAGACCTGCTAGTGCTGATAGGCACAGACCTGCTAGTGCTGATAGGCACAGACCTGCTAGTGCTGATAGGCACAGACCTGCTAGTGCTGATAGGCACAGACCTGCTAGTGCTGATAGGCACAGACCTGCTAGTGCTGATAGGCACAGACCTGCTAGTGCTGATAGGCACAGACCTGCTAGTGCTGATAGGCACAGACCTGCTAGTGCTGATAGGCACAGACCTGCTAGTGCTGATAGGCACAGACCTGCTAGTGCTGATAGGCACAGACCTGCTAGTGCTGATAGGCACAGACCTGCTAGTGCTGATAGGCACAGACCTGCTAGTGCTGATAGGCACAGACCTGCTAGTGCTGATAGGCACAGACCTGCTAGTGCTGATAGGCACAGACCTGCTAGTGCTGATAGGCACAGACCTGCTAGTGCTGATAGGCACAGACCTGCTAGTGCTGATAGGCACAGACCTGCTAGTGCTGATAGGCACAGACCTGCTAGTGCTGATAGGCACAGACCTGCTAGTGCTGATAGGCACAGACCTGCTAGTGCTGATAGGCACAGACCTGCTAGTGCTGATAGGCACAGACCTGCTAGTGCTGATAGGCACAGACCTGCTAGTGCTGATAGGCACAGACCTGCTAGTGCTGATAGGCACAGACCTGCTAGTGCTGATAGGCACAGACCTGCTAGTGCTGATAGGCACAGACCTGCTAGTGCTGATAGGCACAGACCTGCTAGTGCTGATAGGCACAGACCTGCTAGTGCTGATAGGCACAGACCTGCTAGTGCTGATAGGCACAGACCTGCTAGTGCTGATAGGCACAGACCTGCTAGTGCTGATAGGCACAGACCTGCTAGTGCTGATAGGCACAGACCTGCTAGTGCTGATAGGCACAGACCTGCTAGTGCTGATAGGCACAGACCTGCTAGTGCTGATAGGCACAGACCTGCTAGTGCTGATAGGCACAGACCTGCTAGTGCTGATAGGCACAGACCTGCTAGTGCTGATAGGCACAGACCTGCTAGTGCTGATAGGCACAGACCTGCTAGTGCTGATAGGCACAGACCTGCTAGTGCTGATAGGCACAGACCTGCTAGTGCTGATAGGCACAGACCTGCTAGTGCTGATAGGCACAGACCTGCTAGTGCTGATAGGCACAGACCTGCTAGTGCTGATAGGCACAGACCTGCTAGTGCTGATAGGCACAGACCTGCTAGTGCTGATAGGCACAGACCTGCTAGTGCTGATAGGCACAGACCTGCTAGTGCTGATAGGCACAGACCTGCTAGTGCTGATAGGCACAGACCTGCTAGTGCTGATAGGCACAGACCTGCTAGTGCTGATAGGCACAGACCTGCTAGTGCTGATAGGCACAGACCTGCTAGTGCTGATAGGCACAGACCTGCTAGTGCTGATAGGCACAGACCTGCTAGTGCTGATAGGCACAGACCTGCTAGTGCTGATAGGCACAGACCTGCTAGTGCTGATAGGCACAGACCTGCTAGTGCTGATAGGCACAGACCTGCTAGTGCTGATAGGCACAGACCTGCTAGTGCTGATAGGCACAGACCTGCTAGTGCTGAGGACCTGGATAGTTTAATTTGTAGTATTTTGGTATGGATAGTTGGTGGGTGGAAATGTTGTTTTGTGGGAGTTAAGAAAACTTTATTAAGTTGTGGTAAATTGTGTTCGTAAATATTTTCGTATGTATGTTACCGGGGTTTACGAGTTTGACTTGGAGATGGATAGTGAGTATAGTTGTTCGTGATGGAAGCTGTGTGTTTTCCGGGATTATTTCAGGTTTTGGGTATTTAAAGTTTAGGCGTTATATTGCCCGTTTGATTTTAAAGTAACTAACGTCGGTTATGTTTGTGATTTTTGTTAATTCTCCGTTTAAGTCGGTTTTTCAAAAATAATTATGGGGTTGGAAGATTATGCGTCGGAAGGTATGGTAAATTTTCAGGATTTTTGGAGATGTTCGGGATGTAGAAAAGTGTTAAAATGTGTAGGGAGGTGGGAAAAGGTTAAAAAGGGCATTTTAGGGTGTTTTTGGTGATGAAAAACCCGAGCCGGCCCGATCGATCGGGCCCGGGGCACAACCGGTCGCGGTCGGGAAGTTTCTGGGTGAAGAAAACCCAAGAAAGCCCGACCGATTGGGCATTTAGCCACGATCGGTCGTGGAACAAAATGATGGGGCGCGCTGGTGCGCCCCAGCGCGCGGACGCGCTTTCGCGCAGCGCGCAGCCTGAGCGCGCCTGGCGCCCAGCGCGCGCCCAGCACCCCCTTTAGGTGCAATTTTTGTTTTTTTTTTAATTATTCTCCCAATTTTCAACATGTTTTGACCCGACATTTTTCCAACGTATTTTAACGTATTTTAGACACGTGTTCCAAGAAAAATTGAGGGTTCGAAAAACCCGAACATCGAGCCGAATATTTCACGAAAATTATTTTAAACGATGTTTTAAATACACGTTTGGTTTGCAAACGTAGCGCACCGAGCCGGGTCGGGTTTGGGGCGTTACAGTTTATATCGTTGATTAGCTCAATGGTAAGATTTCACGTCGAATGGTGCTCTGTTCTGTAGCTTGATGATTTAAGAATTTTCATGTTCATGCATCATGAATGTTTTATGCATATGAAAATGTTTTAAGAGCATATTTTCGCATGAACAAGATAAGAATATAAAACTTATGCAACGTGGATTAAGCGAGGGTTGGGGGCGGTTTGGCGTATGTCACTGTCCAAAAGAAGGACCATGATACGACCCGCAAGGGAACTATGTGCACTCTCACTGTCAAACCCTCTTTACCGGCACAAATCCTCCCTTAATCCACACAACGTGAACGAAGAATATGAACGATGAACATGAATGATGTATATGAATGATGCTTATGAACAATGAATATGAACGATGGACATGAATGATGTATATGAATGATGATTATGAACAATGAATATAAATGATGAACAAGAATGAAGACTTTGAGTATGAATATGAATAAGAAAAGATTCATGAGCATTTGTTTCTCAAAATGAGCATTCATGCATACTTATTAGTATTGCATTCCTTACTAAGCATTAGGCTTATAGTTTAAATCCTATGATGTAGGTGACGAGTTCTCAGGTGAGGATCTCAAAGTTAATGAGGATGTCTAAGCTCGGTTGCTGGAAGGTATTCAGGGAGCAAATCTGTGGCTGGATGGCAAATGAGACCCCTGGTTAATGTTTTTATGATTTTAGTTATGATAATGAATATGATAGTTTAAGTAGGATGAGTCTATTTTATAACATTGAGTCTTCTTTTAAAGATGTCTGTTGACCACTGGCCCTGGAAATAATTTTAAGGAGCATTGGTTGGTCTGTTTGCTTAAGTCTTCCGCTATGAATTCTGGGTGAGTTACTGATTTTCATTAATATGAATGTTATGCCATTGAAGTTTGAAGTCAGTGGAGGTTAAGCTATCGGATGATGAGAGTGTTATTTTGTCATCTAGTGACCGGTTGATGTAGTGCGTTTAAGCTATCTGTTGATGGAAGTGTTATTTTGTCATCTAGTGATCGGTAGATGTAGTGCGTTTAAGCTATCGGATGATGAGAGTGTTATTTTGTCGTCTAGTGACTGGTAGATGTAGTGCGTTTAAGCTATCGGATGATGAGAGTGTTATTTTGTCATCTAGTGATCGTAGATGTAGTGCGTTTAAGCTATCGGATGATGAGAGTGTTATTTTGTCGTCTAGTGATCGGTAGATGTAGTGCGTTTAAGCTATCGGTTGATGAGAGTGTTATTTTGTCGTCTAGTGATCGGTAGATGTAGTGCGCTTAAGCTATCGGTTGATGGAAGTGTTATTTTGTCATCTAGTGATCGGTAGATGTAGTGCGTTTAAGCTATCGGATGATGAGAGTGTTATTTTGTCGTCTAGTGATCGGTAGATGTAGTGCGTTTAAGCTATCGGATGATGAGAGTGTTATTTTGTCATCTAGTGATCGGTAGATGTAGTGCGTTTAAGCTATCGGATGATGAGAGTGTTATTTTGTCGTCTAGTGATCGGTAGATGTAGTGCGTTTAAGCTATCGGATGATGAGAGTGTTATTTTGTCGTCTAGTGATCGGTAGATGTAGTGCGTTTAAGCTATCGGATGATGAGAGTGTTATTTTGTCGTCTAGTGATCGGTAGATGTAGTGCGTTTAAGCTATCGGATGATGAGAGTGTTATTTTGTCATCTAGTGATCGGTAGATGTAGTGCGTTTAAGCTATCGGATGATGAGAGTGTTATTTTGTCATCTAGTGATCGGTAGATGTAGTGCGTTTAAGCTATCGGATGATGAGAGTGTTATTTTGTCATCTAGTGATCGGTAGATGTAGTGCGTTTAAGCTATCGGATGATGAGAGTGTTATTTTGTCGTCTAGTGATCGGTAGATGTAGTGCGTTTAAGCTATCGGATGATGAGAGTGTTATTTTGTCGTCTAGTGATCGGTAGATGTAGTGCGTTTAAGCTATCGGATGATGAGAGTGTTATTTTGTCGTCTAGTGATCGGTAGATGTAGTGCGTTTAAGCTATCGGATGATGAGAGTGTTATTTTGTCATCTAGTGATCGGTAGATGTAGTGCGTTTAAGCTATCGGATGATGAGAGTGTTATTTTGTCATCTAGTGATCGGTAGATGTAGTGCGTTTAAGCTATCGGATGATGAGAGTGTTATTTTGTCATCTAGTGATCGGTAGATGTAGTGCGTTTAAGCTATCGGATGATGAGAGTGTTATTTTGTCATCTAGTGATCGGTAGATGTAGTGCGTTTAAGCTATCGGATGATGAGAGTGTTATTTTGTCGTCTAGTGATCGGTAGATGTAGTGCGTTTAAGCTATCGGATGATGAGAGTGTTATTTTGTCGTCTAGTGATCGGTAGATGTAGTGCGTTTAAGCTATCGGATGATGAGAGTGTTATTTTGTCATCTAGTGATCGGTAGATGTAGTGCGTTTAAGCTATCGGATGATGAGAGTGTTATTTTGTCGTCTAGTGATCGGTAGATGTAGTGCGTTTAAGCTATCGGATGATGAGAGTGTTATTTTGTCGTCTAGTGATCGGTAGATGTAGTGCGTTTAAGCTATCGGATGATGAGAGTGTTATTTTGTCGTCTAGTGATCGGTAGATGTAGTGCGTTTAAGCTATCGGATGATGAGAGTGTTATTTTGTCGTCTAGTGATCGGTAGATGTAGTGCGTTTAAGCTATCGGATGATGAGAGTGTTATTTTGTCGTCTAGTGATCGGTAGATGTAGTGCGTTTAAGCTATCGGATGATGAGAGTGTTATTTTGTCGTCTAGTGATCGGTAGATGTAGTGCGTTTAAGCTATCGGATGATGAGAGTGTTATTTTGTCGTCTAGTGATCGGTAGATGTAGTGCGTTTAAGCTATCGGATGATGAGAGTGTTATTTTGTCATCTAGTGATCGGTAGATGTAGTGCGTTTAAGCTATCGGATGATGAGAGTGTTATTTTGTCGTCTAGTGATCGGTAGATGTAGTGCGTTTAAGCTATCGGATGATGAGAGTGTTATTTTGTCGTCTAGTGATCGGTAGATGTAGTGCGTTTAAGCTATCGGATGATGAGAGTGTTATTTTGTCGTCTAGTGATCGGTAGATGTAGTGCGTTTAAGCTATCGGATGATGAGAGTGTTATTTTGTCGTCTAGTGATCGGTAGATGTAGTGCGTTTAAGCTATCGGATGATGAGAGTGTTATTTTGTCGTCTAGTGATCGGTAGATGTAGTGCGTTTAAGCTATCGGATGATGAGAGTGTTATTTTGTCGTCTAGTGATCGGTAGATGTAGTGCGTTTAAGCTATCGGATGATGAGAGTGTTATTTTGTCATCTAGTGATCGGTAGATGTAGTGCGTTTAAGCTATCGGATGATGAGAGTGTTATTTTGTCGTCTAGTGATCGGTAGATGTAGTGCGTTTAAGCTATCGGATGATGAGAGTGTTATTTTGTCGTCTAGTGATCGGTAGATGTAGTGCGTTTAAGCCGGATGATGAAGATGTTATCTCGTCGTCTAGTGACCGGTATGTGTAGTGTATTGCGATGCTGAACGAGGTTAAACGAACCACGAGTGATGACATGCCCATTCGGATGCTATCTCGGTCGCGTGTTACGCTCGTGCTCATCGGAAGGTGTCCTCCTATTAGGCGGTGATAAGTGAGGTCCCGCGTAGTCTCACGTGACGAATCGGAGATGAAATCTTTTTCTACCGGAAGATGTGAACTCATGCTTGTCATTTAGCGATCGACAGGAGTAAGTAATTAAGTATAGAAATCTGTTGGGGTATGATCGGCAGATGCAGGTTTATTTCTCCATCGGTAGGTGCAGCTTAAGAGCTAAAGTCTTTTGTCGGATGGAGCATTTTACCCTACCGCCGGAGAGTGTTATTTTGTCGTCTAGTGATCGGTAGATGTAGTGCGTTTAAGCTATCGGATGATGAGAGTGTTATTTTGTCATCTAGTGATCGGTAGATGTAGTGCGTTTAAGCTATCGGATGATGAGAGTGTTATTTTGTCGTCTAGTGATCGGTAGATGTAGTGCGTTTAAGCTATCGGATGATGAGAGTGTTATTTTGTCATCTAGTGATCGGTAGATGTAGTGCGTTTAAGCTATCGGATGATGAGAGTGTTATTTTGTCGTCTAGTGATCGGTAGATGTAGTGCGTTTAAGCTATCGGATGATGAGAGTGTTATTTTGTCGTCTAGTGATCGGTAGATGTAGTGCGTTTAAGCTATCGGATGATGAGAGTGTTATTTTGTCATCTAGTGATCGGTAGATGTAGTGCGTTTAAGCTATCGGATGATGAGAGTGTTATTTTGTCGTCTAGTGATCGGTAGATGTAGTGCGTTTAAGCTATCGGATGATGAGAGTGTTATTTTTTCGGTCGGGTCTGGAGCGGAGAAAGCCGAACCGAGCTCTGGCTTCAGCTCGCCGGAGTTCGCTCGTCTGAACGGTGGCCGGAATCGCGGGGTCGTCGTCGTCCCTCCGTTCGTCTCCGCTCGGGTCCTCTGCGTTCGCAAGGCAGAATGGCTTTCGAAAGCCATTCTGCTGTTTTAAGCGAAAACTTAATGTTTTCTCTTAAAACATAAATTAAAATATCTAATTACCGTTTTGCCCTCCCGTAAAATTGGCCCCTCCGAAACTCCGATAAATCTCATTCTTAAATTCTAAATTGTCGTAAATTGACCCTCACCCCGTACCCGGCTTAAGTTCTCCACTGAGAATACCCGAACATAAATTAATTAAAACAATCTATTTTATTATTCTTTTATTTTCTCTCAATTTTTCCTTTAAAAAACTCTCGGGTGTTACACATTGGTTTCTCATTTCACATATTTGAGAGTATAAAGGTACCTTTACAAAAATATGACCCATTTGGCGTACCTCTTGTTCAATTTACCCTGACTCTTAATGTGTTTCAGTGCTTAGTGGTCAGTGTGTATAACAAATTCCTTAGACAAGAGATAATGCTACCATTGTTCAAGGGCCCATATGACAGAATAAAATTCTTTGTCATATATAAAGTAATTGAGAGCTGCTCCCTTGAGCTTCTCACTAAAAAATACAAGTGGTCTCCCATCTTGCATCAAAACAGCCCTGATGCCTACCCCGATGCACCACTCTGTATTTCGAATACATTGTTGAAATCTGAGAGTGCTAGAATAGGTGAGTGGCAAAGTTTTTCTTTTATCAGCTCAAAACTGTGCTGACAAGCTGGGGTCCATTAAAATTCTCTCCATTTCTTGGTTCAGTCTGTAATAGGCGCCATGAAAGTACTGAAGTCCTTAATGAACCTTCGGTAAAATTAGGCTAACCCGTGAAAACTACGCACCTCTGATATGCTTGTAGATTTGGGTCAATCTTTTATGGCCTCAATATTGGTTTCGTCTACTTGCATCCCATCCTTAGTAATGATAAACCCTAAAAAGTATACTTTTTCTTGGGCAAATGAACTTTTTTAAGATTGTTGAACAATTTGGCATCCTTAAGGGTATGTAATACAGTACTTAGATGGTCTAAGTGTGTTGGTAAGTCTAAGTTGTAGGCCAATATTTCGTCAAAGTAAATGAGAATAAACTTACCTAGAAACTCTTTTAGGACATGGTGCATTAAATGCATGAACGTACTTGAGGCCTTTGATAGACTAAAATGCATGACCATCCATTCAAATAGCTCGTACTTCGTCTTGAAGGTTGTCTTCCACTCATCACCTTCATTCATCCTAATTTGGTGGTATCCACTCTTAAGATCCACCTTTGAGAATATTGTTGTCCCGCTTAGTTCATCCAACATATCCTCAAGTCGAGGGATTGGAAATCTATACTTAATTGTTATTTGATATATGGCTCTGCTGTCAACGCACATTTTCATTGAGTCATCTTTCTTTGGAACTAGTAAGGTAGGCACTGCACATGGGGTTGGATTCCCTAATATAGCCCCTATCCAATAATTCTTATATTTGACTATGCAGTTGCTTAGTCTCCTCAGAGTTCATCTATAAAATGGACGGTTTGGTAACATAACTCCCGGTTGCAAGTCAATTTAGTGTTCAATACCACGCAAAGGTGATAATTCTTACGGTGACTGCTTAGGAAATATGTCTTGAAACTATATGAGGAGGTTTTGGACTGAGGCAGGGATATCTCCTAACTCTTTAACCCCGTCTCTGAACACTACCACCCTCATTTAATACTGTTGTCACTAACTCTCCTTTGGACCAGAAAAGGTTTGGTTTATCCCTTTCTTTCTTTCTGGCCGCTTCATCCTTGGCTACTTGTTCGAGTGTCATTGGAGCAAGATTGATGGTTTTTCTTCCAAACTTCAAGAAATAGTAGTTTGAATAGTCTTTGTGTGTTGTCTTTCTATCATATTGTCATGTCATACCTAAGAATAAGTGGCTGGCGTTCATTGACTCGACATCACAAACGAACTTGGCAGGCAATGGAAGCTAACTTCACTCGGATGTCACTCATCAAAGCTTACCTGATATGCCTTGGACGCCAAGGATCAATTGCACACCAAGGTAAGTTCATCGATTATTATACTTCTAACAAAGTTTATTGATTGTGTAGGTGATTTCCTAATAAAGCTTGGCAATGATCAATGTCTTGGAGCAAAGGAGAAGTTGGACGCCCATTGAGGACTTTCATCGAACAGTTGGCGTACAACAATGAGCAAAGGCAGCTTGACTCATAAAGAGGAGTTAGACCACTCAAAGCCCAAGAGAAAGCCCACAAGTAAAATCCCCCAATTGAAGAAGTCTTCCATAATTGAAGAAGTTTTCAGTGGAAGGATGCCACAAAAGGAAGAAGCCTTCAGCTGAAGAATTCACAACCCAGCAGCGTTGCACGCATTTGGTCACAAGCGAAATTAGCACCGTGATGCATGCGCACGAGGCCAAAGCACTGAATGCTCCAACGGCTATCTTCGTTAATTTTGTGTATTCCTTTTCTGTTTTCATCATCGGCGTTTCTTTGGTTATTTAAACCATTTGCTGAACAATTGTAAGTTAGTTTTTAACTTTGAATATTTGTAAAAACAGAAGTTATCTTCTTCAGTGGAGTTTTCCCTCCCGAGGGTCGGTTTCCCTTTTCTCGTCGGTGCTCTGCACCAGGCAAAAGCTGATTGCTCTCCAAGGAACGGTGCTTGGAGATGCTCTCATTCCGTTTCTTCTCTTCCAATCCACAGGTTGGACTGAAATAAAATGGTTAAACAGAAAAATCGAGCCCAATACTGTGAACTCTTTGTCCGCGAAGATGCTTCTCCCCAACGGCGTAGAGTTGCATATCGCACTGCCTTTGGACCAGCCATGGGTCCTTCATTTCCACCCTTCCCCGTCGGCCTCTTCTGTGGAAGAAGCACGGAAATGCCAAGGGCTTTCATCCTGTTGCAGGAACTCTCTTTGTCAGCAAAGGAGTTTTCTGACGTAGCGCAATGAACGTCTACCGACCGGCAAGGACCCCCTTCAAACTAACGACAACCTCTGAGGTATTTACAATCGATAAATTCCTCACCCACCTTCCCATCGACTAGTAACATTCTTCTCGGCACTCTCTCGCCATTTTCTGTTACATTGTTTTCTCTGTTTTGGGGTGTTCTTTGTGTTCACCTGAGAGCACCGAATTCTGTTTAATTTCCAGCTTCTGCATGCTTTGTTTAGCTTACCTTTGGTGTACCAAGTAGGTATCTCGAAGCCCATCATTACCTTGGAGAGCCGATTGTTCCTTCGGTTTGAGAGGAAAATGATCCACTTTCTATTAATCAAAATCTGAATGTTACAAATGCTGAAAATGAAGCTTTAATATGACCTAAGGTGGCTAGTATTTTCGACAACAAAATGATGCTAGCCGTCGGATGGATGCCACGGCCACGCGCGGGTGAGCGAGGGTGCCTTAGCCATCCTATGTGGACGTTCTTGCATGAGCCATTGTCTTGCAACCAAGCTAGGATAAGCTGAGTTGGAGGAATTTAAAAATGGAAGAAGAATCTAGATCAGTTCGGCCATCGTAAGGTTGAGCGCTCATCCCTATGCGTTGATCGGTGGCCGCGACACTGAACAAGTCAGCAATCCAGGCGCGCGCCACTCAACAGTTCCCGTACAGGTCGCGTTAGCTCTCTGTGCTCGCATTCCTCAGTGTCTTCTGTACAGGATGAGTCAGTGATCTGTGCGCGCTTCTCAGCACTCTCCCGTACACGCCAGGTCGCTCCTTCGTGTGCTTCTACCAGTAGGTCCTCCTTTCGCACGCACCCGCCATCAGGTTCTTCACTACTCGGCCGCAACTTCCTCTCGTGCGCTCTAACCATGTCCCTCATGTGCACCTAACCTTGGCCACCCGTGCTATCCTGAAACTATCATGCATGCAAATAAAAAGGATAATGTTTGCCAAAAACTACAAGAATGCCAATGTTTGCCAAAATTAAACAAATACAAAGTTGCTCGGTTACATAGAATTGATTACAGGAAGACAAATTCCCTTTTGAGCATGCGGTGATCCAACAAGCAGGTCCCATGCTAGAACATGTGTCAGTTTGACCATGTCAAGAGAATTTGGCTCCCATTCCAAACAATCAAAGAGACATTCATCTGTAAAAATAGCACACTTGTCAGTTAAAAGGATAATTGGTGATTGTGCCTTTGTTTGGGATTGAGTTATCGACCTATGAGGCATATCACTCTTATTGCCATTCTTTTCTCCAGCCATTTACGGGGGTTGGAATTGCAGCTAAAGGGTGGGAAACCTTGCATCGTTTGCTAGAGTTTTGATACAATTCGGAGGTCTCATAATCTGAGGGTGCTCCTCGTGTAGTCTATGGCGCAGCATCCATTCCACCGGCCATAACTTAATCATTTCTACGAATTTCCTAATGACATTTTCAGAGTCTACCATCCACATATCAAGTAAGATTGTCTTAAAATTTCATTTTATTTGGTTTAGCCAATCAAAAGTTATACATTTTACAACTGCTTACCCGAGAAGCAGAACTTCTATTTTGTTTGTTGCACAACTTTCTGATCACAACAAATTTGGACTTGAATTTTTGATAGCACTTATATTTTTTACTAGCCACTGTTAAACTTTCAAAGTGTTTGGACTTGAATTGTGAAAGTTATGATTTCTAGAAGTAGAGTCTCCTTTGGCCAATTGTGGTGTAAATCTGACGAGCATTCTTGTTGTTTTGATTGTGCTTCCTGTAGGTGCTTTCCATACCAGCCCTAAGTGCATCATAAGCTCATCCAACATGTCTTCGAGTCTAGGAATGAGATATCGATATTTGATTGCGATTTGGTTGATGACTCAGCTATCCACACACATTCTTAAAGTACCATCTTTATTTGGCACAAAAGTGTGGGCACGACACCCGAACTCTTTGATTATCGAATGTAACCTTTATCAAACAACTCTTAAACTTGCTTTTGTAATTCCTTTGCTTCTTCCAGATCATCCTATAAGAAGGACGATTTGAAAGTACAACCCTCGGTTATAAGTCAATTTGATTCTTAATACCCTGAAGGGGTGGTAGCCCTTTTAGAAGTGCCTCCAAAAATACACCTTGAAATTGGTCCAATAGAGCTCGGACTTCCGTAGGAATTTCTCCTAATTCTTCCATTCTCTCTCAAAATATTAGTAGGATTATAGGTCCACCATGTAGAAGAGGCTTCCCTAATTCCTTCTTGGACATGAAAATGGTGGACATGGTCTTTCCCTCCTTTCTCAATTCTTATCAAGTGCTACTTGTTCCGGTTTTAGTAGGGCCAATTTGATCATTTTTCCTCCAAACTTAAAAGAGTAAAAGTTGGAGTATCCATCATGAGTCACTTTCGTATCATATTTCCACGGCCTCCGCAATAAGAGGTGGCTAGCACTCATTGGTACTACATCGCAAAAGGTTTTGTCCTTATACCCACCAATGGAAAACTCTATGCTCACTTGCTTGGAGACTTTGATGTCTTCCCGATCATTCAACCATCTCAATTTGTAAGGACTTGGATGTGGAGTGGTTTCCAACCTTATCTTATCCACAAGGTCATGAGAGGCAACATTAGTACAACTTCCTCCATCAATGATTAGAGAACAAACAGTCTCCTTGATCAAGCATCGGCTATGAAAGATGTTCTCCCTTTGGCACTCTTCATTATTGGCTTGCGTTGTTAGGACTCTCTAGATAACAATTAGTAATGGCACCTCTTGAGCATAGAAAATTTCTTTTTGAGCATCATCATCTTTACTATAATCTTCTACCGCCTCATCTTCACTAACCACTTCATTGGTGCCCTCTTTAAGGACCATTACCTGCTTGTTTGGACGTTGGGAAGCAATATGCCCCAATCTGAGGCACTTGAAACAGCTAATCTCTCTTGTCCTTGGCCGAGTGATATCTACTACCATATTCTTGTCTTCTATTCCTTTTATAGACCAACTCTTTGTATTGAAGTCTTTTTCTTCTACTTTGCATGGAGGCTTGAAAAAGTTGGTATTCTTTGGCAAAAACTGATTACTAGCTCTTTTCCCTTTTCTTTTGATTTGCCTATCAATCTTCATGGCAATTTGAATGACAACATCCATTGAGTCAAAAGTCTGTAATTCGACGATATCTCCAATCTCTCTATTCTAACCTCTTATGAATCTTGCAATAACTTGTTCTTCGGGTTCCTCCAATCCACTCCTCATCTTGAGCGTCTTAAACTCGGTTAGATATTATTCCACGGATAAAGTATCTTGTTTCAAATTTTGTATTTGTAAAAATAACTCTTGCTTGGAGTGGCTTGACACAAACCTCTTTCTGAGCAAAGCCTTCATAACTCTCTAAGTCACAATGCTCTCATCATTCTCATGCCTTCTTTGAGACCTTAAATTATCCCACCATAAACTAGCATAACTGGTAAGTTCCAAAGAGACTAATTGTATCTTCACCCTCTCCGAATGGTTATAGTAATCAAACACTTTCTCCACCTTTTTCACCCAATTTAGAAATACATCACCATGACAAGATCCTTTAAAGGAAGGAATGGATACCTTAGCATTCTTCATTTCATTACTAGGATCGTATCTTGCATGTGGACTATCATAACCTTCATCCTTGGAATCCTCCTCCTCAAAGACTACACGACGATTATCCTCCTTGTTAGGTTCTCGATTCTCTTCTCATGTATTGGGGTTTGAAGGGCCCTCACATGGTGGTTCCTTGACTCTAACAAAAGTTGGTGAAGAGTTTCAAATTTTTTGTTTACTTCATCAAGTTGTCCTTGAACACTAGACTAACTCTCTTTTGAGTTAGGTGCTCCGGTTGCTTGAGTGGCATTGTCATGATTTTGAGGATTGTTTGATGTACTCCTTGTCATCATCTTAAGTAAATAAAATATCAGTAAACAGAGGGCAACAACAAGAAAGAACAGGACTCTTATACCAAATGACGTGATTCAACCAAGGGATGAATGGTTGAAATACAAAAGACTCGATTCACAAAATAGTTTTAGACAAAATTTATGGTGATCTTCGAGATTGCTTAACTCTATCAAAATAGCTCCAATGAAGCTAACATTTTAATAGAACTTTTCCCTGAAAGTGGTGGAAACACCCTCCCAATTTCAAGGGCTAACTAGATGGGGTGGGTAGATATGGTTGAAATGGTATTCGCTGGTTCGAGAAATGATAAAGCGGCACTCCTCGGGTATTTGGTTCTCTTTGTGGAAGAACACTCCAACTTTCTATGATGAGAGTTTTGTGTGCACTTGCTGATTGTTCTACTTTCAAGGAAGAGGCAAAGAAATGATGCAATAAAAGGATTCCACTACACTCACAAAGGTGGAAACCGAAACACTCGCATACACTAGAATATAACTCACCGAGGAGGGGTGGCGACTTGTTGCTTGGAAGCTTCAAGATTTAGAAGAAAATAAACTTCAGTTTTGATTCAAAATGTAACGACCTCATTTCCCAGCAAGATATTGTCCGCTCTAGGGATTGGGCTGTAACCCAATATCTTCCCCTCACGGCTTTGTTTGGCGAGAACTTCCCAGAAGGTCACCCAACCTGGAATTGCTCTCGCCGAAGCACTTTTAACTTCGGAGTTCTTATAGGATCCGTTGCCAATTGTGCTCCAAAACGCGTCTTGCTATGTTGGGAGGGTCTCTTTACATATGTTTGATTTCCATATACTTCCCCAAGTGATGTGGGATTGTGACGACCCCATCTTTACGACCCGGGATTCGCCTATACTCGAGTTTAGGATTCGCCTACACTCGACTTAGGTCCCGAGGTTTGCCCCACAACCCGAGGTTTGCCCGCAGTCGTACTCATACGTGCACATTCGAGTCATCACAATCACCCCCCTCGGGGGCCCAACATCCTCGTTGGCCACATTTTCGGTTGGGTACAGGCTCTGATACCATTTACTGTAGCGACCCTAACACTGTACCTTTATTTTTCCGTATTATTATTTTTTTTATACCTACAACTTTAAACTTAACGTTCGAGTGGAAATAAAACTTTTAAAATCAGAATCGTTGAAGTTTACGCTTTTAAACCATTTGACGAAACTTAAAACAAATATAAAACAATTCAAAACAATTGTTTAAAAATAATTTAAAACATTGGAAAAGCGTCGGCCAAGGAGGGAGAGACAAAATGGACTTTTGTCCATGAAAACCAAGGGGCGATCGATCGCCCATTTCTGGCGATCGATCGCCAGTCAGAAAAGGGAGGGGCGATATGATCGCCCCTTGCTGTGTGAACTATCGCCTCGCTATCGTTCACCTGGCGATCGATCGCCCACCTTTGGGCGATCAATCGCCACATGCTCTGGAAAAAAACTATCGCCTCGCTATCGTTCACCTGGCGATCGATCGCCCACCTTTGGGCGATCGATCGCCACACGCTCTGGAATTTTTCCAGAGCGTGGCGATCCCCTAGGTGACAGATCGCCTCTCTTGGCGATTGGTCGCCAAGTGCACTGCCTCCCCTATTTTCTTAATTTTTTTCTTCTTCCTTCTTTCTTTCCTCCCTTGCACAATATACCTACAAACACTTAACACATACATTCCTTCCCCAATTACTACTAACACCTCATACATTTTCAAAATTCAATTTAACATAAAACCCTAAATACTCGTACCTCCTCCATGACCTCATTTAAAACCGACTCGAAACACATTTAAAACGAAATATATTTTCATGAAAACGAACTGCATGGATATGTTTAAAAACCGAACATATCCCTATTACCAAACATTTACAAAACAAGTTTCGAAAACGTTTAAAAATCTCAAAACATAAACCTATCAACTAGTTCAGATCCAAACATCCTAAAATGTTCTATCTATACAATTAACCTATCTAATCCTCCGTTAACCCAAAATATTCTCAAAAACCCTCAAAACACATATATACACCCCCCACAGGTCAGGTTAAGCATCGACTGCTCCAACACACCCCGCGAGCCATCCTCCGTCAACTGCATCACTCCTCGGGTGGAGGGATCTCGTCCTCACCTAAGTCAAGAACACCTACACCATACAGACAATCTATGAGATAAAAATCTCAACAAGCTCTACGTAAATGCAATGCATGCTGTGCATATGAGTTCGTAAATCATGTAACATTTTCTTATCTTTACATAGGTTGTCATCGAGATCTCAACCCCCTAAATGGAGAGGGCACATACTACGGTTGGACAACCCTTTCCACCTAGAGGAGGGGGGTACATGCTTGCAACACGCACAGCCATGCCTGAGCCCCACCTCGCATGACCATAAACATACATCAATTCATATTAGATGTGGTATTGTGACAGACTCGTAATCGATCCACACAATAGATCAATAGCCCCCTTTTAGGCCACATCGCCATTTTCTTTAAAACATAGTGCGGAAATTCATTTTCATGCTCTTTCAAAATATGTGATGCGTGAACAATTTATAGCATAATTTAAACATACAACATACGTACCATCAAGACAATAAAAGCAATTAAAGGCATAACCTATAAAACAACTAAACCTAACTACCCAACCAAAGCAATTTAAACAAACACTTCACCAAAACTCCTCGAGACGACTTCGACGTACGGTGTAGTCCAATCGGCCAGAGTAGATCACGAGAACTTACCTCGTGTCCGTTGCAATCCAAGCTCCGTCCACGAGCATTGTTCACCTAAGGCAATTTCACAATTTTGTCGTTAAAACGAGTTTAAACTATTTAACGTTCAAATTAAACGAAACCTTAACTAAGGAAATTTCTAAAATTCCAACTTAACTACTCGAAGCGTTTTAACACCCAAATAATGTTCGATACATCGAACCGCCATTAACGAGTTTCCCCCGAAACTCAAAAATTCGTCAATCTCTAATATTCATCCTAAATCGATTAACTTCGTCCAATAACGTCCAATATGTTCAATATATCCACAACTACGATAAACTTATCGATTTCGAACCCTAAATCACGATTTTAACGAAACCCTAATCGAACCCTAATCGTTTAAACTCCGTAAAAACCGAAATAAACTTTGCTAAAACCTTAGAATCGTACCTAGGGTCGAGTTTGGAGAAGAAATCGCGAAGAACCGAGAACAAACGAAGGAAGAACGGACGTCGGAGATGGAAGTCACCGTGAGGGAATCGCCGGAGAAAAAAAATCACAGAGGAGAAAAGGCGTGGAGTGCTGGAGAAGAAGAAGAATGTGTTTTTAATTAAAATTTTGACTTTGCAAATTACCATTTTGCCCTTCCTTTGATTTTCTATTTGTTTTGTCCTTTGTTTCGTTAATTAACCGACAATTCGGTTTCTCCAAATCTCCTTATTTCGCCAATAAATCCAACTTATTACTAGGGTTCTATTAAAACTGTCCGTTCGTAATTCGGACCTCATTTACTATTTTTATCATCGTATCTTTTATATTACGATAAACGTAATTCTCGTAAAATTAGCGTTAAATTCCTAAAATTCCCAAAATTTTCTCAAAATCCTTATAAATCATTAGGATCATAATAACGCTTTCCTTTCGTAAAATGGACTTGATTTGACATATTAACAAAAATGTCATTTACATTTAAAATATTAATATTTCCGTACAGCCGGGTATTACACAAAATGTGTCATCACTCCAACAGCCATAAAGGTGACTTAAATATGACTTCCCTTTACAAATTAGAGTTCACATTTTCAGCCAACTAGAGGTGCTAGATGAGGGAGTACTCACCCTAGTGTGCTAGCAGAGTACATCCATGGTTTTGCTAATTTTTGGAAAACTCTCTCTCTCTCTCTCTCTCTCTCTCTCTCTCTCTCTCCAAATGCCCCTTTCTAGTGATCCCCTTTCTTCCACATACATAGCCACAAGTGCTCTTCAATGCACATATGTTTGGCTCTTTAAAAAAAAAAGGGAAACTACTAAACTAGAGAAAATAAACTAGACTTAGTGTTACATCAAGTTGTTCCAAGGAAGACATTGATTTCTTCTTCAAACACAGGTCGACCATGAGGTTGTTCCCAAGTCAACAAATGGAATGACTTCTCCTTGTCTTGTGTGCTAGGTCCTAACTCCAATTGGTCTTCCGTATCATTACCTACAAAATGAACACACAAGTTAGATAAAGCTTTGGCTCGTGACTGGTTGGTTGATCCTCTTTTCGCATCATAGAGGTGATGTGGTGTGCATATGGCTGAGCTTCTAGAAGAGAGGCGTGATAAGGCATGATGTGTGAGGATGAATCACTGTGAGTTTGAAAGTTTGTTGTACACTTATTCATCTCGTGAACCTAATGTCTACTAGTTGTTAGCCATAAACCTCTATAGATAGAACCACTTACGAGGTACCAAATACCAGAGAAAAACTCAAAAAATAGACCGAGTTTGGTTGCTAAGTATGGTGCTCGAAGTGGAGAGTTTTTTTTTTTTTTTATGAGAAAAATGTTGGAGAGGATTGTGTATTCTAAGTATTCCACTCATTTTGACATTCTCATTAGGATCAATTGGCGGTCATTCGAGAGAGGCTAGTTTGGTGAAGGAGTCTTCAAATGTCGGTAACATTCATTGGATTATTACACTGAAAAAATTTTACAAGTCATCTAGTATAAGGAAAAGCAGTGCGACAAGATTTGGGATCAGAGCACGTTCAAGGCTGATCATCTTCTTCATGGGAAGCCATTTCAAAGGGGAAGTAGTGACATCAATGTTCTTCAAGTAGTCCTTGGTGATTTCCATCTAATACTTCGGAGGAGTAATGTTGGGGCTATTTATAGCATGGGTTAATCATCGTCGAAGTTTGAAAGACCACAATGTCCACTTTTCGTGAATATGAATGAAGTTAGGCAGAAACTAATCCACGTAGAGGAGTTTGTCAGTGTACCAAACAAGACGAGGAAGAGGTTAGCCTATAGGATCAAGTGGAGAAGCTTTGGCCAAGTTGTATGCTGTTTGTATGTATTAGGAGGAACTTGAGAGGAAGATGGAGAAGAGGATTTCTTCTTAGCAACGAGACTTAAATCAACAACTTAAATCACTCAATGAGAAGTTAGCTTTGGTCAACTGAGTGATGACTGTGGTGACTCGAGGTGATGGTGAGCGAAGCTCGACCAAGGTGTGAGCTTTGGAGTCAAAGACATTTGGAGTAAATCAAGATGCAAAGGAGTTGGAGAACTTTTTATGGGATCTCAATCAATATTCAAGGCAACACAGATTGATGAAGAGGAGTAAGTGATGATTATTGCAATGTATCTCATTGGAGACACCAAAATATGTTGGCAAACATGTATGAAGGATGACCAGAGTGCTGCAGGTATAGGGTCACCACTTATGAGACTCTAAAGAAGGAATTGAGGGACCAATTATTTCCATGAATATGGCATGGGTAATACGAGAAGTTATGAAGAGACTTTGTCAACACAGTGTAATATTGGATTATGCCAAGGAATTTAGCTCATTACTTCTTGCCATCACAAATATGTCTGAGGAAGACAAGTTGTTCAACTTTCTTTCAGATCTACAATAGGGGATACAAAATGAGTTACGAAGGCAAGATGTGTGAGATCTACTTTTAGTCATTGTAGCACGCGATACCCTGAACGATTGGGTATTGTCGAGCACTTTGATAACTCTACGACAATTAGTTATTGTTATCATTTTAAGCAGAGTTTGATGCTTATGCTAGAGGTTTTGGCTTTTTCAATCTATTTTAAGCTATGATGCAAATAAATAATCAAATAGGTGAAATAAAGATGAAAAATTATACATTTCGAAAGCCAAGTCGCGACCCAAAGAAGTTCAAGTCGCAGCTTAAAAAGGAAAAATATTCGACATCACAGCAGCAGTTGATTCGCAGCCCCAAACAGCTGAGCCACTACACAATCACGAAAACAGGATCTGAGTCGCGGCCTAGGATCTTATCAGCTTAATAAAATTAAAAAAATTTGTGCTTTTGGAAAGATATTTTTGTGATTCTGAAAATTCTACTCTAAAATCTTTAATGCTACATTATTGGATGAAAAAAAGGACCTTCGGCAACCTTGAAACATATTTTTGACAACGGGAGAGGAGACCGATATATGTGTTATAATATTACGATGACATTTAGAGACAAATATTCTCTTTTACTTTTTTCTTCTCTTTGATTCCACTGTGTTCAACACTTATTCTTTTGTTTTTTATTCTACTATGTTGAAATAAATTTTTTCCACTAGATGAGAGATGGATCGTTTATTTGATTGTTATATTGACTGATTAAATATTCTATTGATGGAATTCATTATTTGTATGTGATATTCTATTTTTAATACTTCTAATTTGCTAGTCACTTATTGAATGATTTTATATTTGAGATTTGACATTCAAGAGAGGGAATTCTAAATACGATTTGAACATTACAACATAAAGGTTTAACAACTCGAGAGTGTTAGAGTTTTATGAAATCAATTATAAAACAATTTAACTATATTGAATGATTAAAAGAATGGCTTTTACAAAGATATTGAAATTGTGTTTTTAGGAATTAATGTTAAAATATTCATTAAATCAATCCTCTAGATTTTTTTTTTTGAATTAAAAGTTTACGTTTGTGATTTTCTTTTAGTTGTTTATTTTATTTTAGTTTTCAAAATAATTTTTTAATTGTTCATATAAAGTTAGAATTGATCATAGCAATATTTAGTGAAACTAACAAATTACATATTCTCTTTGATTCCACTGTGTTCAACACTTATTCTTTTGTTTTTTATTCTACTATGTTGAAATAAATTTTTTCCACTAGATGAGAGATGGATCGTTTATTTGATTGTTATATTGACTGATTAAATATTCTATTGATGGAATTCATACATTAACATAAAGGTTTAACAACTCGAGAGTGTTAGAGTTTTATGAATCATTATAAAACATTTAACTATATTGAATGATTAAAGAAATGTGCTTTTACAAAGATATTGAAATTGTGTTTTTAGAATTAATGTTAAAATATTCATTAAATCATCCTCTAGATTTTTTTTTTGAATTAAAAGTTTAACGTTTGTATTTTCTTTAGTTGTTTCTTTATTTTAGTTTCAAAATAATTTTTTAATTGTTCATATAAAGTTAGAATTGATCATAGCAATATTTAGTGAAACTAACAAATTACATATTCTCTTTGAATTCGACGACCCTACTCATCATGTATTATAAAAATTGGTATTGTACACTTGCTGTAATAATATTACGATATTTACTCGTACACACTTCAAACTCAAAAGTCAAGAGGCTTAGGAAACACAAGAAGAAGAGAGGCATGTCAAGAGCCAAGAAGAGTCACTCGAGCCCGAGAAGAGGAGAGTAATCAAGGGGACAATGGTTGAAGAAGCCATGAGAGAAGTTGGCTACGAGATGTTTCATATGCAACGAACCACATTGTGTAAAAAAGTGTCCAGAGTGGGAGAAGCTGACAACAATCAAGATGCAACAAAGTACAAATATGAATACCGAACAAAAACACCTGTGACAAAGAATTTGAGGGGGATCAAACCAAGTAGGCAAGAAGCATCTAACAGAGGCATGTGATTTCTCTAGGAGGTATTTATGAAATTAGCATAGTTTCTCAATGGAGAATCAACCCATTGGAGTCATGGGAAATTGACTCAATTGTGGGCGTCCAAGGAGGTGCAAGACATGATGTAGTAACCATGAGCCTAGGTGGAACGAGAAGCATTGCTTTGGTCTATATCCAGAAGAGGAAAAGTGTTAAGCCAATGAGTGTCAAGGAGCTACTTGATAAGTGGAGGCGAGAGAATGTTGATGGGAAATGAGTAGTACGGGAGGCTATGGGCAAAAGTTTTAGAGACTAATGTTTTTTATGAATGCCTTGTTAGAATTTGGTGTGACCCGAATTCTAGGTGGGCCGGGTCGGGCCCGTATATCAGTATTAGGGTTTTAGGTTTTCTCTATATATTGATGCTTGAGTCGCAAAACTCATTGTACCGAATTTGTTATTAGTGATTCTCTCATCTGCCAGTGGTTTTTTTCCTTTCTAGGGTTTCCACGTAAAATTCGGTGTCCATTATTTTCTTGTTTTTCTTTTTCGGTATTTTCTGGATCGTTCGTTACAGGTGGATTAGGGTGTCTAATCCTAACAACTGGTATCAGAGCTTCAGGTTGAAGTGGTTTTCGAAAATCAGGGTTTGATTCTTCAAAGGGTATCGATCGATTTCAGAGGTTTGCAATTTCGGTGGAAGTTTGCAATTTTATTGGTGAAAAAGAAGGTGAAAATAAAAAAAAAAAAGAAAAAAGAAAAGAAAAGATTTGTTTTTCTTTTCGGTTTTAGTCTGTTCTTCTTCGACAGACAGTGAAGAACAGAGCAGAACAGAGGGAGAGAGGAGAAGCCCGAGCTCGCCGCAGACCGTCGCTCCGATTGCACACCGCCGACGCTCAGACCCGAGCCGCACCCATGCGAAGAGTGAACAGAATTTCGCGACTCGTTCGCCGTCCGACGAGTCGCCAGCCGCCGCTGTCATCTGCGCTCGCACGCCACGCCATCGTCGCACGCGCAGAGAGGAAGTCGCTCGCCTGGAAACCGACCACCGTTGCACATCGTCGTTCGACAGAGAGAAGAGGAATTTTTTTTCTTCGGTTGATAGAGAGAAGAAGAATTTTCTCTTTGTGTTTGCTGTGAACTGAGTGAAGAAACACAGAGAATAGGAGCTGTTTTTTTCTTCTGAAATTTGGAGTGTGAAGGAGGAAGCTTTCTTCAACAGAGAAGAAAAGGATTTTGGTTTATGAATTTGCTTGGGCCGCGTGAAGGAAAATACAAAGAAAGGTCAAAGGTGTGTTTTTTCATTGTTTTAGCAGTGTAAATATCTATTCTTGGTGAATAGTGAAGAAATTTAAAGTGAAGAATTTCTGGTTGATTAAGTGACAAACAGAGACAAAACATTTGATTTGTTTTGTTGGTTATTCAGATTCGAGAAGTGTTTTCTGGTGGGAATTGATTATTTGATTAAATAATTAATTGGAAAATTATCAGTTTGTTGGGCAATTTTTATTGGTTCAGAATATTATACAGGATTTATTCTGATTTTAAAAGGGGAGCAATTTTTGAAAAAATATTTGGACAAGGTTATCGATTCAAATATTTTCAGGCTCGGAAAATTTATTTGGAGGATTTACTGACATTGTGGAGATTGATTATTGGGGTTAAATAATTAATCTGAAAATATCTGTTTTTGGGTATTGATTATTGATAACAATGACAGGTGAGGATAGCACAGGACCCAGTATTGAAAAATTCGATGGGACAGATTTCGCATTCTGGAGAATGCAAATCGAAGATTACTTGTACGAGAAAGATCTTCATCTTCCTCTGAGTGCGAAGCCAGAGAAGATGGAAGACAGTGAATGGAATCTCCTTGATAGAAAGGTTTTGGGAGTCGTCCGATTAACGCTGGCCAAAAGCGTTGCTCACAACGTGGCGAAGGAGAAGACCACCGCGAGTCTGATGAAGGCTCTGTCTGATATGTACGAGAAACTGCCTGCGAATAATAAGGTATTTCTTATGAAGAAACTTTTTAATCTGAAGATGTTTGATGGTGCTTTTGTCGCAGTACATCTGAATGAGTTCAATACTATTGTAAATCAATTCCTATCTGTGGATATTGATTTTGAGGATGAGGTTCGTGCCCTAATTTTGTTGGCGTCTCTACCGAATAGTTGGGAGCCTATGAGAGCAACAGTTAGTAATTCAGTTGGAAGTGCTAAACTGGTATTCACCGATGTGAGGGATCGTATTCTTGCCGAGGAGGTTCGGAAGATTGATTCTGGTGAAACATCGAATGGTTCAGCTCTGAATGTTGAAAATAAGGGCAGAAATCAAAGTAAAGGTCCGGGCAATAAAAATCGAAGTCAGATGAAGTCCGAAAAATACGCCAACTTTGAGTGTTATCATTGTGGCAAGAAAGGACACATAAAGAGATTTTGTCACAAGTTTCTTCGGGAGAATCTGAATGCCAAAGGAAAGGAAAAGATGTTCGAAGAAGGTGACATAGATGAGGAGGCAGATACAGCCACCGAGGAGTCCTTTAGTGTGTACAACGAGAATGTTGTAAATTCTGATTGCCAAGATATGAGTTGGGTGATCGATAGTGGCACTTCAATACATGCCACTTCGCGGAGAGATTTCTTTACATCCTACACTTCGGGTGACTTTGGAAGTGTGAGGATGGGAAATGGTGGCATTGCAAAAGCCATTGGTATGGGAGATGTGTGTTTGGAGACCAACATCGGCAACACCTTGGTTTTGAGAGGTGTGAAGTACATCCCGGATATCCGCAAGAATTTGGTCTCGACTGGCAAACTCGACGACGAAGGGTTTGGCAACACCTTTCGTGATGGAAAATGGAAAATGGAAGCTTACCAGAGGTTCATTGATTGTGGCGAGAGAAGAAAAATACTCCTCATTATATGTGATGCATGTGAAGATCGCGGGTTCCACAGTCAATGTGATGGGTAATAAGGCTGCAAATTTTGTGAATTCACCTTCTAAGAGAAAGGTTGAGAAGACTCGGAAGAAGTCAGGTTCTCAGGTGAAGTTCAGGTTGGGATCTGAGGGTACATCAGAGACGGTGAGTCAGCCTATTACAGATGTTCAGTCATCAGTTTCAGTTTCACGGCAGAATGATATCGTCAAAGGTAGAACAATACGGAAGGTTAAAACTTCGAGACAATATGATGAAACTGTGGGTTACGTATTGAATGTGTTCGAGGGTAACGATTCCTGTGTGGAGTCTTCGACATGTTCAGATGGAGTTCGTTGCAGCAACTCTGATAGTTCAGTGATACCATGGAGGAGGAGATGCGATTTCTTCTTAAGTAAATCTCTCAAGTTTAAGCAGGGCTTAAACTTGAATGGTATCGGATGCTGAGTTGGCCCATCTGGGGCCTTTGTGGTAGAGGAGCTTTTTTTAATAGAGTTTTGCAAATTTGTTTCCTTGCACCGGAATTTCGTTGAAGGTGGAGATTGTCAGAGTTCAGTGTTCTGGATTCGCTTTGGGTTGGGCCGAGTAGCCCGTTGGATCTCTCACGCGGAATTCGTGTCAAGGTGGAGTTTGTTAGAATTTGGTGTGACCCGAATTCTAGGTGGGCCGGGTCGGGCCCGTATATCAATATTAGGGTTTTAGGTTTTCTCTATATATTGATGATTGAGTCGCAAAACTCATTGTACCGAATTTGTTATTAGTGATTCTCTCCTCTGCCCGTGGTTTTTTCCCTTTCTAGGGTTTCCACGTAAAATTCGGTGTCTATTATTTTCTCGTTATTTTTTTTTTGGTTTTCCTGATCGTTCGTTACAGGTGGATTAGGGCGTTTAATCCTAACATGTTTTTCTTAAGAAAGTGACTTTGATGACATCGATGAAGATTGTGACACTAAGGATGAGTGGTTTCGGCACAGCAACAAGTCGGGCATTGACTACATCTAACACGGGGAGGGTTGTCACGCCCCCATTTTGAAGCACAAGTGAGTAGGCGCGACAGCTGGGCATGTGCAACATTAGGGAGTGTCAATATTGGCCAAATGAGGTGGTGCACTAGCTAGAGTGCACGATGCAACAATATGCGCTAAGTGATTGAGCAAAGGTGCATCACGTGGGCACATTATTGAGTGCAACTAGCACATCAACAGGCTCCGCAATGCATGCAGTGGCAAGAAAAACTTGTGGACAACGGGCGCAAGTCAAGATGGCGAGTGAAGAGGTGCACATGAACACTTGGTGATTGCACATCATAGAAACCAATGTGTGCGACATGGCACACACATGGGTGCTAGATGGATAGTGCAAGAAAAAGATGCCAATACGTGCAAGGGAGTTGCACGAGACGACAAGAAAGCGACATCGAGTATGGGATTAACAAAAGGCTACAAGTCAGACTAGCCTAGGAGTGAGCATGGGTCAGTGAGCTCGTCAGAAAAAGATGGGTCAATAGTCGAGTAAATAGGGCGTTATACAAGGGGCGACATTACGCCTGTAATATTTTGATATGTAATTATCATAATTAACTTGTAGTTAATATGTTAATTATGACTAAGGTATGTTTAAATGGCAATGTTGTTATTTTGTGTTGTTTGAATTTGATATTTTGGCTGGATATTGAAATCATTATTAATTATTTCTAATTTTGAGGGATATCCCATAAACAGTGGAGACTACGCTCGAATTTCCATTATGATAGTAAGGAATGGAATAAGAGAGAACAAGGAATTCAATGGCCATGAAACTAAGTGAATTGAGTTTAAAATGAAAAAGTTATGCAAATATGAATTTTATGATTGGATTAAAACATAGACAGCTAAAGTTATAACTTCGATGAGTCATTAAATGACTTTGGAATGCTAATCGAGGAATGTAAGTTGGAATGATTATTGTGAAGGTGATTTATCTATTGGTGGAAAGAAAATAACAGGTCCATAGGAAATTGACACATGTGACCTCCTTAATTAATATGGTAATAATGTTTAAATATAATTAAGTTAGATAATTGCATAGTTTTTACGAAATTAAGGATGAATTGCTAATTTTTCAAATGGTGAATTGAATATAATTGGAAGTTACTAATTATAGGAAAATTTAAATAAAAAAATGAAATGAAAAAGAAAAGAAAGAAGAAAAGCTTTCCGAGAGAGAGAGAGAGAAGAAGAATCAGCGGAAAACCTTAACCACTGATTGTTTTAATTAAGTTTCAACACGAAGTTGAGACGAGAAGATTGTTATAGAATTTGTGCGGTGAAACACAAATTCTATAAGACAATTGGACCATTTAAGATTTAAATGCATATGTATTTGGAATAGTTTCGATTGATAAATTTTGTGTTAAATGAACAAGAGCGGGATTCTAAAACATTTAGGTATAATATGTTAATTACTAAAAATAAGTTTTGGGCAAAATTTAGTTGGAAAACAATTGTCGAGCGAAGGAGTTCACACAATAGAATTAACACCTTGACATTTTTGGGCTATGTCACAATGTTAGGTCGATAGAACAAGACAAATGGGGAGTTGACACATGAAAAATCCATGGCATTTTGAAGAAGAATGCCTCGGCATTCTGAAGAACATATTGCCTCGGCGTGTTGAGTTACGCCCCGACATTTTCACGTAAAGATGACACGACATTCCATGGAAGGAATCTCACAAAATTTGTTTTGCCTCTGCATTCTGTAAGGATGACTAAACTTTTCTAATGTCGAAACGTTAGTCGCAGTATTTTGGTTTTTAAAACTATTTTCAAAACACATTATTTTCCCGAGATAATTTATAGTGTCACACTAGTACACTATGACACAACATTCCATTATTAAGTGAATAAACTAATTAAATAACGGAATCGATAATGCATGGCATGTACAACATTAATTGCATTTCATTGTACTGAGTGATAATAGAACACATACAATCTATATAAGACCAAGAAGTATGTGATTAGTTAACACCAGACCATGATCACTAGTTTATGAGGTGTGAAGTATATGAATTCATGGAGTAAATAAGAGATCTACTCGATGTCATCATTGAATGGGAAACCCAAAAATCTCATGAGATAGCAGAGTTTGGTGGATAAGGCTCGAATGGTGAAACTCTGAGAAACCTAGCATTGTGTGGTGGATCAAACACTATTTGTGATGATATATATACACTCAGATGTTAATATGAGTAACAAAAATGATAATTACTAATAAATTATCTTTTGTATAGCTCAGACCACGTTGTATTAGAATGCTAGGTTCATATACATAAAGACTGGTCCAATATAGAGTGTTTATAGTGGAGGTTATGGGAGTGTTAGGCAACCAGTTTCTATTTCTCTGGGTATATAATATGAACTAAGGTGCTACCAAACTCAAGTTCAATAATCAAGATCCATTACAAAACTTAGGGGCCCAATGACAAGCTTAAGAAGCAAGGAAATGACCAAAAAGAAAAATAAAAAAACCATAATTTGCCCATGGAGATTCAAGAGAAATAGTCATCACAACATGAGCAAGTTGCTTGGATATGCATGAGGATGCATGAAAATGCAAGGAGGTACAAAAATGTCAAAGTTGGCGAGGCCACCAACAAGGCAGCACGAGCCCAGCGCGCGCATACGCCGCTCGACAACACGCATATCGCCCTCATACCTCCCTCGCGCACCGCAACAAGCCTCGCGCACCCCATGTTCAAGATTTACACGCCCTCATCCGAAGATTGTGCGCCCTGCATTTTCATACAGAGCGGCCCAACGCGCACCCCCACGCTCCAAGCAAGGCTCAACGAGCGCTTGCCCAGCGTGGTCCAATGCACGTGCTTGCTCGTCCAATTTCTAGTTTTTAGCTTTTTTTAGTTTTAATTTCATAATGTTATTTATTTTGTCTATTTAAATATATGAGTTGGACTTTATTTTCACATATTTGAGATTGATAAGATTTGAGTTTTTTTTTAAAAAATCTTCTCTTGAGTTCTTTGTGAAGAACTTGATCGTCATCAAGTATTGACTTGATAAATCATCTTTCATAGTTTTGGTTCATCCAACAATCGTTGTTCGGGTTAAGCTCCTCTTTTGATAACTACAATTACATGGGCAAGGCTCAATCAGGGTCTAGTTCCTTTGTTTTCTTGAATCATATGGCGATTTTATCATTTATTCTGCATTGTTGCGGGTACAGATTTTCTAACATTTGAGGTTCGCATCAGTTGGTATCAGAGCTTTGACTCTGTCGATTCAAGGTGCTATTTTTTATTTTGTTGTCAATCTCTTCTTCATCATAGTACTTTCGTCCTACTAGTCAAAAAGTATAAAAAAAATATTATTTTTTTCCATCCTTATTATCAAGTTTTGATATTTAGCATCTAATTCTTCTTCTTCATAGACTATTGTTCTTATTGCTTAAAAAAAGTACAAATTTTGTTTTTTTTTTTTTGCTGAATTGTTGCAAATTTTGACAAAGGTAAAAAAAAAAGAGTTTTCAAAAGTCAAAAAAAAATTGTGAAAAGTCAAAAAAAATTCAAAATCAAATTTTTATTGAAGCAAGTTTGAGTTTTTGAAAATGCGACAACTTAATTCTTGTTATACTTGATATCAATTGTTCAAATATCCAATCGTTGATCTATTTCTGCAAGTTTGAAAATTTTGCCAGGAGAAGGATTTTGATCCAAAAATTCCTAGATACCTTTGTTGTTTCAAGGTATCATCATCGAACCATTCGTTATTTACCTCTTGAGATTTTGAAAATTCTAACCTTGATTTAGAGATGACAAATGAGCCGGTTGAGCTAGAAGTAGTCCGGCTTACCGAGCCTAACGAATTAAACGAGCCGAGCCTAACGAGCCGAGGCTAATGAGCCAGCCTGAAAATATTTCAGCCCGAGCCACTAATTAAACGAGTTGAGTCGAGCAGGATCAACGAGCCTTAACGAGCCGAGCGTATATAAATATTTTCAATTTATATTAATATAATATATTTTTTTAAAAAAATTCATTTAAAATTATAATAAGTATGAATAATTATATACTAACGATATTTACTCATTTAATTTAAAAAGTAATTATGTTAAGGTATATAAAATTGAATGTATAATAAAAAATTATTTGAGACTATCCAATAAAAAATATCACATAAATATTATTAAAAATATTTTGACATATAAAAAGAAATTAGAATTTGAAAAAATTTACTTCAAATTACAAAAGAAATTCAATAAAAAGAATTTCTAGTCTTCAACATCCAAATTCATAAACTCTTCAAGAATTTCATCATCTCGTTGTTGAACTCTCATCTTGGCGTCGGTCCAATCTTTGATATAAATAAACTTCTCCACAAGGTCTGGTGCAAGTCTTCATCTTCGTTCATCATAAACACGTCTACCTGCATTAAAAGCAGATTCTGATGCTATAGTAGAACTAAGAAATGTTAATAAATCACATGTCATTATAGAAAGAATATGATATGTGGTAAAATATTTTTTCTACCAATTTAAAATATCAAAATTCTTATCTCGAGAAGTTTCAAAATAAATATTGAGTTCATTTGTAAAAGAAGTAGAATAATTTTCAGTTTGTAATTCACTTCATATATCATCAATACTATATTGTTGACTAAAACTACATTCACCATCACTAGTACTATTACTAGGATAACTCTCGGTATGTGGAGGTCGTGAATAATAACAATTAACATTGATATATTTTATTTCATAAGAAACATATAAATTAACAACTTCATTTGTTATGTCATCACTAGTAATTAAAGGTGCAATATATAAATTTGTAGAAATTCTATTGAGTATAAGACATACTTATTTTAATTTAAATCTTGGATCCATGACGCATGCATAACAAAAAATAAGAGAAATGTTATGACAATATTTTTTAAATTTGGTTTCCATTTTATTAAGAATATTACTAAATTCATCTACTAGTTGATATTTTACAAAATTATATGTTAAATCTACTAAAATAGGAAGAATAATATTAGAAGTGAGATAATAAATTCTAGAACATTGATTTGTAGCATCATAAAAAGATTTTAAAAAATCAAGAAAGATATTAGCAATATCACAACTAGATTTGTCAAGGTTAATACTTTGCGTCTTATTATTAATAAAAACACAAATAACTTATCAATATGACCTAGCATTTTGCAACATCAAATTAGTTGAATTCCATCTATTATCTACATCAATTTTTAATTTTTTTTGTTTAAGTTGGACAGCTCTACAAAAATCTTTATATTCTTGTTGTCTCGAATTAAACCCAATAATATAAGAAATTGCAGACCTAATTAATTCAACATGAGGTGAAATATATAACATATCATCTTTAATAACCAAATTTAAAATATGAACACACATCTCATGTGAAAAAGAGAACTACGAGTAACATCTAATTGTAAGAAATCCTTAAATTGAGAAATAACAACACCATTAGCACTAGCATTATCAAGAATTATGCCAAAAATTCTATCTTTAATAGAATATTCTTGCAATATTGTCATAATAAATCTATAGATAGTGTTGTCGGCTCGTTGGCTGGCTCATTTGGGGACTGCCTAGCTCGGTCCCTGGCTGGCTCACGAGCCCAACTCCTGGGCTCGACTCGGCCCGCCTCATGGGACCGAGCCGCTAGTCCACCTATTAAACAACTCTGATGATACAGTAGAACTCTTTCAAGCCCTTAACAAATCTACTATTGTTCTACTGACGTAACAAAACTATCGAATTGCCATCCGAAAATGAAAAAACCACACTTTGAAGAACTATCCCCTGAAAACTAAGGCCAAATAACAAATAAACATTATAGTTTTGTAAAATTCATTGCTCATCACGTGCTTATTCAAAGCTAAATTTAAAACTATAATCGAATTAAGAACAAGTGTACCACATTATTATTTTATGCAATATTTAAAATAAATTAAAAATATTTAGTGATGTTAAAAATGGTAGAATGGTCATTACGGTCTGCTCAGCAGATGAGGCAAAACAGTGTTAAACAACTCTGCTAGTAACACTGTCAAGTCACAAACACATGTTACCCTACCCTACTCACACCGATCATTAACAATTTAATTATTAAAGTAGAGCATTGAAGGACATGACCAGAAAGACTACCATACTGCTGTCTCATCTTCATGTCTTCCATTAAAGTTGTTACAGATATGCAACTTGAGGTTTTAGACCTCTTAAATATCATGTAATAATAAATAATTTAAAAATAAATCGAATAAAATAATGTCTTACAATTCTTAAAAGGGAGAATAGTTCTATTTTCTTCACATGATTAAAAAAATCAAAATCAAAATGAAAAATATAGCGTCCTTCCTCCCGTCTTTTCCTTCTTTGTTTTTTTGCCAGAGGAAGTATAAAATTTACCCTGCAATTTCATCATTTATTCATTAGGATTGAAAATTGCATGATCGTCTTATCGTTTCTCATCTCTTCTCCTCGTTCCTTTCATTCTTTCTTATTTCCTGTTTGATTTTCCTATTGCTCTGCTCTTCTTGGTCTCTTCGCATCCATGGCTCTTCTTGGTGTTGTCGATTTCTCCTCTCCGATTCCGCTACGTATGTTGTCCATTTCTCTTCTCTTTTGTTGGAGTCTTGTTTTTTTCGATTAATACTACCTCTGGTGGTCACGAACAGGTTTTTTCTCGCTCTTAATAGTTTTATATAAGGTAAAGTGCAATTTGGCCCCTACAACTAGGTGAAATGGGTAATTTACACCGTAAATTTAGGTAAAGTGCAATTTGGCCCCTACAACTAAGTGAAATGAGCAATTTACACCGTAAACTTGAATAATAGGCAAGAACAACCTTAATGTATTGATAATGGGCAATATGGCCCCTATCGTCATATTTTCCATCAAAAAGTAATATTTTTTCACTTGTTCATTTTTTTCTCGAAATGCCCCTCACTGGACCGAACCGGACCGGTTCAACTAATTGCACTTTGATTTTTTATTTTTTTTCAATTCTATTCATCTGTCTTCTCTTTTTTGAGAAAGAGGATTTAAAAAAATAAATAAATAAGAGTGGAATTAGCTGAACCGGTCTGGTCTGGTTCGGTCCAGTGAGGGGCATTTCGGAAAAAAAAAAATGAATAAATGAAAAAATGTTATTTTTTGATAGAAAATATGACGGTAGAGGCCATATTGCCCATTATCAATACATTAAGGTTGTTATTGCCTATTATTCAAGTTTACGGTGTAAATTGCTCATTTCACCTAGTTGTAGGGGTCAAATTGCACTTTACCCAAGTTTACGGTGTAAATTGCTCATTTCACCTAGTTGTAGTGGCCAAATTGCACTTTACCCTTTTATATATAGTATTTTTAGGGCTGGCTCGCTAGCTTGGCCTGCCGAGCCAACGAGCCGGCTCGTTTGGGGAGCGCTTGGCTCGGTCCCTGGTAGGCTCGCGAGCCCAACTCTACCTTGATTTTCAAAAATTTATTTTTCAATTTTCATAAATATTTGTTATTTGAATATTCAAATTGTTGTTCAATCTTATTTTGAAATAGTGTCTTTATTCAAATCTTTCTCTTATTTCGATTATACCCTTGATTTGACTATTCTTGAAGGTTTGAATTTTAAGATTTAAAGTTTGACCTTAATAGTTTTTATTTGTTGAATATTATCTATTGATTGGGTTTGACATAAAGAACCAAACAGGAAAATTGAGTGGTAAAAGACAAGAGAGTTAGTGTATTATAGAAAAAACCTTAATATTTTGAGCGAAACACAAGTAGAGTGATATTCATCAAGTGCAAACACGTGATGGAGATGTAAGATCCATCAAATTTATTATTTCTAAAAAAATTTGTGTGTTTTTTATTATTGTGATCGAAGATCATGAGTAGTGAAGAAGAACACTCTAACTTTGATCCTAATATGTTCATGAAGACAATACAAGATCAATTTAGAGCATTAAATATAAGATTAGATAGAATGGAGTCCAACGACAAGTCATGCACGAAAAGGTAATGCCCAAATAACATACAAACATGAAAAATCGTTCGCGGATGATAATTACAAAAGAGAAAGAGAGTTTGAAACAAATCGAGAAGATGACGATTTAAGAAATATTAAGGTAAATATACTTCATTTCCAAGGAAAGAGCAATCCCAAGGCTTATTTAGAATGTGAAAGAAAAGTAGATCTAGCGTTTGAATGCCAAAATTACACAGAGAATAAAAAACTTAAGATGGTCACAATGGAATTTACAGATTATGTAGTATTTGGTGGAATCAACTAGTAAAGAACCAGAGAAGATATGGTGAGCGACATATTCACACATGGGAGGACATGAAGGCACAAATGAAAAAAAGATTTGTTCCATCACACTATTATAGGGACTTGTGTTGAAAACTCCAAAATTTAACTCAAGGATATAAAAACGTTGAGGAATATTATAAAGAGATGAAAGTAGTCATGGTAAGAGCTAATGTGAATGAAGACGTCAGAGCAACTATGACACAGTTTATTAGAGGGTTAAATCGGGAATCGCAGACATAGTGGACCTATACACTATGTTGATATGAAGGAGTTGTTTCACAAATCAATCAAGATCGAACGGCAACTAAAAGCAAAAATGAATTCTAAAATGGAATCAACTTTGAATTCATCTTGGAAATCAAAATGGGAGGATGAAAAAGACGAAACTGAGAAAGGAACCTATGTAACACCCGGTTCTCTATTCTTTTTAAATTAATGGCACACTTTAAATGACAATAATAAAAGTAGGGTTAATGGATGACTAGGCAAGGGCATAAGGGTAATTGGAAATTTAAAAGTGGATAACGTATTTAAGAAGAGAGGTTTGGGTTTAATGCACTGTAACCACCACTATTCTGTTTATCATTTCTCTTTCGGCCTTCAGCTCTCCAGCATAACCCTTTTTGGCGATTCTCTTGCTCGATTCTCTTTTAACCTAGGTAAGTTTTTCCTCGTTTTCTTGTATTTTAGCAGTTAGGTAACTAAGGGAGTACAATGTGAGAAATTTTGAGGATGCTGTGATTGAGAGTAGGTTCAGGTTTTGGTGATAAATGGGAATGCACGAGTAGCAGGGTTTTAAACTGATTTCCTCAAACTTCTGATTGATTCTTGGTGAAGTTTAGTGAAGGTTGTTATGACTTTAGGTGAGCGAGCTTCTAAAATAGCTTACAGCCGAGCGATTTCCAATAGACCAGGTAAGTAAAGTATGCTTGTGCCTTCGGTCCTACATCACAAAACAGTAAGGTTGTGTATGCTTGAATGTGTTTGTATGTCATGCATCATATTTTGAAAACTATGCAAAAATGAATTTACATGAAATGACATGGTAAGGAATGAACAGACTGTAACAGTTGTTAAGGGAACTAATCTGCCCCTTAATCAAGAGAGAGGATGTATGACTTTGGGGGAAGTGATCCAAACCCCAATTTCACAGGGGGATCTGAACAGTTGTTAAGCGAACTAATTCGCCCCTTAATCAATAGAGAGGATGTATGACTTTGGGAGAAGTGATCCAACTCCCAATTTCACAGGGGGATCAGATCAGAAACGAATGCATATGCTACTGAGATGAGAAAGTAGAAACTGCATGTTTAGGAATTTATGTTTTAGCATTTCATTTCATTACTGCTTTATTTACTTAGCATTAGGCTAATAGATGAGTTTTGTGATTTTAGGTGAAGAAGTGACTGCAGGTGTGTTTTCTGAGCATGTTGAGGAATAGGCTGGTTGGGGAAGCACCTTCATGTCTCGACTTGGCGAACTGATAGGGCGGTTTAACTGATGTCAGTAGGTGAGAAGGTTTAGTGAACCATGATTCAATTTAAATATGTTGAGAGTTTTAGTGACAGTAGTAGTTTTGATGTTTTGAATACAATTTAAGACTTTTCTGATAATGATACTCTGTTAGTTTTTTTTATATAGTAGTTTTTACCAAGTAGTACATGAATTTAAGTAGTTTTGAACGGTTTTAGTAAAATGCTCAAGTTCTTTTGGTAGTCAGAGTTTTCTTTGTTTATAGTGAAATTGTTGCTATGTTGTTTTCGTTGAGTGTTTTGATCTGTCGGTAGATGATGTCTATCGGCGGATGTTGAGTATTTTTGATCTATCGGTAGATGATGTCTATCGGCAGATATTGAGTATTTTTGATCTATCGGTAGATGATGTCTATCGGCAGATGTTGAGTATTTTTGATCTATCGATAGATGATGTCTATCGGCAGAAGTCGAGATTTTTGTCTATCGGTGGATATAGTCCATCGGTGGATGTGAGTATTAGAATTTTTCGTTTGAAATCGGAAGATGTCTTCAGAAGAAGTCATCGGAAGATGTCTTCAGTAGAAGTCATCGGTAGATGTGAAGTGAGGATTTTGTCGTCTAGCGATCGGAAGACGTAGTTTGTTCTATCGGCAGATATGAGCTGAGAATGTTTTTCGTTTGTGAGCGGTAGACGTCGTTTTCCGAATTATTTCAATCGCATGGATATCACGTGGTCTGTGTGGTAGAGGTGTTTTGTCGTTTAGTGACCGGTCGAGGTGTTCTATTATGTTTGTAAGTAAAAGACTTTTGTCGTTTAGTGATCGGTCGATATGTTCTGTTTTCTTTTCTCTTTCAACCAACTGTCTTGAATAATTTAACTATTTAATAAATATTATTTTTATACGATGATTTTTTCGCTGCAAGTTTCAAAGTTTAAGAGTCAAACCTTGATCATTGAATGAAATTTTAAAATTTTCCCAAAAAGCCATAGTTCGGCTCAGTATTTTGTGTAGCGAACCGGGTTCAGATAACTCGGGGCATTACAACCTAAGAGCAAGATCGCGGCCACTAACGTTTATCCACAAAAATCCAAGGCCGAAACTTCTACAATAGCTAGAACCCATGAAGTGTTTTTTATGCCAAGGGTTCAGACATATCGCTTCAAATTGTTTGAATAAAATAACAATGCTTTTGTTGGATAAAGTCGATGTTGATAGTGCAAGTTCAAGTGACAATGAGATGCAACCACTAGAGCATTGTAGTGATATGAATGTGGAGGAATCACTGAAAGGCGAGTTATTAGTCACTAGGCAAACATTAAATATACAACTCAAGGAGAATGGTGACAAGACACAACATGAACACATATTTCATACTAGATGTCATGTGAATAACAAGGTATGTAGTTTGAACATTGATAGCGAATGTTGCATCAATATAGCAAGCACGTTAATAGTCCAAAAGTTCAACTTGAAAACCAACCAACATCTAAAGCCATATAAGTTACAATGGCTAAGTGAATGTGGTGAAATCGAAGTGACTAAACAAGTGAAGGTTCCATTACCAATTGGAAGGTACAAAGACAAAGTTCTATTGGATGTAGTGTCGATGCAAGCTACACACATACTTTTAGAAAGATCTTGACAATTCGACAGAAAATTCAAGCACAATGGACCTAAGAACAAGTACTCTTTGGATCAAGATGGAAAGATGGTTGTTCTAACACCATTGAAGTCATGAGAAGCTAGTGAAGACCAAGTGAAAATTGCAAAAGTGTTCCAAAATATTAGGCTCGGAAAAAAAAAAAGGAGAGTGATGAAAAGAAATTAGTCAAAAAAGAGGCCAAAAAAGAGAAAAAAAAATGGAGAAAATAAAGTAATTGAAAAGAGTGCAAAGAAGAGAGAAAACCCGAGGGAGAAAGAAGAAAAACCAAGGGGGATAAAGAGAACAACCGGGAGAGAGAGAGAGAGAGAGCAAAAATTGAGTGAAAAACAAATTGTTTTGTTGAACAAAAGTGAGGATAAACGTGAGATGATTTTTCTTTTATACAAAGATATTTACTTTTCATCTAACAAGCTAACAATTTCTTTTCCAAGTGTTATGTCTCTTTTTTTGCAATAAAAAAAAACATGCAAGTCCCGAAGAGTTTCGAAAATAAGTTCCTATGTTGAGGGAGATTAAGAAGCAAAAAAAATTTGTACCAAGTACATCCATTCCAAGTCGACCTGAAGCATCAAATAGGTTTGAGTGGTTAGTAAGGTCATTTGGTTTAAAGATTGCACTTATTACTTGTATAAAGTTGATAAATAATATGTCGAAATCTAATAATGGAAAATTTATTATTGTTTACTTTGCACATAATTTTGTTTATTACAAAAAAATTGAAAACTTAAAATGACTTTAGTGTTTTAAAGGATGCTAATTCTAGTAGATATTATTCATCGTTTGATATTATTAATTATTTTGATCCATTAAATCCGTTGAATATTTTAACTTTGTTTACTAATAAGTTTGTAATTAAGCATAGAACGAAAAATGATGAAGTTGTTGGGAAATTTCATATAATATAAGATTTATTTTTGAACCCGTAGATTGAATTTGGCTACATTTACGCAAATGAAAGTTTCTCAACCAACAGAAGAACGAGTTGCAACTGCGATGAGATGGACCATTCAAAGTCCTAAAGCGCACCAATGATAATGCTTACGAGATCAATCTACCGAGTGAATACGATAATGTAAGCACATCTTTTAATATTAGTAACTTGTCCTTATAAAATGTAGGAGATTTGAGAATGAATTTTTATGAAGAGAGAGGGAATGATGTAAACCAAAGTGTCACCAAGTTCAAGCCTAAGGATCACGAGTTCACGACCAATTACAAAACTTAGGAAGCCCAATTACAAGCTTGAGAAGCAAGGAAATACCTAAAAAGAAGCATAAAAACAACCATAATTTTCTCATAGAAATCCAAGAAAATGAGTCATCACAACATGAGTATAGACCAATAAGTTGCACGGAGATGCATGAAAATGCAAGGAGGTGAAAAAATGCCAAAGTTGGCTTGCCCACCAACAAGGCAGCGCGCGCACAGCGCACCCCTTGCAACAAGAAAACGCATGTGCCCCGTGTCCAAGATTTGCGTGCCTGCATTCAAAGATCGCTCACCCTGCGTGCCCCGCATTTTCAGACAGCGCGACACAATGTGCGCCCCCGCACGCCTGTTGCGAAAAATCGTATACGCAAGTGCACGTGTCGCAAAAGTAATAAAGTGTGTATTAAGTACGAGTGTCGATCCCACGAGGAATAATTATGTTAATTATTGAATATCTAATTTCTAGTTTAATTTGAAAAGAAATAATAAGTTGTTTTTGGATTTTTAAACTAAAATAATTCAAATAAAAATCAAGCAACAATTTAAATAAAAGATTTAAATATAAAAGAGTAAGATTATAAGATGAGAAAATCCAGGGTTCCGATTTCACTTAGCTAATCCTATTTATCAGACCTAATTCAAATAGTTAAATCCTATTTCTATGTGTTGATGGCAATTTCACGAAAATATTTATCAATCTCTCTCGAGTAAAAATAAACTTATTCAATTAACGAATTATTACCTCTCGGTCTCTAATCCTGAGAATTAATTGAATACATTAAGAATGAGAAATTATACTACCACATGAACGCATTAGCTATCTCTAGCCTAACATCCTTTTCATGGCAAACTATTCAGTGCACGGTTAAATTCTCCGCTCTCGCATCCCGAATCAACCCTAAAGTTCTTAGTTTTGGTGATCAAGCAAACCTAAGCATTACGTTCAGAATAAATTACTCAAACACAGAACAGAAACAGAAAATTAAATACTTGAATCAAGAAAAATAAACAATCATAGTAAAGCTACATCGAAACCCTAGAACAAACGTTTAGTTCATGCTAATAAGAAAATAAACTACGATAATAGTGAAGAATTGCATAACGAAAATAATAAGAGAAAAGTAATGAAAAATATCCTGATCGCTCCTCTGCCGAAAATCGCCTCGATACTCTCTGTCGCCTCGCCGAATGCAGCCTCCTAATCAGACTCCAAGATTCTGAATGTCTAAGCTGCCCAGGCGTGTCCAAAATTAGGTCCGAGTGTGTATTTAATGTGATCTTTCAACTCGGCCAACGGCTGAGATTAGACCTGATTTAAGTTGGACGGCTCAGATTAAAACACGTCTCTTTCCATCTTTGTAAATTGATCAGCGATCGATCTCTGCCAGGATCTAGAGATCAATCGCAGCATTTCTTTGCAAATAGATGACATATGTGTGGCGATCGATCTCTGGAATTTCATAGAGATCGATCGCTGCTGAATGTCTATTGTTTCTTCTTCCTTCTCTTTATTTTACTGCTACAAGATGGGTAGACTTCTTTCTAAAGGAATTCCAAAACTCTTGGTTGTTCTTCTGATTGTCTGTCTCTTCCTCCTCTGTTGCTGGCCAGAATCGCGAAACGCCAATCGCCGAAATCAGAATCCTGCTCTCGCCAACAGCCAATCGCTCCCCTTGCTGAATCGTCGCTGCCGCGTTCTCGAAATCGCAGAATATTCTGCTCTGTAAATCGCCGGATCGTCGCCTGAATCACTGGTTTTCCTTTATTTGCTTACAAGTATAACATAGCGATCGATCTCTGAAATGAATAGAGATCGATCGCTGACTTCCTTCAATTTGCTGATGTGCAGTGATGTGCAGCGATCAATTGTTCAACTCTTCAGAGACCGATCGCTGCAAGGTAATTTTATAAAGAAATCGGTCGCTTCTTTTCTGGTTTCTCAAAGTGTAATGTTTCTCTATCTTTTCTTCTCTTGATCTTTGATTTTCTACTTCTTTTCCACCTTCTGTTCTATCTAATTATAATTTCTGCACAATTTCTGCATACTTGCACAAGATTTATCAAATTTCTTCGAATACTTGAGAATAAACTTATCAAATCAAGTATAAAAAGTATACATAAGTGTGTAAAATGCACACTTATCAACGCCCTGCGCAGCCTAGCGCCCCCCACACTGCCAAATTCTAGTTTGTAGTGTTTTTTTTTTTTAGTTTTTAGTTTTTTTTAGTTCCTTTGTCCTGAATTTCCTAATATTTGAGGTTCGTATCAGTATATCAAGCACACGTAAGCTCAAATATATTTATCTCAATTTGAAATAGTTCAAATTCTCTTACTGTGTTTCATGTAAGCTTTCCGTGATACACAATGATCTCTTTGCAGATACAAGAGAGAACGACCGGAAGTACAAGGGAAAGTCGAAGGTAGAGTAGAGGAAAAGGTCTAGAGGAACAGTTAGCCTTGTAGTTAACTAGCTCTTTTACAAGTATTGCATCTTCCATCAATCTTTAACTCATGCACGTACACGTCATCAACCTTTCCGTCTTGTTATCATGGTTTCAATGTAGATTCTTGCTGGTGGATAGTACATTACTATGCCATGTAATGAGTAATAATGATTGTGAATGCTCTCCTGTTATATCAAATGTTATATTCTGTTGGTTCCTAAACGAATAAACACGCAAAGGTCACACATGAAAGTTCCATGCATAACAACTTCCTCAACTTCACAAAACATGACATTTTCATCACGTAGCATGCCATCCCCATGAAAACAGTGAGATTAAGAAGAACCCACTTCCACACAAAAGCTATAGGCTATAATATTGCAGTAGTAGAAAAACCAACACATTAGTATCCTTTCACGGCTTGACAAGCATGTCCAAACCCAAAACCAGGATTCACAAAATAACACTAAGCAGAAAAAAAAAGGGCAACCTTAAAAACTCTATTGCCTCACAATAGAACTATATCATCTAAAAATTGCTGCCCCATTTCAAAAACACCGGGACCCAGCTGTCGTAAACTCACGTCTTTTATTCCCAAACAGCTACACCTATCCATACTCATCTTCCTGTACATCCAACCTTTGAATACTAAAGTAATCATCTTCCCATCGTTAAAAATAAATAGATCCCTCAGAAATGTCCCCCGTTGTGGCGGCCGTTACAAACATCCGATGTGCCATTGGCTGCCCTTTTTGCACTTCCGTTTTGGTAAACTTTAATTGTCCCTGTTCCGTTCACTGTTTTCTTTTGACTTTCTGAGCTCTGTAACACAGCATCCAACTTTCCACAGCATGCTGCTATTAACCCTGCTTTGCAAACATGATCCTCACCAAATCATAATATGAGAGATGTGGGTTTAAATTATGACAAGAATCCAAACCAAAGAGAAACAATATTTGAAGGAAAAAAAGAAAACAGGCTATTTCACATTTCTAACAGCATCGTCAGTTGAAAAGTAGCTCTTAAAAATCAATCATATTCAATGTACTAAAAGGTGAATACCCGGTTGCAACAGGAGACGATAGAGGCAATTACGGCTTTCCTTTGTAACTACGATATAATTGTCCTTTTATTGTGTTAGCAAAAAGGTAATAATTATATAGACTGACCAAACACATTGTGATCCGACCCTTGTCGTCAAGTTTATAACATTTCATATACTTTTCTCAACTTAGAAATCCCACAGGTTTACAAGGAAACTCCAACTGAACTGAATGATGAACTTGAACAATTGTTAGACAGTTGCTAGAATCATCAAGAAGTCAAGGACAACCTAGAACAAGCTCATCACTACAGAATAGAAGCCGACTATTAGTCCTCAAGAAGGTACATTTAAGGAAATCACATCATCCAGCAAACACACATAACAGGCTCAAATAGAAGAAGGTCAGCCATTGTCAAACATTTAAAAGATTTAACAAAAGTGCTTATCAAGTGGAACTCCCTAAAGGAGGGATGATCAACTACTGTGCACCCCATCAGACTAATTAAGCTCGGGGTTGACCTTTTGTTAGATACAGGATTCGATGTAGCTATGGACTTGGTTGAGCTTTTGTATGAGAGAGAATTCAATGTAGCTATGGACTTAGATACTCGTAATTACTCTTTCCTTCTTGCAATTAGCATTACAAAAGCATGCACCAAGAGGAAAATTACAAATACACAAGTATAGAAATAGAGATAGTTGAACTTTCGCTCTGAATTCTTCCAATTGAGCACTTACCTCTCTGGCCAACTACTCATCAGGAGATGCCTAAGGTTGTTTCGGTTTCCTTTTTTTCAGACTCTAAAATTTAACCAACTTAGAATTTTCAATCAGCATAACCATTAGAAATGATACGTCTAAAATGTGTTATGTTACTTTATCCTATCTATCATCATACATGGACCACGGATACTTAGCTTGCATGTATTAAACTCCTCAATGTCATGCCTGACGTAAATGGCATGTGTTAGGCAAACTGTCTGGTCAGTCTGCATGTGTACATCAAGTGACAAACATAAAACTAGCAAATACGATCCAGTGGTACAAATAAACAAATATCGCTCATCGTCAAATCATTTGTGGTGGCTAAACGCAAATATGCTTAAACTGGGTTTCAAGGTTGGTCCTCCATAAGCAACACAGTAACAGCAAACGAAATATACAGTTTTCTCTAGCAAAAATATGCTTACTCCCACTATAACTCCTATCTAATATATATAAACTAAGCCCACTCAGTGGGAGGTACAGTCACAGGTCTAGTTTTGTAACGAAAGAGCAATTGTGCAACATTAAGTGATTGCTAAACTTAAGGGATAAGAAAGATATACCTAAGAATAAAGCAGAAGGTCTCCCAGGTCTCGACTTAAACTCAGGATGGAACTGAACACCAATGAAGTATGGATGACAAGGAAGCTCAATTATCTTCATTGCAAGTACATGGTTCAGAAACCAAAAATCACCACGAACCATTATTTCAGTAACTATAAGACAATGATACCAGCAACAAAATCTCAATTTTAACAAAGCCCAAAATAAGAAAGCATACCTCCATCCGCTGACCAGTCTCATCCTTCCCCGTGAAAGAGAGGCCAGCTTTTTCAAGATCCAAAACCATATCAGGGTTGACCTGCATTCTAAATATATTATTCTCTCCTGCTAACATACTTTTCTGGATCTTAACAAAAAGCATCTTCATCCCCCTTACCTCATATCTATGTCTATGCCTCTCGTCAATGAATCTTCTATTACCGTATCTGCCAGATTCCGAACGATAACAGTAAACAGCTGAAGTAATGAAAAATTTCAACTCAAACTAAACTTGTTCTCTAACACTCGATTGTCCACATTATATTGGAGTGATTGGTTGGAACTAACTATTTTTTTGGCACCCAAAAAAAAAGGTATTTGGTCATCTATAACATATATTAATCTACATCATGCTGAATAAAAAGAAACACATACAATTTAGCAGATTTGGAGGCCATAGCCTGAAAAAATGTTCTCCTAGAGCCAAGGCGCATGGTTCCACCCATATGTGTTTTCGAACCCTGATATAATGGGATCGTAAAAATAGGGATACATGGAGAAATAGCATGAAGAAATAACTCAAAAGGGAAATCAAAACAAACCTCAGGCATAAATATCACACAAGGATTCTTGGTGTTTGGGTCAAATTCAGTGCTGTTTGCATCTCCAAGACCAAGTACAGATTGTGCAAACTCAATTACAGCAATTTGCATCCCTAGACATATTCCGAGGTATGGAATCTTATTTTCCCGGGCATACTTAGCCGCAAGAATCTTTCCTGTCACTCCTCTGTCACCAAACCCACCAGGAACAAGTACACCATCTGCACCCTGATAACAACAACCAGTTAGAGTGATTGGAAAGAAATATGCCAGCCAATGAGAGCCATTATGTCAATAAACCTCAGGCATACAACCTTTAAAAGCTTCCAAGCTGCCTTATGGGCGTCTGGATTCTGCAACATGAAAATTCTATATTTATTTTCTTTATACTAATATATAACGATAAACAAATCTTGGAAACTGGCAAATCCAGTAAAGACAAACTTGATACCTCCTTTGCAGTTACGTCTTCAAGATCACCAGCGGCAACCCACTCTACAATAAGTTTTTTGCGGCACTCAACAGAAGCATGCTCTAGAGCCTGCAAGCAGCGTTTCCACTTTTATAATTGACCAAATAGTGCTTATTTAAAATATTTTTTTAATAATGGCTTCATATGTAGATTTTAATTTTGCGCACACAAACAACATAAGATTTGAGATTGAACCCAAAACTCCATGCTCTAAAATCTTGGAGTTGTGCATTCATAAAGGGCACCAGGAGAGTCAATCTTAAACATTTTGTGATCCAAATCTTTCTAGTGCAGTTAAAAATGCTTTCCATTAATAACAACTAAGCAGCATTTGTGTCAAACCTTCATTCGTCTAAATGTTTCAATCTCTAACATCATTAGATTATAAAATATCATACGTGGATGATATATGATAGCATAAGTATCCATATTAAGGAAACATGCTGAGGCCAGGATCAAGTTATGATGAAGTTGTCTTTCCCACGGACACTCATATTAATAATTCAAAAGAATAAACATCAAGGTGTAGACTGCAACTAACTACCAGCTGAAAGAAAAACTAAATGCACCTTCAACACAGAAAGATATGAATCTGAAAGGCCTGTATACTTCCCAACCATGGCTATGCGAACCTATCACAAAAGAATAAATGGGACTAATGTTTCAGCAAGAAACAAATAAAGATTAACCAATCTGCTTAAGAGACAGTAACTCACTGGTTCATGCAACATGTCAGAGATTTTAGCTCTAGAAGTCCATTCTTCCAAAGCAGGTTCACCAGCAATACTGCAATACATCACACATGGGTATAGAAATTGAAAAAAAAAGAAAAGAAAAAGTAAAGCTAATTAATATTAAAACTAAACTCGTAATACAGACCTTTCAAGATTCAAAACTTTCAAGATTGCTCTATGAGCCATCTGAACCTGATAGAAAATAAAAATATAGGTGCATGCCAGTATCAGAATGCCCATTAATAAATAAATTACCAGGTTCCATCTTTGAATTGAAGCATTAAGAAATGTTTTATTAAACAACAATAATGATGAGAACACGTGCTATTTCTATATGGTACACAAGTTATAGAGAACTACTTACTTTCAAAAGCAAAGGGATGTGCCAGATATTGGGAACATCATATACGGTGATGATGTTATCCACCTAGCAAGTATAAGATTTAATATGGCAGATATGTGGGGAAAAAAGTATTACTATACAAGTAACTTGAAAGAAAAACTAATGTCAATAATATAATACCGAAACATGGCAAAATTGAGAGAGTTTCAGTTTCACGTTGTCGTCGAGTGCCTGAGATAACACATCAAAGAGAGGAACCATAAGTGAGCATATAACTTAACAGATGAGTAACTAGAAATGTGTGTATCTTAGAAGTATATAAAGAAACATTAGACAACCATTGTACTACGGCAAGCCAAGACGTGTGGTGTCAAACCTAAACTTCTCAACCCCCTGACACTATGCTGAGTTGGTTTTGTTTTCTGAAAAAATGAATAATGTAATTCACCACATTAGTTTAAATGACCCTAGAATCTATTCCATATATTGACGATAAGAAAAAGATGCATACAAATTTCTATCTTTTTTTCATTTACACAATGCAAAAAAACAAAGTCAGAACTTTACTTGTTCACCAACCACTTTTAAAACAGGAACAAGGCTGACATGAATCAAGCAAAAGTTGCCAGCTCCTGAAATTTATAATTAAAACATTCAAAACAAAAAGCACATGACAATATATATGGAAGGACGAAGAATTAAAACGTTAAAACAAAAAAGGCATGACATTAATATACTCTTACCTACACGATAAGAGAATTGTCCTAAAGCCTCAAGATATGGCATGGACTCAATGTCCCCTGGAAGGAGCAGTCAAGAGTGAACACAGATAACAAATATGACCAAAGAAAGCAGAAAATGCAGTTTTTCTTGCTTACCGATAGTTCCTCCCAGTTCTATAACACAAACATCAGCTGGACCTGATTTTCCATCTACGGGTACCATTGCAACACGCTCAATCCAATCTTGGATGGCATCTGTGATATGAGGAACAACCTAAAACCAAGAAACAAAAGAGAATAATAATAATGGGTACAAAAATCTGTTGACCATAATAAAGCAGAAGTCTACAAATTTAAAGTGGAGAAAAAACCTGGACAGTTTTCCCCAAATAATCTCCTCTTCTCTCCTTGTCAATAACAGACTGCCAGACACAGCAGGAAAAAGATTCAATTTACAGAGACAGTATCCCATCTGGGATAAATGATTCTCTCGTATATACACAATATATCTTATGACAATAAACTTGCCTGGTAAATTTTTCCAGTAGTGATGTTATTATCTCTTGTCAACTTGACATCCAGGAAGCGCTCATAATTTCCAAGGTCCAGGTCCACCTACAACACAAGTCTCGTTTCAAACAACGTATAAATGTTTTGCCCACATTACAGGACTTGGTTACTTAATTCTAATTCGGCTTTCCTTCAATCTACATTTTCATGCTCGTCAACAGATTTGCGGGTATCATCTGTATGATGATACAAACAGTCATAGCTGCACTCGAAATGATTCCAAATAGTCAACTTTGAGTATTTTCTTCTCCAACAGCATTTGTCATCCGGAGTATCCACAGTATTGGGATGAAAACAAGAAAGGTGTAGTCCCTCAAATATGAAATTGTAGATCAAAGCCCATTTTTAAAAAAAAAAAAAAAAAGATACACACCTCGCCACCGTCATCCAATACAAACACTTCTCCATGTTCAAAAGGGGACATCGTTCCCGCATCTGTATTTAAGTAAGGATCTGATTGCAAAATAAAATAAAAAACATTTTAAGAAAAAAGATGCCGTGAAGACAGAAGCAGAGAGATGAGAGAGAATACAAATACATATACATATTGACCATATTCTTAACCAACAGAAGATATTACATTTCTAAATAATATAATTAAAAAAAGAAGAAGAATTTAGAGCAATAGAAAAGAGGAAAACTTTTGTAAGAAACCATGAAAGAGAAACAAAAATTGCAAAGCTCAGACGAAAAAGATGAGTGCTTCCCTCATCCAAAGTCAATAGGCAGGAAAAGGAGGCACAAGAATCAGGACCTCCCCTTTACACAAAGAAATTCGAAAAAATAGGGAAAAAATTTGAAAACACAAGAGTGCGCATAGCAAATGCCCTTAGGCTTAAACCCCAGTGGCACAGCCGGACTATAGACGCTCATTTTTTAATCACAACAAAAATACAGACAAGAAATATAAAAGAAGAAGATGAAAAGAAGGAAGAAAACGATACCTATTTTAATGGCAGTAACACGAAGACCACAAGCCTTCAAAAGCAGACCGATGCTACTAGCTGTGACCCCTTTCCCGAGACCGCTTACAACTCCACCAGTGACCAGAACGTACTTCATTATCTCGTTCTCTCTGCCCCTTTCCCCCCAAAGTTTACTTCTCGGAAGATGGGTTTCTTCTCCTTCTCCCCGTTTATACCGCCAACGTTGTTTGAATCACCTAAATAGCCGAAAGGCACCAAAGGTTAGCCTTTTTATAGGGAAAAATGCCCAAGAAAACAGAGTTCCAAGAAAGCAGATAGTGCATTCAAGATCCATAAGCAAGCAAGCACAAAACAGAAGCAGGCAAAACCTTGTAATTGGTAATAAGTTGAAAAACCAGAAGGAGCGGAGAATCAAGTAATTTCTTTCAAGTTGAGTAGTTGACGACTCTGAGGACGTTATCCGGCGTGGCTTTTGGTCGGACAAGACAAAGGGTCCAAAGAGCACAAGGCAATATTTGTTTTTTGGGTTGGGTAGAGAGAGATATTTATGTAAGCAGAAGGGGGAGACGATGAAGAAGAGAGAAATGAGGAGGCGACATCTTCCTTGCAACATTGGAGGTTTTTATAGGATTAAAGTTACCACACACGAGGCGACGCCCCTTCTCTCTCTCTCCAAACCTAATGAAAAACAAGACCCGTAAATTAAAAATAAGAAAAATCAAAAAATGCAGCCTCGTCTCATCTGGTCTGGTTTCCAGTCTCTACTGAATGAGAGAGCCCTAGAATGGAACGGGTATTTTATTTATTGGGAGAGGAGCAACGACGTGCCACCACACCAGGCATTCTGCCCTACCACGATCAAACTTTATCTTCACAATCACAACTGCAATATTGCATGCACCAGCCTCGGGCTCCTTTGTTTGGATTGGAAAACCTCCTCTCTCCCCTTCAAAGAATGGTCGTACCAAATATATCTAAAACAAAATTGGAAGAGACTCCAACACTTGCTATTAAAGTTTGGCAAAAACATTTATTTATTTGTTTATTTATTTTTGTTGGGACTCAAGGTGCCTTGATGTCTAACCGCACAATAAATTCACTTGCCCAAGTTTTGAAACATGCAATCAATAGGCTAATTTTCTATTCAAACATGCATAGACATTCCCAAGAAAAAAAACCCAATAAGAACGGACTATTTTTCTCTTATTCTACCAAGAAATTTTCTATTCCATTTACTTTTCAACTAAAAAAACAACATATCTATTTTACTCAACATATGATGACTTATCATCAACGCGTTGATGTTAGTATTCTCGTCTAAGTTTTCGTTTATGTCGGATTGAGATTTCAATGTTGGAAACTCAAAATTATTGATTCTTTCTGTGTTATGTTGGTCGATATAGAGAGTATGTAGATTATAGAGTCGATTGGTGATGAAAAATCATGGAAAATTTTGAGTTTTCACGACATTTCTTCATTGTGATTGTCATAGCGGTCAACACTTGCCTGTTGATGTCGTGCAAATCAATTGTCAACACTTCACCAGGTGTCGACCCTAGTAGAAATAAAGGGTGAAAGGGTTGACCAGTCTGGTCAACCCCTGCCAAACCTGAGAGGAACAAGGATCGACCCTATGGCCAAGATGTCAACCCATGTTGGATCCAAACACTTTGCAGTGTTCTATTTTGGGAAAGGTTTTGCCGTTGAGGCGTGTCGCGATCGTCTGTCGTCCTCTTTGGCTTGACTTCCTAGTTCCAATTTAGGATCCACCCTATTATCCCTTTTGTTCGTATTAGAGATTTTGATGTCTAATTATTGTAGGTTCCGACAACGCTTCTAGTTCCAATGTTTTTTTTCGATAACGAGTGCCTGCTGGTCGGTAAGGTTGTGGTCATCATTAAGATAAGAGTTTCTATCTTGTACTGCATTTGGTCATAATTTTTAAAAATTCTATTTTTGTGAGTTGTCACCTATGAAAAAACCTAATAGGGTCTGCTCGTCAGCACGTCAATTTTTTTTTACGTATATGTACATATGTTTTGCACTATCTTCAGTGTGCATGATATTTCTTTTATGTTGTGTGTTATATTTGGGAGGATGAATCTTCTTGATGTGGACGGTTTCAGTGTCAAAACATCACAGAGCTATCCACAACACCTTCTACGACGTGAAAGTTGTTTGTTTGGACGTTGCAAAAATGAGTATTATGGCAGTGATGACAGACTCTTTGGGTTGCGAATCTCTAAACTTGATCATGATGTATTTGTTTGTTTACGATTTTATGGGTGATGTCGTTGTCGGGTATCCGGATCGCCAACCACTCTTGTGATGTTGTCGGGTCTTCGGATTATCATCATCTTTTATTTTCTTGTTCGGACTCATAAGGTGTTATCTGTTCTTCGGATGGCCGTCTTTTTCTGATGGTGTGTCTGAGAGGTCATTGAGTGACCATCCTTTTTAACTGAGACGATTTTTCTAATGAAATGATAGATGTTTAGTTTATTTATATCAACCTCTGTATGTAGTAATATTTTCGAACATGCCCCACTGATGACTTGTTGATCTTGTTTTAAAATAGTGAAAAGATCTGATGATTTGTAAATCTTCAATGGCTCGTGGAGCTTGTTTTGAAATGAGAAGGAAAATAATTTTTGAATGTAAATCCATGCATTGCATTTTATAACTGTCTTATGGTTTTTTTTAAGAGAAATGATAAATCCAGTTTTACATATGCATTTAAGTGTGCGATATAAGGTTTCTTATTGAGTTAGTCGCTCACTCTAAAAGTCTTATCATTTTTTCCAAGTTAAGATCGTGGAGGCTGATGGTGAAGCTACTCGCTGAGAAGTGGTTCTCTTTTTTGTTTTCTTCTTTATCTTTTGGGTCTTTATCTCTTTCCTTAGTTAGAGATTCATTGTTACTCATTTCCATATCTCTGACCTGTATTAAGTGTTTGATACTTTATTTTCTGCACAATATTTCTTTAGATCAGTTTAGTTTTATATTATTTTATTTTTATGTGATCATTATGTAGATTCGACTCATTCCTTGTGGGACAAGGCTCAACCTAAGTTCAAGTCTTCCGTTGTAAGTATAGCCTTAAGTTGCGCGATAAAATCCTCTTCAAGTATCAAGTCGTTCGTTCAACGTTTCTGTTTAGACCCACCTACGGGTCATTACAATAATCAAATGGCACTTACAATTATCAATTTTCAATCTAAAGTCTCCTACTAAATTTAAGAATTGTACATTCACAACCATCACTAAATCAAATTAAAATCTCAGATGAATAAGTTTCTGTGGCAGCACGCACGCTCTATGAAGGCAAAGACAACCCAAGATTTAGTTGATCGTGAGGATTCAGCTCATACCAATGGGGATTGCTTGAGAAAGTAGAATTTGAGTGCTTTATAAGTAGAGTTCTCTTCTATACCTAGTGCAACGCATTTTTTGTTAGTCCCAAGAACAAATCTATACGAGCTCCGGCCCAAAGTAGACAATATTATACTGAGAGCACCGAGAGACTCCATAAATGGTATCAAAGAAAATTTTCAACTGAAAGTGTGGTCAACGAGAACGTCAGGACCCCAATAGAGGGAGATTGTGGTAGCCCGCCCTGTGAAGGCAAAAACGACCTAAAATTTTGTTGATTGTGAGAGCTTTGGGGGTGCACAATCTCACATCAATTAGGATAGTGGAATTTGAGTGCTTTATAAGTAACCACCTAGTACAATGCGTTTTGGGCTAACTCTAAGAACAAATCTGTGTAGGTTTCAGTTCAAAGTAGATAATATTATACTTAGAGTATCGGGAGATTCCACAATTTTCTTCCAAGATTAAGAAAAAATAATCTACCAATTATAGTATTAATTGATTGTGAAATAGTTAACACTACAATGCAGTTTCACATCATATGTTAAAAGCTCAATTATATGCTTAGAAAGTCTCGATCATTATTGTGTATGTGACCGACACTTAATCAACTTAGTCTCATGATACATCCATAGTCTTTTGTCTTTAGGAGCACCACAATGCGTCAAAATGCTCGTATTCAGTGGGTTTCTTTTACTCATCTTTACCTCTTATAACACAAGACTAAGTATGGATGTTATCCCTCATGTTCCAAAAGTTGGATTATCCTCATGTTAAGTTGGTTCTTATCTTATCATACACAAAGACTATTATACCTATAATCTAACCTCCACAAATTTTCTGTTGTGCTAAAATATTTAATTTCAACTCAAAAACAACATATCTATTTTAACTCATCTTATAATGACTTATCATCAACCAATCGATAATAATTGTAATATCTGCTAATTTTATATTATCAATTTTCTGAGTCAATTTTTCACATGATTCAATATTAACTTATTTTATGTTGACTTGAATTGTCTTGAGTTGTTTGCTTTTGGCCACATATGATCTTTCGATCAAATCGACAGTTCTAAAGTCTCACGTGATGGAATTTCAAAGTTCTGTGCTGAGTAATTTAAAAGTTTTTCCTCGGGTTTGTTTAAGCGATTATAGGCAACGTTTGTTTTCGATAAATTCTAGAAGTTTCGTGTAGTTGAATCCCAGAATTTTTGTTAAGCAAATCAAATTGTCATGGGTGAAGTTTTGTCTAACGTTTAGAATTTTCTTTGATTAGGTTTGAGAAATTTTGGGTTACTGTTTTATTTTCTCATAAATCAGAATTTACAGATTTATTCAAATATATTGTTCCACGCTTCTCTCTCTCTCTCTCTCTCTCTCTCTCTCTCTCTCTCTCTCTCTCTCTCTCTCTCTCTCTCTCTCTCTCTCTCTCTCTCTCTCTCTCAACAGGGGAAGAAAAGTTTTCTTTCCTTCCTTTATAAAAAAGAATTTAAAAAAAAATTTAATTTATTCAATAATATAAAATATAATATTGGTGTATATTCGACTCTAGGATCATGTTTGTGATGCTCTGATCTACAAGTTTTGCGATGGTTAAGTTGATATCTAAACGTGTATATGTTAGTATTCTCGTATAGGTTTCTGTTTATGTTGGATTGAGATTTCAAAGTTAGAAACTCGAAATTGTTGGTTCTTTTGGTGTTATGTTGGCCGATATAGAGTTTATGTTTCTTGTTGGAACCGTTGCAGCAATCGACACTTGTTCGGCAAGTGTCGACCAATGTTGATGCGGTGCAGATCAAGAGTCGACACTTCGCTAGATGTCGACCACGGTAGAAACAAAGGATGAAAGGGTCGACCGGTTTGGTCAATCGCGTCCAAACCTAAGAGGAACATGGATCGACTCTTTGGCCAAGATGCCGACCCCTGTGGACCCGAGATGAGCAAGGGTGGACACTGCTGGGCAAGGGTCAATCACTACTAAGTCCAGCACTGAGCAGTGGTCGATGTAGGATCGAGATTGTCTAAGAGGGGGGTGAATTAGACCTTTTTAAATTTCTTAATATCTCTTAAACTAACAGCAAGCAAACAATTAGTAAAAGTAAAAAGAGAGAGAAAGAAAAAACCAGCACATAAGTTTTTACGTGGTTCGGCTCAACCTAGCCTACATCCACACTTCAAGGTTCACCCCTTGAAGATCCTTAACCTTCTCCTCTCGAGAATGAACAGATCGGAATTCCGGGCTCCGATCAACTGCCTTTTATAGATTCAGATTGAACTTCACGGGCGTCAATCCACTGCCTTTCAGATTTTACAAGCTTGAGTAAATGAATACAACAAACTACAAACTCTCAAATCAAATTCTCAAGTTTAGGAATCGAGAGATGTAGATGAAAATACAGAGTATGATAGATCACAAGTTAGGGCTCAGGAATTCAAATTCGCAAAAGTTGTTTCTTTGTGCTCTAACCTTGGCTAAAATACTCTGTCTTCGGAATCGGCTTGACTTCAATGCTCCTTATCCAATAATAGAAACTTTGTTACAGTTGGAGCAGCTTTCGTACAATTTCAGGTAGTCGTTGCCGTCTGTAGTTGTAAGTCGTCGTCGCCATTAAAGTTCTAGAGTTAATGCTGAAAACGACGTCACTGTAGCTTCGCGGCTATTTTGAATTCTGGCGGAAGATCATCGGTTGAAACAGCTTCAAAACAGATCGCCACATCATCGGCATAAGTATCTTGTAAATTCATCGGCAGATGTATTCTGAGAAGTCATCGGCAGATGCACCTTGAAAGTTCTCCGGCAGGAACAGCTTGAAAGTGCTATCGGCAGATGCAGCTTGAAAGCCATCGGCAGATGCATCCCAAAAGTTATCGGCAGATGAGGGCTTTGAATTCCATCGGTAGATGCACCTTTAAAAATCGTCGGCAGATGCATCTTGACCTTCATCGTTGAAGACTCCATCGGCAGATCAACTTGTAAGCCATCGGCATGAACGTCTTCGAAATCGCCATCGGTATGAAGTTGCTTCATGTGCCATCGGTAGAAGCAGCTTCAAACGCCATCGGCAGAAGCAACTTCAAACGCCATCGGCAGAAGCAATTCTTTTCTTTGTCGTTTAGCGATCGGCATGAGTAGCTTTGAACTATTTTGTCTTTTGTCATTTAGCGATCGGCATGTGCAGCATTGAACGACTTTATCTTTTGTCGTTTAGCGATCGGCATGTGCAGCTTTGAACGACTTTGTCTTTGTCGTTTATCGATCGGTATGAGGAACTTCAAGTGTCATCGGCAGGAATAACTTGAAAACACTATTGGTATGTGTACTTTTAACAATTTATCAGCAGATGAAGGTTTCAGCCCTGTTTTACTTATTCAGTCCTGTACACTTAACCCGATACATTAGACAACTAAAATACCCTTTTTAAGGGCATTTCCAACATATTAAAATCAATACATAATTCAATATTCTCATTTTATAAACATAATCAAATTACTTAATTATCATTCAAATACATCATCAAAAACATATTTAGACTTAAACTCTATTTAAGTCAACAATCTCCCCCTTTTTGATGATAACAAAATATTAATTTAATTAAGTCACTCTTCCCCATAATCTTATCTCCCTCATAGCAACTGCATACATGCTAAAACAACCACAGAGCATACCAGAGTTTCTAAAAATTGAAAGCCATCGGCAGATGCAGCTTGAAAGCCATCGGCAGATGCAGCTTGAAAGCCATCGGCAGATGCAGCTTGAAAGCCATCGGCAGATGCAGCTTGAAAGCCATCGGCAGATGCAGCTTGAAAGCCATCGGCAGATGCAGCTTGAAAGCCATCGGCAGATGCAGCTTGAAAGCCATCGGCAGATGCAGCTTGAAAGCCATCGGCAGATGCAGCTTGAAAGCCATCGGCAGATGCAGCTTGAAAGCCATCGGCAGATGCAGCTTGAAAGCCATCGGCAGATGCAGCTTGAAAGCCATCGGCAGATGCAGCTTGAAAGCCATCGGCAGATGCAGCTTGAAAGCCATCGGCAGATGCAGCTTGAAAGCCATCGGCAGATGCAGCTTGAAAGCCATCGGCAGATGCAGCTTGAAAGCCATCGGCAGATGCAGCTTGAAAGCCATCGGCAGATGCAGCTTGAAAGCCATCGGCAGATGCAGCTTGAAAGCCATCGGCAGATGCAACTTCAAGTGTCATCGGCAGGAATAACTTGAAAAACATATTGGTATGTGTACTTTTAACAATTATCAGCAGATTGAAGGTTTCAGCCCTGTTTTACTTATTCAGTCCTGTACACTTAACCGATACATTAGACAACCTAAAATACCCTTTTTTAAGGGCATTTCCAACATATAAAATCAATACATAATTCAATATTCTCATTTTATAAACATAATCAAATTACTTAATTATCATTCAAATACATCAGCAAAACATATTTAGACTTAAACTCTATTTAAGTCAACAATCTCCCCTTTTTGATGATAACAAAATATTAATTAATTAAGTCACTCTTCCCCATATCTATCTCCCTCCATAGCAACTGCATACATGCTAAAACAACCACAGAGCATACCAGAGTTTCTAAAAAATTCAAATATCCAGATTGCAATATTCCATATCCCACATGCATATCCAATATCAAAATATATCCATCAAATATATTCTCCTCCTTTGACATTATCAAAAACACTCAAAGGAACAGCAGAATCAATGGAGGCAACATAATTCAGAAAAAACAGCAGAGGAAAATCGTTTTAGAATATCAACAAAAGGGTATGCATACAAAGTTAGCTATTTAAAGAAAGCTACAAAATGATTCCAAAACGCTTGGCTAATATAATCAGTCACTGCAAGTTCTGAGGAGAAGTACGCATCCACCAGAGCTTGAAGTGAAGCAATATTGGGAGGGACAGGAGGTTGATAGACCACCATGGCCTGACAGGGAGCCGGAGGTGGAGAGGGTGGTGTGTACACCACTATGTCCATACATGGAGGAGGCTCTACAGATACAGCAGCTGGAGAAGCATCATGTGGACAAGCGGGCTCGGAGGAGGACACGAGAGATGGCACAGAAGGAGTAGCAGTAGATGCATCAGGAGGAGAGAATGCAAATTCAGTCTCCTGAAGATCCAGTGACGTGAAACGCACATCTTCATGAACTGCAGGCCGGGTAAAGGGAAGTTCGAGATTTTCATAGGTAGGCGCAGTGGGGCAGAGAGGAACATGAGGTGCAGGGCAAAGAGCCTCAACTTGAGTTTTGAGAGCCCGAAGGTTACGGGTGAAAATCTCATTATTTCTGTCCATTTTCCGATCCATTTGACCCTGAGCCACAGCAGTCTCAACGATAAAATCCTTTTTGAGTTGAGTGATCTTAGTATCAATGGCTGTTGCAAGATTGTCAATGTTGGTCTTCAACGCAGTATACTGTTCCTCACAGAGAGAAACTCTCCTCTGGTAAACGAAAGGAGATCCTGAGGCAGGAGCAGGTTGCTGAATTGGTGAGGAAGGTTGGACTCGGGGAGCAGGTGGATGTGTAGGAGCAATTGGACTTGGAGGAGGTAATTGGACTGGGGATGGAGGAGCTGTATCCTGTCGGACTGGAGATGGAGGAGGAATAGGAGGCAGAGCTGGTAACTGAAGGGCAGGAGGAGGAGATGGTGGATTTGCTGGAAGAGGTAGAGGCACAGAGGTGAGAGTAGAGATGTCCTCAGAAAGAAGTATCCTTGAGGAAGGGACACGACGCCTTCGCACTAAAGGAGGAGGCTGAAAGCTAGAAGCCTGAGAATGAGAGGGGGAATTATCAAAAACAGGGAACTCAGAGTCATCCCCTCCTTCAGCAGTGGACTCCTCTAACAGGTCAAGTTTTCTCTTTCCCTTTTTGGCAACAGTTGCCTTAGCAGGAGCTCGCTTAGGAACATTCAGCACAAGCTCCCCGGTTCTGGTTCTCTTAATTCCCATTTTGCTCAAGGTGGTTCGGAAATAGTAACTAGTGGGTTTAAGAGTGATAGGGTCCTCATCCTCAGGGAATACAACCTCAAGCTTAGCTAAAATCTTCATTAACAGCAGGTTGTAAGGTAAAGAGGTAGCCCTGGATGTCACAGCCTGAATCATCCTTCTAACCACAACATATCCTAGATTGAATGGAGCCTTTTGGAACAGTGCATACAGAACAAAAATCTCCATGGCACTCACCTCATCATGGTGGCCACCCTTAGGAACTATATTATACCCTATCATCTGATGAAATAACCTGGCTCTTGCAGTCAGGTGTTTGCCTTTAAGAGGGTCAGGGGTATAGTTTGGGTCAAGAACTATACGTTTTAGAAAGCTGAGACCCTCAGAGATACCAAAGAAAGGAGGCTCAGTGCCGGTCATATACTGGTAAGGGTGGCTATCTAAATGGGAGCACTCCAAAAGAGCATTAATGAACTGGGGGTAATTTCTATGTGTTTGCTATACACATAGCTCTTTATAATAGAGAAATCCGAAGTGAAACTCATATTGACATAGAACATGCGGATTGCTTTAGGGTAATAAAAGGATTCCGTGTCAAATAAACCTAATAACCCGAGCTCCTTCAAGGGTTCTATAATATTCATGCCTGCTAAATCATCAAAGAAAATCCCTCGACTGGGAATTAAAGTTTTGTACCTATAGTCGTCATGGTACATTAACTCAACAGCCTTGGTCAGAAAGAAAAGAGATGGCCACTCTTTGGCGCGAGGAATATCTCGTGGAGGACGAGCTGAAGCTTTGGCCTTCTTCTTGGCCGGTTCCTTATCAGCGCGAGAAGATGAACCCTAAAACTCCATTGAATGAATGGGACTTGAGAGAGAGAAAGAACTGGTAGGGCAGGGGTTTTCAGAAAGAGCGCGAAATGTGAAGCGTCGTTGAGAAGAAACAGAGTTTAAAAGAAAAAGGGCATCGCCCGACGAGATGGAGTCACACGTGTAAGACAAATTAACCCGATGGGTCACACGTGTCGGTAGATTAAAGAAATGCAAATGCATCTTCCGATGCCTATAGAAAAACACAGCATCTACCGATGCCTTCCGATAGACATACATCTTCCGATGCCTATTGAAAAACAAAGCATCTACCGATGCCTTCCGATAGATATACATCTTCCGGTGCCTATTGAAAAACACAGCATCTACCGATGCCTTCCGATAGACATACATCTTCCGATGCCTATTGAAAAACACAGCATCTACCGATGCTATCACAGAAGAAAATGCTCTAACACTCAGGATTTTCTAACAGAGGGATAAACTTAGTTTTTCTCAATCCGAATGAGGCATAGCCTTATTCTAATATTATTGAATGTCTTTTCATCCAAAGGCTTGGTAAAGATGTCGGCCAATTGATCAACAGAATTGACAAATTCTAAAGATATATCACCTATTTGAACATGATCACGGATGAAGTGATATCTTACATCAATATGTTTGGTTCTAGAATGCTGAATATGATTTTTAGAAATGTTAATTGCACTGGTGTTATCACATCGAATAGGAATCCTATCATAAAACAGATTATAGTCTTCTAAGGTCTGTTTCATCCATAACAATTGTGCACAGTAACTGCCAGCAGCAATATATTCACTTTCTGCAGTTGATAATGCAACAGAGTTCTGTTTCTTAGAATACCAGGAAACTAAAGATTCTCCAAGGAACTGACAGGTTCCACTGGTGCTTTTCCTATCAACTAGACTACCAGCATAGTCAGAATCTGAGTATCCAATCAGATCGAAAGAAGTACCTTTAGGATACCATAATCCTAAGTCAGGTGTCCCACTTAAATATTTAAAAATCCTTTTGACAGCAGTTAAGTGAGATTCCTTAGGAGCAGCTTGAAATCTAGCACAAAGACAAACACTAAAGAGTATATCTGGCCTACTTGCAGTCAGATATAACAAAGAACCAATCATACCACGATATTTCTTAATATCCACATTTATTCCATGTTCATCTTTGTCCAATTTTGTTGTGGTACTCATGGGAGTTTTAGACGACTTAGCAGATTCTAATCCAAACTTCTTAAGGAGTTCCTTAATGTACTTTTCTTGACAGAAGAAAATTCCATCAGGAGATTGACTAATCTGGAATCCTAAGAAGAATTTTAACTCCCCCATCATACTCATTTCAAATTCACTTTGCATGAAGGAGGAAAACTCATTACACATATTAACATTTGTTGATTCAAAAATAATGTCATCGACATAAATTTGAACTAACAGAATATCCTTATCCTTTTGCATGGTAAATAGAGTTGAGTCGGTTTTACCCCTTTTGAAATTTCTTTCCACAAGGAAGTTCTTCAACCTATCATACCAAGCTCTAGGAGCCTGTTTAAGACCATAGAGAGCTTTCCTTAACTTATAGACATGGTCGGGTTTGTCAAAAGCTTTTAAACCTAAGGGCTGCTCAACATAAACTTCTTCTGTAATATAACCATTTAAGAATGCACTCTTTACATCCATTTGAAAGAGTGTGAAGTTTTTGTAGCAAGCAAAAGCTAGGAGCATCCTAATTGACTCTAATCTAGCTACAGGGGCAAAAAATTCTTCAAAATCAATACCCTCTTCTTGAGAGTATCCCTTAGCAACAAGTCTAGCTTTATTTCTAACAACAATCCCATTTTCATCTAATTTATTCTTGAAAACCCATTTAGTTCCAATAATGAGATGATCCTTAGGCCTTGGAACAAGTTCTCATACCTTGCTCCTTTCAAATTGATTTAGCTCCTCTTGCATAGCTAAAATCCAGTACTCATCATTCTCGGCCTCTTCGAATTTCTTAGGCTCTACTTGAGAAATAAATGCCACATTGGCACAGAGATTCCTAAGAGAGGATCTAGTCTTAACTCCTAAAGAAGGATCACCTAAAATTTCATCTATTGGATGGTTTCGGACATATTTCCAATCTCTAGGGAGAGTAGGATTTTCATCCTTGACAGGAATAATATCTAAAGAAGTAGAAGATGGTTCTAAAGATTTTTCTACTTGAATGGGATCAGTAGGCTTTTCTAAGGAAAGGGAATCCAGTTGTTTTTCCAAAGTATCATCCTCATCCACATTGATTAATGGCTGAGGAGTCTCATCAAAGTTTACATGTACTGATTCTTCTACAACTAGAGTTCTCTTATTGAATACCCTATATGCTTTACTGGTAAGAGAATATCCTAGAAAAATTCTAAGATCGGATTTGGAATCGAATTTTCCTAAGTTATCCTTAGTGTTGAGAATAAAGCATTTACTACCAAAGGCTCTAAAGTATTTCACAGAAGGAGTTTTTCCACTCCTGAGTTCGTATGAAGTTTTCTCAAGAATAGGTCTTATGGAGACCCATTAAGCACATAACAGGCTGTTGCAACAGCTTCAGCCCAGAAATACTTAGGAAGTGAATTTTCATTAAGCATAGTCCTAGCAAGCTCTTGGAGAGACCTATTTTTCCTCTCAACAACACCATTTTGCTGAGGGGTCCTAGGAGAATAGAAGTTGTGCTCAATTCCATACTTGAGACACAAGAGTTCAAATTTCTCATTTTCAAATTCTCCACCATGATCACTACGAATAGCAACAATGGTGAGCTCATTTTCATTTTGAACTCTTTTCCTAAAACTAGAAAAGGTGTCAAAAGTCTCATCCTTAGACTTTAGAAAGTAAACCCAAGTAAATCTAGAAAAATCATCAACGATGACAAATGCATAGAATTTTCCTCCTAAGCTGGCTATATTTGAAGGACCGAAGAGGTCCATGTGAAGGAGTTGGAAAGGCTTAGAAGTAGAAATTGCATTCTTCGATGCAAAGGAACTTTTGATCTGCTTGCCCATTTGGCAGGCTTCACAGACCTTATCCTTTTCAAAGGATATCTTAGGGATTCCTCTAACTAAGTTTTCCTTAGTAATCTTAGCTAAGGTATCCATCCCTACATGTCCTAATCTCCTATGCCAGATCCAAGAATCATGGGAAGAATTCACAGCAAAACATTTTTCATCAGACACAACAATATCATCTAAGTCAATAATATAAATATTATCTTTCCTATACCCAGAAAACAGAATTTTGCCAATTGAAGCATCTTTAATTATGCAAGAGTCTGATTTAAAAATCACTTTATATCCTTTATCACATAGCTGGCTAATACTGAGTAAATTATGCTTTAATCCATCAACTAATAAAACATTTTCAATAATAGGATTAATGCTGTTACCTATGTTACCAATGCCAACAATTTTGCCTTTTTGGTTTCCCCCCAAAAGTGACACTTCCTTTCTTCTTGTTGACAGCTGCAAACTTGGTTGAGTCTCCTGTCATATGTCTTGAACATCCACTGTCGAGATACCATTGATTTTTCCCATGAGAACAGTCAACCTGCAAAACAAAGATCAGGTTGTCTTCTTAGGTACCCAAATCTTTTGGGTCCTAGTGTTAGGCCTGGTCCCCTTTGGAACCCATTGCAGTTTACTGCCAGATTTTCTATTGTTTAATTTTAAGGGACACTCAAAAGATTTATGGCCTATTTCATTACATGCATGACAAGTGGATGGTTTAACAAAGAAATTCTTAAAAACTTTTCTCTTATTAAACTTATCATAGCCTAAACCTGCCTTATCATGGATAGCTCTATGATTTCCTATCAGCAGAGTTAGGTTTTTGCTACCATTTGAGAACCAAAGAACAAGTTTATTCAAAGACTCATTTTTCTTCTTAAGTTCTGTAATTTCTTTTTCATGCAAGTCCACTTCTTTAGCATGCTTTTCTAATAACCCTGCATTTTCCTTTTTCAACATGTTATATTTAGTTTAAGTATGCCAAATTGTTTAACCAAGTCATTAAATGCGTCAATTAGTTCACCTTCTTCATTATCACTATCGTTATCACTTAAAATACTTGAGGAAGAAGTACTAACCTTTTCCTCGTGTGCCATGAAGCACAGATTTGCAACTTCCTCATCTTCTGAAGAGGAGGTGTCACCTTCACTGTCATCCCAAGTGGCCTTCATAGCCTTCTTCTTAGACTTCTTGGGATACTTCTTTGTCTGTGGACAATCTGCCTTCATGTGGCCAGGCTTTCCACATCCAAAACAAGTAATTTCCTTCTCCTTGTGAGATTTCTCACCCTTTGGAAATCTCCTTCCTTGCACTCTTTTTCTTTGGAGGAATTTGCTGAACCTCCTTGTAATGAGGGCTATATCCTCATCATCATCATCATCATCATCTTCTTCTTCTTCAGACCCATCTTGTTTGCTGGAAGAGGCTTTCATGGCAATGTCTTTTCTTTTTGTAGCCTCTTTCTCCTTGAGGTATTCCTTCTCGTTTGACCTCATTGTGATCTCATGTGTCATAAGAGATCCAATGAGTTCCTCCAGTTTTAGAATCTTGAGATCCTTTGCTTCCTGTATGACAGTCACCTTTGGCTGCCAACTTCTTGGAAGACATCTAAGAATCTTCCTGACCTGTTCTTCACAAGAATATGATTTACCAAGAGCTTTTAAGCCATTGGTGATGTTAGTAAACCTTGTAAACATAGAGGATATAGATTCATCTTTCGGCATAGAAAATAACTTATACTCATGTACAAGCATATTCAATTTACTCTCTTTTACCTGATTTGTTCCCTCGTGAGTAACCTCTAATAAGTGCCAAATTTCTTGAGCACTTTCACACCCTTGTACCCTATTAAATTCATCTCTATTTAAGGCACAATACAGAGTGTTTATCGCCTTGGCATTAAGGCTTAGATTTCTCTTATCTGACTCAGTTAGATCAGTGGAAATCTTAGGAACACTTTGGCCATCTACAGTTTTCATGGCTTTAAATGGACCATATTCTATAATATTCCATAGCTCATAGTCCATGGCTTGAATGAATATTTTCATTCTTGCCTTCCAGTAAACATAATCACTCCCATCAAAGAAGGGAGGCCTATTTGTAGCTTGACCTTCTACGTGTGTGGAGTTAGTGTTGAATGCCATTGCTATTGTAAATATATCACACAATGATTAAAAGACTGCTTAGACAATGATAACCTTGCTCTGATACCAATTGTAGGATCGAGATTGTCTAAGAGGGGGGTGAATTAGACCTTTTTAAATTTCTTAATATCTCTTAAACTAACAGCAAGCAAACAATTAGTAAAAGTAAAAAGAGAGAGAAAGAAAAAACCAACACGGAAGTTTTTACGTGGTTCGGCTCAACCTAGCCTACATCCACGCTTCAAGGTTCACCCCTTGAAGATCATTAACCTTCTCCTCTCGAGAATGAACAGATCGGAATTTTGGGCTCCGATCAACTGCCTTTTACAGATTCAGATTGAACTTCACGGGCGTCAATCCACTGCCTTTAAGATTTTACAAGTTTGAGTAAATGAATACAACAAAATACAAACTCTCAAATCAAATTCTCAAGTTTAGGAATCGAGAGATGTAGATGAAAATACAGAGTATGATAGATCACAAGTTAGGGCTCAGGAATTCAAATTCGCAAAAGTTGTTTCTTTGTGCTCTAACCTTGGCTTAAATACTCTGTCTTCGGAATCGGCTTGACTTCAATGCTCCTTATCCAATAATAGAAACTTTGTTACCGTTGGAGCAGCTTTCGTACAATTTCAGGTAGCCGTTGCCGTCTGTAGTTGCAAGTCGTCGTCGCCATTAAAGTTCTAGAGTTAATGCTGAAAACGACATCACTGTAGCTTCGCGGCTATTTTGAATTCTGGCGGAAGATCATCGGTTGAAACAGCTTCAAAACAGATCGCCACATCATCGGCATAAGTATCTTGTAAATTCATCGGCAGATGTATTCTGAGAAGTCATCGGCAGATGCACCTTGAAAGTTCTCCGGCAGGAACAGCTTGAAAGTGCTATCGGCAGATGCAGCTTGAAAGCCATCGGCAGATGCATCCCAAAAGTTATCGGCAGATGAGGGCTTTGAATTCCATCGGTAGATGCACCTTTAAAAATCGTCGGCAGATGCATCTTGACCTTCATCGGTTGAAGACTCCATCGGCAGATGCAACTTGTAAGCCATCGGCATGAACGGCTTCGAAATCGCCATCGGTATGAGTTGCTTCATGTGCCATCGGTAGAAGCAGCTTCAAACGCCATCGACAGAAGCAGCTTCAAACGCCATCGGCAGAAGCAATTCTTTTCTTTGTCGTTTAGCAATCGGCATGAGTAGCTTTGAACTATTTTGTCTTTTGTCGTTTAGCGATCGGCATGTGCAGCATTGAACGACTTTGTCTTTTGTCGTTTAGCGATCGGCATGTGCAGCTTTGAACGACTTTGTCTTTGTCGTTTATCGATCGGTATGAGGAACTTCAAGTGTCATCGGCAGGAATAACTTGAAAACACTATTGGTATATGTACTTTTAACAATTCATCGGCAGATGAAGTTTTCAGCCCTGTATTACTTATTCAGTCCTGTACACTTAACCCGATACATTAGACAACTAAAATACCCTTTTTAAGGGCATTTCCAACATATTAAAATCAATGCATAATTCAATATTCTCATTTTATAAACATAATCAAATTACTTAATTATCATTCAAATACATCATCAAAAACATATTTAGACTTAAACTCTATTTAAGTCAACAGTCGACCCCTCCCCTGAAGTGTCAACCCTTGCTTGGTTTGAGCACTCTACAATGTTCTATTTTTGGGAAAGGTTTTGTTGCCGAGGCGCGTCATGATCGTTTGTCGTCATCTTTGACTTGGTTCCTAGTTCCAATTTAGGATCCACCCTATTATCCCTCGTGTTCTGATTTTCAATTTTGATGTCGGATTATTGTAGGTTTTGACAATGCTTCTCGTTCCAATGCTTTTTCATGATAGCAAGTGTCCACTAGTTGGTAAGGTTGTGGTCATCATTGAGTTAAGAATTTCTATCTTGAATTGCATTTATATCATGTTTTTCAAAACTCTATTTTTGTGAGTTGTCACCTATGAAAAATATGACAGGGATTGCTCGTCAGCACATCAGTTTTTTTACGTATATGTACTTATGTTTTATATTATCTTCAGCATGCATGGTATTTCTTTTCTGGTGAGTGTTATATTTGGGAGGATGAATCATGTTGATGTTTTGGAAGATTTTAGTGTCAAAACATCACGGAGGTATCCCTGTACACCTTCTCCTGCGTGAATGTTGTTTGTTTGCATGTCGTGAAAATGAGTACTAAGGTGGTGATGATGTGCTCCTTGAATTTCAAATCTCTAAATCTAATCACGGTGTATTTGTTTGTTTACAAGTTTACGGGTAGTGTCGCTGCCTGATCTTCAAATCACCGACCACCTTTGTGATGTGGTGTGGTCTTTGGATCGTCGTCACCTTTTGTTTCTTTGTTCAGATTCATGAAGTGTTGTTTGGTTTTTGAGTCCCTGCTTTTCTTTGTTCAGATTCATGAAGTGTTGTCTAGTTTTTGAATCCCTGCTTTTCTTTGATGGTGTGTCAGATGGGTATTTAGTAATCCTTCTTTTTCACTAAGGATGTTTTTCTAATGAAAAGATGGATGCTTAGTTTAATTATAGTGATCTATGTATGTAATAATATTTTTGAACCTGCCCCACCGATAACTTATTGATCCTGTTTTAAAATAGTATGAAGGAATTGGTGATTTGTAAATTTTCGATGGCTCGTGAATCTTGTTTTTTAAACGAGAAGGAAAATAATTTTTGTATGTAAATCCATGTGCTAAAAACAGTTTTACACATGTATTTGATTATGATATCGACTTCCTTTCTGAGTTACTCGCTTACCCTAGAAAACTCCATATTTTCTTGTAGATTAGGATCGTGAAGGCAAATGGTGAAGCTGTTCGCTGAGAAGTGGTTCTTTTTTTATTTTCGTCTATCTTTCGAGTGTTTATCTCTTTCCTTGGTGAAAAATTATTTGTTATTTATTTCCATATTTCTGGCTAGTATAAATTATTAGGTGTTTGGTAATATATTTTCTGTACAACATTTCTTTGAATTATCTAAGTGTTATGTTATCTTATTTTTACGTGATTATTATATGAATTTCGACCCATTCCTTGAAGGCCAAAACTCAATCTAAGTTTTCAAGTCTTCCTCTATAAATCTAGTCTTGGACTGAGGACCAAATTCTCTTTGAGTATCGCGTCGCTCATCCGACTTTTCTTTCTAAGCTCACCTTTGAGTCGTGACAATAACCAAATGTCGTTTACAATTATCAATTCTCAATCTAAAGTCTCCTACTAAATTTAAGAATTTTACATGCACAACCATCACTAAATCAAATTAAACCAAGAATAGTATTAATTGATTATTAAATAGTTAACATTGCAATGCAGTTTCACATCATATGTTTAGAGCTCAATTATATGCTTAGAAGGTATCGATCATCATTGTGTACTCCATGAAGCTTAGCCTCATGTTCCGTCTTTAGGAGCACCACAATGTATCAAAATGCTCATATGCGAGAGGTTTCTTCTACTCATCTTTACCTCTAATCACACAAGCCTAATTATGCATGTTTTCCCTCATGTTTCAAATTTTGGCTTTTTGATAGTATGCTCGGTCGATGTAGATATTTATTTATTATTTTTTAGTAGTGCATACATCACTTTGTAAAATTATTTTTGGGACATGCTCTCATATTTTTATGACATGTCTTGCTTTGACATCATCTCGACTTTATATTATATGTGTGCTTTTGACTTCCATGTATAGTTGAGCATGCATTAATAATTTTAATTGATGATCGATTTGATTGTGTAAATCGAGCTTGATCAACTCGAATAAGGGTCTTATTGATACACACCTTTGACTGTGTTAAGAAAGTGTTTGTTTTTATGTGAATAGAGTAATGAGATGATTGACTTGATTGTGTCATTGAGTACGAAACCCTAAACATGATCACTGTTATCGTATCATTGTGATTACAGAGTATCGTCTTTCATGATATGTCTTGGTCATAGTATGCTTGAAGTCCTTATGTGGTTCATTTTTCACTTAGATTTTGTTCTATTACAATAGTGACAACTTATTTTTCTTATTACGTACCAGAACAATGATTTATTTGTGACATTTTCTCTATTATTATTTTGATCGTCATTTTGAACACATGAAATTTATTGTAGCATGCTCATTCATAATTATATATAAAAAAATATTATTTATATCACTTAAATCTCTATTGAGTTTAGTCAATTCATCCAAATGATATTTCTTTTCAAGTTATAGTCAACGTGATTATTAGCAGTCGACACAAGATTGAGCTTAGCGTATATTTTAGTTATTTCCCTTTATACATCAAGAGTTTTTTTGTTGGCGAATGACTCATATATTTTAGTTTATAATAACTCATATATTTTAGTTTATGTCCTTATGTTAGATTGTTATGTTGATCTATAATATGATGGTTATTATCGCACAATATTTTAAATACCGAATTTTTGTAATTTACTATATAAGATGTTACTATTGGACCAATATTTTTTCACCTGGGCCATGTATGGTTATTTTCTATATACGAAGAATATATATATACACACGCACATTCTTCTAGCAATGTCACTAATATTACTTCTCAAATTTGAAGTGTCTTGTGGTGGTAGGCAAATTTTGCTCAAGACAATTGTTAAAACTTACTGTCCAAATGTCAATATCAAAAGAAGCGGATTTATTGGGAATGACTCTTCTAATAACTTGGGTAGCTAGACGTGGTGGTGGGCACTTAGAAAAATAGGATGGCGTGGTGGAGAAGGAAGGGATATTCTAAACCGAAAATGAAAACAAAGTATTTGGTGGTGGGAGTCGGACTCTCTCTTTCTTTCAGAAAGCCCCAAAAACAGAAAAATAATCAAGGATGGATTAATGGTCGCCGAGAAAATGGTGGTCAAAATTGTGGGGAACTTAAAAAAAGGATAAACTAACCAACCCAGACAAAGATGAAACATAGAGGAATCCTTGCATTTTAAGAAATCCAACTGACAACGCCGTCTAACGTCCAATCCTAGGCGGAGCCATTAATGCCGTATTCAGTGCTTTTAATTTTAAAATATATATACTTTTTAACGTTCCAACGACCACAAGAGAATAAACCCATGCAGTTCCAACAACTAACGGAAGTTCCTCCACGATTCGCTCCTTCCTACAGCGCTAATAATTTGGTTCTTTTCTCATCCAAATACAGTCTCCAGTCTCGTCCCATGTAGCTACAGCATAAAATGGAGAAATTCGCAGGGAAAAGAAGTGTAGGGAGGATTGGAGTCAGCATCAAGGACTATAGTTAGCGGATAAGGAAGATGAAGAGTAAGAGAAGAATTATCATTGAAAGCGAAAGATGGTCAAAAAAGAAAAAGGAGAAAATTAAAAAAAAGGAAAAAGAAAAATGAGGTGTCCCATAAATGGTGGGTTGACGGAATAAATCCCAAAAAAAAAAGAGCGAGATTGGAGGCATTAGGTTGGGTTGGTGCATTTAACATTGGATGGTAGATAGATAGATACATACAAGGACAAGGCCTGGTGTGGAGATGAGATGCGAGGAGTCAGGGTTACATGTAACCCCGTCAGCTTTTGCATTTGTTGACTCATCCTTCTTCGGACTCTACGTCAACGGACACCAACCCAACTGTTCCTTATTTTCAACGCAATTCAGCCTCCATTTCTCGTTTCGGATTATTCTATGCCGAGGGGGTTTTGTTTATAGTATCGAGACCAAGATTCCATAATCCTCTGCTCAAACAATGGACCTGACTCGAGGCAATCAAGAAAAGGACCTTAGCTCCACGTGCTATAACCACGTGTGTTCACCATCTAGAGTACGATGAGGTCGGCCCCACCACCTGCCGACATGATTACTTTACTCCGTATTCAAATGGCTGATGATGGCTTCAATGCTGCGGCATGGCAGTCCCAGGGTCTTGTCTTTGGATGATTCATTTGTGTTTTTTTATGTTCACCAATGGGCTGCCAGCACCTATCTTTTAGGACTATTCCAAAACAGAACCTCAGACGTTGCTTAGGATGCGGCTTCCACAGGCTCCTAATCTCATACATCTAAATGTGAAATACAAACATAGCATATGCTATGTAGGAGCTGGGCTTCAAACTAAGACTTTGTACATTTGCCTACGCTCATGTTCCTCTATTCTCTCACTAAATTCACATATTGCTCCCCTTCATATTCACATATTCTCTTACTAAATCACGATCAAGGATTCCTAAGCTTTCAACGTCTCACGCGTCCATAATATCTAGTGCCGAAATAACTCTTTCCCAGCTTCACAACTCATGTATCTATACTAACTATATCTCCTTTCACTGTACCTTGTTTCTTCTTACATAATAGTAGCTTTTCTTGATGTGATATAGACGCTCGAGTAAAAAACCATGGATCACATCTGTCTAAGGAAAGGATTTAACCTATATTCAGACCGTTTCAGTCTCTCAAGCCTACAATTGAAGGTTATTTGTTCTTTGTCAACCATATTATTTTGAACAAAACTTTTCGATGAATATCTTTTGTCCCATGTCAGCTTCACGCTTTCACATTCAATCCAGCTTTGCTTGTGCAGCTCCGTGCATTACTTTCAATTGAGTGAACAATTTGAATACTAAATAGGCAGAAACATCATTGCACGAAAAAAAAAAAGTTGAAATAAGGACATTGTAACGTTTTCCATTTGGAAAAGAACTTAATTTTCAATTTCTATTTCTTATTTTAAATTAATTAAAAGAAAACTCACTTAGTGGGGTAATCGCGGTAATTTGCTAGAAGAGATATCTCGTTAAGGTAACCACTTGTCGGTATCAAATATCCTATATCTTTAAACTCAGTTTTTTCTTTTTATCTGCGAAGGGAGGATTTTGGCGTTACAAAGAGAAATTTTCAATTACCTCTCCGTTCTTGTGGAGTCCCCAATACAATATTTTTCGCTTTGGGTTGGAGTTCGCACGAATTTATTCTTGAGATTAGCCCACAACGCATTGTACTTGGTAGGGAGAAAAACTCTACTTATACAGCATTCTTCCAAACAATGTGAGATTGTGCACCCCACTGATATAGGCTGAGCGCTCACAATCAAACAGAATTTTGGGTCGTCCATACTTTCACAGGGCAGACTATCACAGTTTTGCTTAGGTTGGTAGAATTTTGTTCTTTCTTTTTTTAGTCTAATTTTGGAGTTGGATTTAACGAAGTATGAACCCTTGTGTTATAAGGGTCTTTTAAGCTGACGAAAATCGTCTAGTTGAGCGCTCGCTTGATGAAAATTGGGTAACGCTCAAGGTATGTTGAACATGTTTTGTCACGACTCGTAGACGGGTCAGATAAAAAACATTGGGTTGGGTGACCAATTCCCAGAGAAGGAACCTGATCCCTAGCCCAATGCTAGGTTTGTAGCAAAGTTTTTTAAGTAAATACAGAGCCAAAGCCTACACATGAATGAGCCGATGTCTACATAGTGAAATCCTAAGCAAATGGTATAATACATAAAAACCGACCTTCCACAGCGATCGACACTTTGGCAATTTTCAGCGACGAAAAGTCACAAAAATCGTCTTCCTTTGTCGTTTCTCTTCCACTCGAACAACCAACTATTCTAGACCTTTAATCTATTCAAGTAAACAAGAAATAATCCATGGATTTAAGTTTCCAAACTCGAATTTGAACCCAATAAAAACCTTAAATTTCCAAACTTTAAAACAGAGAGAAAAACTCCCTAACTCTAGAAGCCCCTTCATAAATGTTGGTGCTTCGGGTCTCGCGAACACGTCTTGTAACACCCGGTTTTACGACTTTTTGGTTTTTCGCTATATAATGATATTTTAGCAAATATAGCGAATTAAGTCCGTTTTGTGAACAAAAAGTTTTATTAGAACCATATGAATAAATTGGAGTATTCGGAGGAATAAGAGAATTTTAGAGATGTAATGCCCAGTTTTTTAGATTTTTGATATTTTTAGTGATATAAAGGTATCTTCGTAATAATAGTGAATTAAGTTTGTTTGCGAACGAAAAGTTTTATTAGAGCCCTAGCGATAAATTACAATATTTGACGAAATAAGAAATTTACGGGAAACCAAATCGATAATTAAATAGCGAAATAAGCAAAGATTAAGTGCAAAGGGCAAATAGGTAATTCAACAAGTAAAAATTTAATAAAAACTTAACCATTTCTCTTTCCCCTCCAACACTTACGTGATTTCTTCTTCTCTCAAACCCTCCGGCGATTTTTCTCTCCTCTCCTCCGTTCTTCACGGTTCAACGGCGACAATTCCTCCGATTATCGATTCTCCTTCACGTTTTCTTCATAAATCACAGCCCTAGGTAAGATTCTAACGTTTTACACCGTTAGTTTTCGATTTTTACGGATTAAAACGGTTAGGGTTTCGTTTAGGATTTTGTCGAAATAGTTGGGTTATGTTAGAAATGATTAGGTTTACTGTATTTATGGCTTTAATGGATGTATTTAGGGTTATTGGTGAAAATTAGTTGATTTATTGGTGATTGTTGGAGTTTTTGGTTGTTAGAGATTTTGAAAACTCCATTAATGGAGGTTTAGAAAATGTAGAGCGCGAATTGCTCGATAAAATACCCGAGAGAAGTAGAATGAAGTTTTAAGAAATTTCCTTTAGCTAGGGGTTTCGTTAGTTTTCAAAATTCGATTACCTCAGACCGGTTTTAATAACGGTTATTGGGAATTGGCTTAGGTGAACAAAGCTTACAGACGGAACTCGTTGTGCTAGGGACCCGAGGTAAGTTCTCGTGACTTACTGTGGCCGATAGGCCTACACCATACGTCGAGTTTTTGGTTGTTGAGGAATTTGGTGCAATAAACGTTTTTATACTTATGGATGGGTAGCCTAGGTTTAGTTGTTTTTATAGGTTATGTTGTATTGTCTTGATGGTATTCATGTTCTTTATGTTTGTGTTATGCATTTAATTGTCCATGCATCATTGTTTTACAAATGTCATGAAAATGGATTTATGCATAGATTTTATGAAAAAGGAAATGTAATGAATGAAAGTAAAGTATCATTGTAAAAAACGCATGGTGGTTATCGAGGAGAGGTTCAGACCTGACGTTCCGTGGTGAGCGGGTCTTCCTCCCTTTAGATGGTGTGGACTATCTAACCGCTTAATGTGCCCTATCCATTTGGCGAGTGATGTTTCGATAACCAAAGACTGACACGGACTGAAAATGAAATGAGATTGACTAATTTATAAAAATTGCATAAACATGTTCATGCATTGTCATTTACGTAGAATTTACTAAGATTTATCTTATAAGCGTCTTTATGGTATAGGTGAACTCGAGCAAGGTAAGGATGACGTTCCTCTACCTGACGAACTAGCAGATTGAAGAATGATGCTTGTGGGAGTGCGCTGAGCAGTCGAGACGACTTTTGACCCGTGGGAGCTAATGGATAAGTATTTTGAGATTTTGGATATGTTAGATATAGATGATATAGAAATTATATAGAAAACTTATTTTAGGGTGATTGGCAACCAGATTGAGGATATTTTTTGTTTTAGTGTTTTTTTCTGAATAGTTTTATAGATGGATGTCTCTTTTGGATGATTTGTTAGCTTCCGTTGTCTACGTTGGGTTTTGATGAGATAGATTAGAGTTTGATGCTTTGATAGGGATTTTGGATGATTTAGAGTCGGGTTTGTTGTTTTGAGATGAAAGCGTTGTTTAGAGTCGGGATTTGATGATTTTAGGATGAGGCTTTCAATTTATGGATGTGTATTTTGGGTGGAAATGTTAAAGGATGATTTGAGGATTGATATTGAAGTGTTATTAGGTGAGAAATTGAAGAAAAATGGCAAAGGAGGAAAATGGGGCAGAGCTGATGCGCTGGGCGCACAGCTGGCGCACGCGGGCGGGGTGAGCAGGGCGCGCAGGGGCGCGCTGCCCTGCTCAGCCGATCGATCGGCGCCCATGGCCGATCGATTGGCAGAGTTGCTGGAAAAATAGGCACAACCAGAGGGTTTGCCTATCGATCGGCGCACTTAGCCGATCGATCGGCCAACAGTGCGCGCGTACTGGAAAAATTCCAGAGCGATCCTCGATCGATCGGCCAACCAGCCGATCGATCGGCCATCGCTGGCCGCTGGCACTAGGCGCTGACGCAGGGTGTTGGGCGCTGGCGCTGGGCGCGACGAGGCACGTAGTGAGGCGCACGGTTGGCACGGGTAGGCACGAGGCGAGGCTCACGGTTGGTGCGAGAGGGTGGCACGATGCGCGCGCGGCACGGGTGCACAGGGCGCGTGCCATGGCCGCGCTGTGCGCGTGCAGCATGCGTGCAGGGCGCACGAGCTGAATGCTGGGCGCGCCCTATGCATGCCACTTAACATGTTTTGAGGCCCTAAGCCTCTTTTGATGTTTCACGACCTTAGACGAGTCGTTTTAGATACGTTTTAAGTTAGACCCTAAATTTTGATAGATGTGGAATGATTGCCTAAGTCCGTTCTCTAACAAATGTTGAATAAAAGAAAAAGGAAATGACACGGTGGCCCTTAGAGAAGGGGCCGTGTAACCCACAAATAAGGCTCAAATTGCTCGGGTGAAGTGTGTTGTACAAAATCGAAAATAAAGAGAGCAAAAATAAAAAATAAAATGCAAGTAAATGAAGATGAAGGTGTGTGATTATGATGGCCGAATATTAAGTGGAATATTGTGGAAGAAATGCAATAGATAAATGACAAGATAAAGGTGGATTGAGTGTGTGAAAACCGTGAGAAGATGTGTTGGAGATGAAGAGAAAATGCAAGGAAAAATAAAAGTGAGGTGTGTGAAGTGATGGCCGAAAATTAAAGGTGATGTGTGTGTGGAAATGTGTGAACGGAAATGATAAAATGAATATCTTTGGCCGACCCGAGGAGCTATCTCACGTTTGAGCTCTCGGGTGCACGTTTCTCGGAGGAAAACGACCACCATAGGCCTAGGTTTTCATCCTCAACTCCTAACTCTCAAGAGAGGAGGGCGAGGGAAAATGTAAGAATTAACTTAGCAACCTTAAGCTATGTTAATAATGGAAAGCTACTACACTCGATTCAAGAATTGAGGAAACCCAAAGGCAACCAACACTTTGGTGAAGGAAAATAGTTATTTTATAAATTAGGCAAAAGTGTCTAACAATCACCAATGCTATGCTTAAATAGGCAACCTAAGGTGGATTAGGGTTTGGCAAGAGAATTTGAGCCGTCGGATTTGGAGAAATATCAATGGCCGAGAGTGGGGATCTTGTGCGCGCGCCATTGCCGAACCAGGAGTAGCCACGTGCGCGCCAATCAGGTGGAGGAGAATGCTGCTCAGTGTGCGCCCATCGACGATCCAAACTGAAGCCTTTGCGCGCCACATCAGCGATCCGGGTGCGCCACATCAACGGCCAGCTGCTGCGATCAGATGGCGCTGATCAGCACCAGCGCAGCAATCCGCGCTTCGCCTGCCCGCGTGCCATGTCCAAGTCCAGCTGCTGCCCGAGCGCGTGGCAGTTGTGTGGCGATGATAAGGGCCATGCCAAAGCTTGATCAAGGGCTGAAAATTTGCCAAGTCCTTGATCCATTTTGCCACCCACATTTGTACCTGCAATTTCATACCTGTAAATGTGGGCTCTTCTTTGGGCTAAGGCTTCCTTTGGGCTCCATCTTGTTGATGTGTTTCTCCTTTGTTGAAATAATCTTCCTCCCATAATCCACCAACATACATCTAACCCTAACCACACAATCTAATGCATGATGCAACTATAATAATTCATACAAAAAGGCTAATGTATGCCAAATAAGTTCAAAGCTAAAAATTACACATTTAGAGGCCTGGGAAGACAAATTCCCATGGGCTACTTGAAGACTCAGTGTAAATGATCCAGTTGAGGCTATGCATGGGTTTGTCCATATCTTCCATCATCGGCTCCCAAGTAAAATCCACAATGGGATCAATACCTGCAAAAAGAACAAGATCATTAGAAAATTGGCTAAGTAAATTTTGGGCCCAAGTTTGAGATCTTGTAATGGGCCTCCGTGGCGTATCATCCCCTCTGGGTGGCTGAGGATTTGACCTCAAATCCAATGGTTCAGCCTCTTCTTTATATCCTAGCTCTCCAATGTAAGGAGACAAGTCTTGCGCATTAAAGGTGGATGACACCCCATACTCTCTAGGTAATTCCAATTTATAAGTATTATTATTTATCCGTTCTACTATCTTGAAAGGACCTTCAGCTCTAGGTAGGAGTTTGGAGCGCCTCTTGGCGGGAAATCTTTTTTTCCTAAGGTGTAACTACACCAAATCTCCTATGTTAAAAATTACTTCTTTACGCCCTTTATTGGCATGCTTAGCATAATTGGTATTATTCCTTTCTATAGCTTGGCGAACTTTCTCATGAAACTTCTTAATCTGCTCTTCTTTACTTGCTCCTGAAGGGTTAATTAGGTCCTGGGTTGGCATGGGAATAAGATCCAGTGGTGAGTGTGGATTAAATCCATATGCTACCTCAAAGGGCGTTTGCTGAGTGGTGGAGTGAAGGCTTCTGTTGTAACAGAATTTAATTTGGGGTAGCAATATGTCCCAATTGGTCAGAGTCTTACCCACAACATTGCGAATGAGGGTTCCCAAGGTCCTATTGACCACTTCCATTTGACCGTCCGTTTGGGGGTGAAAGAACGTACTAAAGCATAATTTAGTCCCCAACTTCTTCCATAAAGTCTTCTAGAAAGTGCTAAAAAATTTTGTATCACGGTCAGACACAATAGATTGCGGCACTCCATGGAGTTTAACGATTTCTTTGAAGAATAGGTCGGCTATAGCAGCAGAGTCATCAGTTTTATTACAGGCGACAAAATGCTCGATTTTGGAGAACCTATCCACGACAACTAAGATTGAGTCCTTATTGTGACCCGTTCATGGTAACCCTAATACAAAATTCATACTAATTTCTACCCATGGGTGTGTAGGGATTGGTAAAGGAAGGTAGAGTCCTTGGGGTAGAACCTTGCTCTTGGTCTTCTTACAAATAATGCACTGCTCAACGGAGTGGTGCACATCTTTCATCATGTGAGACCAATAAAATCTTTCTTTTAACAACTCAAGGGTTTTTTTCTCTCCAAAATGTCCAGACAATCCTCCACCATGAGCTTCTTTGAGGAGGCATTGTCTCAGACTGCTGTCAGGGATACATAATTTCCCATTTTTCAACAAAAATCCATCAACCATACTATATCCTCCTTCAACTTTGTTTCGACAATTTTGGTTGGGCGTCCCAAAATCTTTGTCGGATTCATTCATAGTCTTGATCCACTCAAATCTAAAAAATTTGACGCCTAATTCCATTAGGAGGATTCGTCTTCGTGATAGAGCATAAGCAACAGTGTTATCAGAACCTTTCAAAAACTTTAAAATATATGGAAATCTTTCCAAGAATTCCACCTTTTTGCATGTCTTTTGTTGAGTTTGTACTGACTTTTAATGTGTTTCAGGGATTGATGGTCAGAATGGATCACAAACTCTTTTTACAGAAGGTAGTGTTGCCAGTGCTCAATAGCTCGTATCACGGCATAAAACTCCTTGTCGTATGTGAGGTAGTTAAGTGTAGCTCCTTTCAATTTCTCGCTAAAATATGCAAGAGACTTACCGTCTTGCATCAATACGACACTAATGCCAATTTCGGAGGCATCACTCTTTATTTCGAAAACCTTATTGAAATCAGGCAGTGCCAACTGTAACACCCAGAAATTTTCCAATAACGTGCATAGTCTTAGACTAGATGTGCTATGATAATTTAACATTTATTTTAGAATTAAAGTTAAGTGTAAGAAATGAGAGAGTGAGATTTTGAGAGAAATTTGAAATAAAACTAGAAAGTTGGAAGGCTTTGTTAGGTTAAAATTTTATGTAAAGTTAAAAAGTAAAGAAATTATTGGAAGACAAGTGAATAAGGAAGACTCCAACGTGGGATTAGTGGTGGAAGAGAAGTGGGGGAATGTTTGATAAAAATTAAAAAGTTAGTGGAAGAAACAAAAAGTGAAAAAAGTGTTTTGTTATAAATTAGAGGAAATGAAGGTTAAATGCATAAAACACCTTCTTCCTCCCCTTTTCTCTCCACGGTTTTGAGCAGCCATTAGAGGGTCTTCTTCTCCATATCTTCAAGAATTTGGCAAGGTGTAAGGTAAGATTTTACATGGGTTTTGTTATAAATACTTAATAGTGAAGATTTTTAGTGTTTTAAGTGTATTTTGAGTGGGTTTAGTTAGGATTTGGAAAACCCTAAAGGGGAGGTCCGAATTTTCATATTCTTTGATGAGTTTCTTCCTATTTTCATGGTTTAAACATTTGATAGGTTAGTTTGGGATGTTTAAGTGGTTAGATTAAAGAATTGGTGGAATTCGTTGAAAAACCTGTCTTTAAACCTATAAGGGCCGATTCTGTTTCTGCATTTCTGATTGGGTCAGTGTGTTTGGTTGGTTGATTTAAGTGTTTCAATGGATAGTAGATGTGTAGAGGTTTACGGATTGGGGTGATGCGTCGAAATCCGTTGAAACACGAAGAAGTTATGGCCGATTGAACTTTGGATACGGAAAATGGGGAAAAAATCAGGTTTTGGGTTTTTAAGTTGAAGAGTTAGTTGGTTTGTGTCAGAAATGGAGTAAGTATTCTTTAAATTATGTTTTGGTGATATTAAGTGATTTTTTCCATTAACGCGCTAGGTTATCGAGCAAGTGAGTTGTGTTAAAGTTAGTTAGTTATAGTTAGAGTTAGAATTAGATTAAGTATTCTAGATTAAGTATTCTTTAAAACTGACTTGTGATGCTTAAGTGAGTTTTGTGATTATGATAGGTTACCGAGTCGGGAAATTTATGTAGTCGAAGCAAGTAAGTGTGATGCAGGAGTTCAGGTAAGTAGAGGATTATTGTGTTTTGCCTTCGGGCCTATACCATGGAACGGTAGGGAATTGTTTGATTGCTTTGTTTGGTTGTTTATTTCAGTTGGTGTTTGAGTATTGTCTGGATATGCATCATTGTTTTCAAATTACGAAACGAACGAGTTTTGAGCATGGTTTTGAATGGTGAGATTGAAACGTAAAGGGGTGGTGTCAGTTGAAACGTAATGTGGTTGTGTTGGAGTCACCCAGCCGCGTTAGGGTAACACCTGCGAGGAACTCTAGTAGAGTTTCCCAGTCGCGTTAAGGTGGTACCTGCGAGGGACTAGCAGAGTTAGAGTCACCCAGTCGCGTAAGGGTAACACCTGCGAGGAAATCTAGTAGAGTTTCCCAGTCGCGTTAAGGTGGTACCTGCGAGGGACTAGCAGGGTTAGAGTCACCCAGTTGCGTTAGGGTAGCACTTGCGAGGAACTCTGATAGAGTTTCTCAGTCGCGTTAAGGTGGTACTTGCGAGGGACTACCCGAATTGCTGTTTAGCACTTGCAATGAGTTCCGTTCTATGAATGAGCAACAAAACGCATACGAAAGAAGAGCAACTGAGCGAGTAGAAACTTCATGTGTTAGAAGTTGTGTTGCATTATGTTTTTGGTATGCATTATTTCCTACTTACTAAGCATTAGGCTTACATTTTGTGTTCTGTGGTGTAGGTGTCGACAAGAGTACAGGTTAAAGCTATGAGGAAGGCTATGGTTGGGACGCAGTCGTTGATGTACGCTGTATGCCAGTGCGGGCAGTTGTCGGGGCGTCTCGACCATGATCTTCGGAGAGATGTGGTTATAACGGTATTTTGCATTGTATAGTTTTTACCTATCTGGAGTTGTAAAACTAATGTGATTGTTTTGTGGGATTTGTCTGTATAAAAGATGGTTTTATAAATGTGCATTTTTAGGTTTTGGGTTGTGGAAGTTTTAGGCATTATGCCGCTCGTTTTGGTTTTAAAACAAATGACGTTGGATTTAGTTTCTCTATTTTTCTTTATTACCGTTTTAAATTGATTTTTCACAATTTTTACGGGACACGGAGTTAAGGTGTCGGGATCGTGTGGTAAAAATTTTAAAATTTTTGGAGTGTGTTTGGCTCGATGAAAAATGAAGAAAAGTGAGGAATATGAAAAAAGATGAAAAAATGACATTTTTGGTCGAAAAACGTGAGGAGGCCCGATCGATCGGATGTTGGGCGCCGATCGATCGGGCGCTGGGCGCGCGCGCGGCGCCCAGCCCGTGCGCCCAGCACCATGATTTTGAATTTTTTTTTTAATTTCCTATTTCTATTATGTTTTGACTTGACCTTTTTCAACGTATTTTAAACGTATTTTTGGCACATTTTCCAACAAAAATCGAGGGTTCGAAAAACCCGAAAATCGAGTCAAAAATTTATAGAAAATTATTTAAATTACGTTTTAAACACGGGGTTGGTTAGCAAAGTAGCGCACCGAGCCGGGGTGGGTTCAGGGGCGTTACAAGTTGGTATCAGAGCATAAATGGTCGAGTCGTTCAAAGGATTACTCGACAATGCCGGCCGCCATGCAACGTGCTTCACCGACTGTAAGTATTTCTTTAGCTTTAGTTAGTTCTTTTCTAAGATTAGATTTTCTAACCTTTACAGGAATAGAACTAAGATGCCGAGGAACCTAAGACGACCCGGACGACCTCGAAATGAATCAGAACAACCTAGAAATCAGCTGGATGTGTCAGTAAGGTAGCTTGCAGAAATGGTCAGGAGGCAAGCTGAAATGTTTGGAGTTATGATAAATCAGGGAATAAGTTCTAGTGGAGAGAGATTTCGGAGATTGAAGCCTCCAGCATTTGAAGGTCGTTTGACTGATCCGACAACTGCTGAGAGTTGGATATGCACTATTGAAAATATGTTTAATGTCGCTGAGGTAGAGGAAGAAAATAACATGAAGTATGCAACGTTCCACTTAGCTGCCGATGCCCAAAGCTGGTGGGAAACGGTAAAGGCTACAACTGGTGTTCAGAACATGACTTGGGAGGAGTTTAAAGATTTATTCTTCGACAAATATTACAACCAGACAGTCCAAGCTGCGAAGAGATTGGAATTTATGGCATTAAAGCAAACAGGATCAGTAGGAGAGTATATTCAGCAGTTTGAAGCATTGTCCCGGTTTTCCAGTCACCTAGTTAGTCGGGAAGAAGACAAAATATTCCAATTTGTGCAGGGATTGAAGCCGGAGATTGAGATGTTGGTGATGACATTCGGAATTGAAGGAATACCATTTACTCGAGTGATGACCAAAGCCATAGAGGTGGAGGAAGCTGCTGGTAAATTGATTAAACCGGCAGAAGTTCTCGGTCAAATATTCACAGGAATTACAACTCAGATGGACGGTGTTGGATCTTCTTCACAGCTTCAGGGGACTAAAAGGCTGGGGGAAATTTTGAATGATCAGGAAAAAGGAAAGAAGCTAAGACAATTGAAGAAGAGAAGATATCCGCAATGTCCTAAATGCTTGAAATTCCATCCGGGGGAGTGTGGACAGTATGCAGGGAAGTGTTATAACTGTTTCGAAGCTGGCCATATTTCTCGAGCTTGTCCGAAGCCAAAGGTTGCTAGATGTTTTAAGTACAAACAACCTGGTGATATAGCCACAGATTTCCTCGTAGCAAAGAAAAGAAAGAATTAGCTACATGACCAAGCCAAAAAGGTAAGAATAAGTTGAGTTAAAATGATTAATCCTTAGAGTGTTGGATACCGTCTTAGGAAAAGACTTAGTGAAACCGTTCGAGTGTGTAGGGATAAGGTTAAGTTAGAAAGTTTTGAAGGTTTGGCTCGTATGTAACAAGGTCGAAACCGGTGATTCCGTAAATAGCGTAGGCTGGAGTTAATAAGTTAAGAGTGGATAAGTTAAATATAGGATGTATGTGAAAACTTGAGTGCTAATAATGTGCAGTGTAGATAAAAGAGTTGCTAGGTTAGGTCATGCATTGTCGGGTGGATTTATGAGATGTGTTATCTTAATGAAGGGTTAGACAAGAATGTTAGTCATTAAGAAGTCATTGGGAACGAGTTAGTTAGACCTACAAGTTGAGAGGATACATGGAGGGTTTAAAGAAGTCAGGTGCATGTTTAATAGATACGGGAGTGTGAAGAAGGGAAGTTTCAATTTTGAAATTAATGAGGTCGAAGTCAAAGTAAGTATATACCATTTAGAGTATTTGAGTGATGAGTGGTGAGATTCAAGTGGGAAAAAAAAACTAGTTTAGACCCCAGAATTAGAGTGTTTGGTGATAACTGAATGAGAAGTTAGACTATTAGACAAGTTGAGCGTGATAAGTGTAAGTATGAAGAGGCAGAGTACACTTTGAAGAATAGTTGATAGATTTTGTTGATAGATTTAAGTGGTGAGAGTTGTGTTGGAAAATAACTAATAAATGTCATGATTATTTGGGGGAAATGAGTGTATGAGATGGGAGCGATAAATGTGTGAACTTAGGAAAAGAAGTTTACTTGTTAAGTCTGTAGTGTGAAGCGAATTGAGGAATTTAAAAAGATCTGGATGAAGAACGGATGAGGGTTCTTATTGACAATATACAAGTAAACTTAGAGAGTTCTTATTGAAAATATACAAGTAAACTTAGAAATAAGTTGAATTTGAGAGAGTTATGACAGCCTAGACATGGGGTGGACTTTGAAAAATTATTTACAGGTTATGTAGTTGGGTGAAGAGTGAGAGACGAGGTAAATTAGATTTAAAACACGGATAATATTTGAATGATTAATGACATGTAGTGATTCTTCGAGGTAAATAGGTGCAAGAGGTTAAAGTGATATGTTTGAAATGAGATAGTAAAATGGTGTGGAATTCTAAATTGAGGATTTAGGGTAAGAAGTTTACGTATTGAGTCCTTAATGTTAGATGATAGAGGATCGTGGAAAGTTTGAATAAGTTAGTTATGGGTTGATAGACATTGAAGTGTGAAGTAAGGAATTAGATGAGTTTAGCTCGAGGAAAAGTAAGAGTTGAATCTAGGCTAGATAAATTTGTCAGTAAATTGGTAAGTGCTTATGTCAAAGTCGATAAACGTATTAGTCTTTGAGCTATGGAGCTTAGAATCAGTTAAGTAAAGTCAAAACTTTAGAGATGTAGGAATTGTCTTTCCTCAAGTGGTGATTAAGACCATAGCTTAATCAAGAGTTTGAGAGTATAGTGATGAGTGCTTAAGTTGTCTAAATGTTTGAAAGACGTTTGAGTAAATTGAAGAATAACTAAGGTACCACAAATTTTGAGGACAAAATCTTTGTAAGGAGGGTGGATTGTAACACCCGAAAATTTTCCAATAACGTGCGTAGTCTCAGACTAGATGTGCTATGATAATTTAACATTTATTTTAGAATTAAAGTTAAGTGTAAGAAATGAGAGAAATGAGAGAGTGAGATTTTGAGAGAAATTTGAAATAAAACTAGAAAGTTGGAAGGCTTTGTTAAGTTAAAATTTTATGTAAAGTTAAAAAGTAAAGAAATTATTGGAAGACAAGTGAATAAGGAAGACTCCAACGTGGGATTAGTGGTGGAAGAGAAGTGGAGGAATGTTTTATAAAAATTAAAAAGTTAGTGGAAGAAACAAAAAGTGAAAAAAGTGCCTTGTTATAAATTAGAGGAAATGAAGGTTAAATGCATAAAACACCTTCTTCCTCCCCTTTTCTCTCCACAGTTTTGAGCAGCCATTAGAGGGTCTTCTTCTCCATATCTTCAAGAATTTGGCAAGGTGTAAGGTAAGATTTTACATGGGTTTTGTTATAAATACTTAATAGTGAAGATTTTTAGTGTTTTAGGTGTATTTTGAGTGGGTTTAGTTAGGGTTTGGAAAACCCTAAACGGGAGGTCCGAATTTTCATATTCTTTGATGAGTTTCTTCCTATTTTCATGGTTTAAACATTTGATAGGTTAGTTTGGGATGTTTAAGTGGTTAGATTAAAGAATTGGTGGAATTCGTTGAAAAACCGGTTTGAAACCTATAAGGGCCGATTCTGTTTCTGCATTTTCGATTGGGTCAATGTGTTTGGTTGGTTGATTTAAGTGATTCAATGGATAGTAGACGTGTAGAGGTTTACGGATTGGGGTGACGCGTCGAAATCTGTTGAAACACGAAGAAGTTATGGCCGATTGAACTTTGGATACGGAAAATGGGGGAAAAATCGAGTTTTGGATTTTTATGTTGAAGAGTTAGTTGGTTTGTGTTAGAAATGGAGTAAGTATTCTTTAAATTATGTTTTGGTGATATTAAGTGATTTTTCCCATTAACGCGCTAGGTTATCGAGCAAGTGAGTTGTGTTAAAGTTAGTTAGTTGCAGTTAGAGTTAGAGTTAAATTAAGTATTCTAGATAAAGTATTCTTTAAAAGTGAATTGTGATGCTTAAATGACTTTTGTGATTATGATAGGTTACCGGGTCAGGAAATTTACGTAGCCGAAGCAAGTAAGTGCGGTGCAGGAGTTCAGGTAAGTAGAGGATGTTTGTGTTTTGCCTTCGGGCCTACATCATGGAACGGTAGAAAATTGTTTGTTTGCTTTGTTTGGTTGTTTATTTCAGTTGGTGTTTGAGTATTGCCTGGATATGCATAATTGTTTTCAAACTACGAAACGAACAAGTTTTGAGCATGGTTTTGAATGGTGAGATTGAAACGTAAAGGGGTGGTGTCAGTTGAAACGTAATGTGGTTGTGTTGGAGTCACCCACCCGCGTTAGGGTAACACCTGCGAGGAACTCTAGTAGAGTTTCCCAGTCGCGTTAAGGTGGTACCTGCGAGGGACTAGCAGAGTTAGAGTCACCCCGTCGTGTTAGGGTAACACTTGCGAGGAACTTTAGTAGAGTTTTCCAGTCGCTTTAAGGTGGTACCTGCGAGGGACTAGCAGAGTTAGAGTCACCCAATTGCGTTAGGGTAACACCTGCGAGGAACTCTAGTAGAGTTTCCCAGTCGCGTTAAGGTGGTACCTGCGAGTCACCCAGTCGCGTTAGGGTAACACCTGCGAGGAACTCTAGTAGAGTTTCCCAGTCGCGTTAAGGTGGTACCTGCAAGGGACTAGAAGAGTTAGAGTCACCCAGTCACGTTAGGGTAACACCTGCGAGGAACTCTAGTAGAGTTTTCCAGTCTCGTTAATGTGGTATCTGCGAGGGACTAGCAGAGTTAGAGTCACCCAGTCGCTTTAGGGTAGCACTTGCGAGGAACTTTGATAGAGTTTCCCAATCGCGTTAAAGTGGTACCTGCGAGGGAGTACCCGAATTGCTGTTTAGCACTTGCAATGAGTTCCGTTCTATGAATGAGCAGCGAAACGCACACGAAACAAGAGCAACTGAGCGAGTAGAAACTTCATGTGTTAGGGGTTGTGTTGCATTATGTTTTTGGTATGCATTATTCCCTACTTAATAAGCATTAGGCTTACATTTTGTGTTCTGTGGTGTAGGTGTCGACAGGAGTATAGGTTAAAGCTATGAGGAAGGCTATGGTTGGGACGCAGTTGTTGATGTACGCTGTATGCCGGTGCGGGCAGTTGTCGGGGCGTCTCGACCATGATCTTCGAAGAGATGTGGGTATAACGGTATTTTGCATTGTATAGTTTTTACCTATCTGGAGTTGTAAAACTAATGTGGTTGTTTTGTGGGATTTGTCTGTATAAAAGATTGTTTTATAAATGTGAATTTTTAGGTTTTGGGTTGTGGAAGTTTTAGGCGTTATGCCGCTCGTTTTGGTTTTAAAACAAACGACGTCGGGTTTAGTTTCTCTATTTTTCTTTATTACCGTTTTAAGTCAGTTTTTCAAGATTTTTACGGGACACGGAGTTAAGGGTGTCGGGATCGTGTGGTAAAAATTTTAGAATTTTTGGATTGTATTTGACTCGATGAAAAATGAAAAAAGTTGAGGAAAGTTGAAAAAAGATGAAAAAATGGCATTTTTGGTCGAAAAGCCCGAGGAGGCCTGATCGATCGGGCGCTGGGCGCGCAGGCGCGTGCGTGACGCCCAGCCCGCGCGCCTAGCACCATGATTTTGAATTTTTTTTTTTTAATTTCCTATTTTTACTATGTTTTGACCCGACCTTTTCTGACGTATTTTAAACGTATTTTGGGCACATTTTCCAACTAAAATCGAGGGTTCGAAAAACCCAAAAACCGAGTCAAAAATTTATAGAAAATTTTTTAAATTACGTTTTAAACGCGGGGTTGGTTAGCAAAGTAGCGCACCGAGCCGGGGTGGGTTCGGGGGTGTTACACAGCATTGGAGATTGAAAAAGTTTTTCTTTAATAAGATCGAAGCTATTTTGACATGTAAGGGTCCAATTAAAATCTACTACTTGTAGTATTGTGATTGTCTAGGGGGAGGGGGAGGGGGAGGGGGAGGGGGAGGGGAGGGGGGGTGAATTAGAAATTTCTTGATTTAATCAATTTTAGATATGCAAATTCGGTTTACCTTTTCTTCTCACTTTTTGGTGATATTGTACTAAACAACAAACAATATTAAACAAATAAAAGTAAGAGTGAGAGAGAGAAAAATAACACGAAAGTTTTTAACGTGGTTCAGATAATCCTGCCTACTTCCACGCTCCAATGCTCCCCCTTAAAGATTCTTTCCTTCTCCTCACGAGAAATCTAGATCAAACTTCACGAGCGTCGATCTACTGCCTTTACACTTTTGGATCGAACTTCCCGGGCGTCAATCCACTGCCTTATAGTTTTTCAGGATGAAGATGTTAAGCACAACGATTACACTCTCTTAAGACAAAATCTCAAGTTCTAGAGCAGAGAGATGTAAGTTGTCGCAGAGTATTACAAACACTATTTGCTCGTGAGAGTAAAAAGATAATTGTAAAATTGACAAAAAGTTCTTCTCCCGAGCTTCAATTTTCTTTTTATACTCTTGTCTGAAATTAGCGTCTCACTCAAAAATGTGACCGTTGGAAAGCATCCGTACGCAGAAAAACAGCCGTTTGAATTCTTGAGTCGCTATCGCTCGCGGTCTTTAATTGTCTTGACGATTGAGTCTTTGGACGAATGAGTTTGGACGAATGCTCTGGATCAATTCGTTGTTCTGTCTTTGATCATTTTGGACGATTGATATTCGGACGAGTACCTTGGACTACAGCATATTTCTTGACTTTGGACGACTGCGTCAACTTGACTTTGGACGACTGCGTCTGTCATGAAAGTTTGGACGACTGCGTCTGTCTTGTAAGTTTGGACGACTGTGTCTTTGGACTAACAACACTTAGCCAAAAACGTCAGAAACATAATACCATTTTTAAAGGGTATTTCCAAATAAATGCAATATACACAAAAATCCAATTATACAGTTTATATATTTATTTCATATTAATCACCATCATTAAAAATATATTTAGACTTAAACACCATTTAAGTCAACAATCTCCCCCTTTTTGATGATGACAAATATATACTCTGTTTCAACATATTAAACTGTATTTCAGCTTGAAATTACATACTCCCCCATACTCTATGCAGAATTAATTTCAGTAATTTCTTAAAGAAGCAATCTGTAAATTTTATACCCTTCTCTGTAAATTCTATACCCTTTAACATTATTAAAAATACGTACTTAGAAGGAATGACATTCAGCACAATAGAGAACAGAATGAAACAGTCACAGTTGGACACCATATATAAAAAGATAGCATTTATAGGGTAAAAAAAATATGCATTGTAAAAAAATATACAATAATGAATATGTCTAGTTCTTAAGGGAAGAGGGAGTATCCCAGTCCATGAGAGCTCCTAGTTGACTAAGGAAATCACCCTGAGCAGGAGGGGATTCCACCGGACTAGGGAGCTCCATAACAGGAGCAGCTTCAACGGCAATAGAAGGATCAGCTGCTGGAGGGGGATCTAAAGTCGTCCCGGGCTGATCAATACACGAAGCAAGAGCACGCACTGGCTCAGGAGTCGCTCCACCAGCGTCCAAAGCCTCATTACCATGAGAGGGCTCACCATCACTCTTAGTCAAAAGGGTACTGAGATCTCCAATGTGAGTGATGACCCTTTCAAATTCTCACTGCAATTGAGTTGTTACAAGATTGGAATGAAATCGAACAGAAGAGATGATATCATCAATTGCTTTACTATTCTCGACTGTCACTTGATCAATGCGGTTGTGGACATCAACAATAGCTAAACTGTGATTTGAGTCCAATAGATCAAAGCGTTTGTGCAGGCCTTGAATTGCAGCTGCGAGATGTTCAAGCTGGGAAAGGACAAGCGCTTCAAACTGAGCATGGTGGGAGAGATATAGGGATTGAAAAGATTCAAGACTAGTCCCGAGGCTGGCAATGCTTGCCTGAAGCTCATCCCGCAGTTCCTCAGACATAGAAGTCCTCGCTAGAGAAGTGTGAGGACCTTTAGAGAGAGGAGGAACATGGGCAGATGATGAAGGAATCTGAGGTGGAGGGGGAGCAGGAATTGGACTTGTTGGATGTGGAAGAGGTTGGAGGGAAATATCAGCTTGGACTGTATGAGGTTCAGGAACACTCACAACCTCTTGAGTGTGAGTGTGCACAGGACTGACCTCCACAGGAGCTTGAAGAAGAAGAACTGGAGGTGGCAGAGGGTCAAGGACAGGAATGAGAGTGCCATCTTAAGCACTATCTTCCTCTTCTTCGTCGGCAATGATTAAGCGCGGTGAAACACCTCCTCGGCTAGGTTTTTCAACCAACACACCTTGATCATTTCTTGTTATTCCCATTCTGGACAAGGTGGAGGATGAAAGGAAGTCAGATTTCTTCAGGGATAAAAGCTTGTCAGACTCCGGAAAGCTAACAACAAACCTTCGAAAAATTTTCATAAGTAAAAGACTGTAAGGCAGAGAGTTGGACACATTGCATACAACTTGTAGCATCCAATTTAAAACAATGAATCCAACATGGAATGGTTCACCTTTGAATATCTGTCTAAGCAAGAAGAGATTCATTCCACTGACATGGTCTCTATGACCATCTACGGGCAGGATGTTATAATGGATCATTTGGTGCAAGACTTTAGCCCTAAGGTTCAAATCCTTGCTTTTCAACTTCAGGGGAGCATTGTATGGATCCTTAGCAATCAGTTTGATTAACTCCTTGCCTGCTGGCCTCTCAAGAAAAGACGGATTCTTTGTTGCCTCAAAGAATCTCTGTGAACCATTTAGAAACTCGCAATTAAGGATTTCGTGGATCATTTCCTGAGTGAGTTCAATATGTCTTCCATAGACATAACTCCTGAGAATGAGGGGTCGTGTAAAATGTTCTAGGTTAGCATAAAACATTCTAATCGGAGTTGCACAATAAGGGGCCTCTGTATCAAACAGCCCCATTAACCCTAACCTAAGTAATGGTTCATCTATGTCCAGACCAGTCAAATGTCCAAAGACTACAGCTCTAGAATGAATAAGAGGTTTGATTTCAAAACCTTCATAATACCTATTAAAGGCGACCTGATTTATGAACTCGTGATTTGGCCATTGAAGAGGAGGATGAACTGTGACAGACTGTGTATCTGCCGTATGAGAAAACTTTTGCTTTTTCCTGGAGAAAACTTGTGCTGCTCGAGAGGAAGATGCCATTGCAAAAGAAATAGATTTCTGAATCAGAGACAGAATTTCACGAAGAGCAGAGAAGAATAGGAATCGCTGGACGAAACGAAAAGAGTCGAGAGGTTTTAGAAGATTTTTCGAAAGTTAGGAGTAACTGGTCGAAAGAATTTATAGTCCATTCTTTTAAAGTCCATTGTTATCGACCATTGACACCGTGTATTGTCAACGTCCATTATGACAACGTCTATTGTCAACATCCATTGCGACAACGTCCATTATGACAACGTCTATTGTCAACATCCATTGCGACAACGTCCATTGTGACAACGTCCATTCATTCCAGAGAAGAGTAAATCGTGGAGATCGTCCATTTCTTAATTTTTCTCAATCCTAATGAGACCTAACCTAATTCTAATGTTATTGAAGGTCTTCTCATCTAATGGCTTGGTAAAGATATCTGCTAATTGATCTTCAGAATTGACAAATGCTAAGGAGATATCCCTTTTCTAAACATGATCTCTAATGAAATGATATCTAACCTCGATGTGTTTGGTTCTAGAATGTTGGATAGGGTTCTTTGAAATGTTAATTAGTATTATCACATCTAATTGGAATCCTATCATAGAATAGATTGTAATCTTCCAAAGTTTGCTTCATCCAAAATATTTGTGCACAACAACTACCAGCAGCAATATATTCATTTTCGGCTATTGAAAGTGCAACAGAATTTTGCTTCATGGAGTACCAGGAAACAAGAGACTCACCAAGGAATTGACAAGTTCCACTCGTGCTTTTCCTATCTACTAGACCTCCAGCATAATCAGAGTCAGAATATTCTATAAGATCAAAGGATGTACCCTTAGGGTACCATAAGCCTAAATCATATGTCCCATTTAGATATTTGAAAATTCTTTTGACAGCAGTTAAGTGAGATTCCTTAGGAGAAGCCTTAAACCTAGTACACAAGCACACACTAAATAGGATGTTTGTTTTGGTTGACTGCACATCTAACGTAACTCCCACCGTCTATAATCACCGAGCAAACTTTATCCTTGACTGCACATCTACTTTGGAAAATATTTTCACGTTGGCAGTCCTCCTTTACATTCTTTGATTTCAAGGCTCGTCTTATGACCATTAACAAGAGTCCTTCTAGAGCCGTACATTCATCCAAGTCATGTTCACTTTCCTCTTTTTCTACCTCTTCTTCTTCTTTTTTGAGGTATTGTCCTTCATCATTCTCGCTTTCCCATTCTCCGGTTGACTCCTTAATAACCATCACTCGACGGTTAGAACATTCATTCGCATAATGTCCTTTGCCTAGACACTTGTAACATTGGACATCACGGGCTCTTTGACCTTATCCGTAGGAGGATGTTTGTTTTGGTTGAATGGTGCTTTAGGTGGCCAATTACGGTTAATTGGTCTTTTCTCCTTATTCTTCCAAGAAGGTTTAAGCTTATCTTGGTCTAAGTGTCTAGGTGGATATTTGTTCGGAAAGGTGGTTTTTCGTTTTCTCTTAAGTTGTCTTTCCACCGTAAGAGCTAGTTGAATGACCCTATCCATGGCTTCCAATTGTTGCACCTCAACCGCGTCGCCAATATCACGGTTCAAACCACAGATAAATATTGCGATGAGTTGCTCCTCAGGCTCATCCATAACACATCGCATATTGAGAGTCTCGAATTTCGTAAGGTACTCATCGACCGTGAGATTGTTTTATTTAAGATTATGGAGTTGATGGAAGAGCTCGTGTTTATAATGTCGGGGAACGAACCTCTTGTGCATTAGTTCTTTCATGGAAGTTCAAGTTGAGACGGGGTAACCTAGAGTTCTTCATTCTTTGGGATTTAAGGTTGGACCACCATAGTGCAGCGTGGCCCGTAAGTTCAAGAGAGGCAAGTTGTATTTTTACTCTTTCGGAGTAATCATGGCATTCGAAAACTCTCGCTACCTTATCAACCCAATTTAAAAATGTGTGCCCGTCACACGTCCCATTGAAAGGGGGAATTGTGATCTTAACGTTACGGAGGTCGTCATTGTCCCTACGACGATTTGGGTGATAGTGCTTTTAATCATCTCCCACTCAATCCTCATCCTCCGATTCATAACGGGGTCTCCTTCTTTGGGGCTCGGCCCATTCTTCTTCCTTTAAGGGTTGTTGAAAAGGGGTTCAACGTCTAGGACATTCGGGTATAATCCTAGAGGAGGTCTCTCGAGAGGGATCTCGTTCATGGGATTCTCTTCGGGAATGGTTGTTCATGTGCTCCTTAAATTGGGCCATATCAAGGGAAACGTCCTTAATTTGTTGTACAAGGGTGTTAACCAAGCCCGTTAAGGCATTGATTTGACCTTGCATGCCACCTTGCATGCTAGATTCACCCTCGTGTCTTGTGTGTTTGGGAGGGGGAGTGTCCTTAATCCGATTTGGTTCTTGGTGCGGTGTGTCACGTGTAAATCCACTTCTATTAGTCATGGTTAAGTGCTAGGTTGTTGTTAAATTCAAATTTTAAATTTTAATTTTCTCTAAGTTGTTTCATTCTAAATTAGTGAGGTGATTATCTCTTTAGTGTCTTAGGAAAATTTTAGGTACTAAGGAATGAATTTTTTGCTAAGACAATAAGAGATAGAAATCATGCTCATTTAAAATTTTGAAATCAATAAAACATTCTAGAAGTTTCAATAACACTTAGCAAAACTAGTTTTTAGAAATGAAATTTCAACAAGTGCTTAGTTCCGCCAATTCAACCAAATGTCACAAATGTCTTAACTTTAGCCAATATTCAACCAATATAATTCCAATGTAAATATTATAACTCAAAAACAGCAGGGTATGATATAAAAACACAAGTTCTCACTCAAGTTAATATGCTGAAATTAAAATTATAATAGCAGAATTTTCTAGTTAGTTCATGGTTTTCGATATGGCTGAATTTTAACATGCTATTGTAGTAATCTTGTAAATCAATTGATGTGAACCGAGAAGCGATAAATCTCATTGTCAAGGACCATGATCTATTAGAAGATAAAGGAGGTCCAACGAACAAAGCTTCACATGGTTTAGTCGTAGAAACTCGAGGAAAAGAGCGATAACAACAAAAGCAAGAGACTATAAAAATAAAGAGCTTTGTCGCATGGAAGTGGGCCCCACAAACTTGGCAAAATAAGACCCACAAGACACGGAATTAGGCTCCATAAATCCCAATGGATTGGAGAGAGAAGGGTAGAGATCCACACAATGTACAAAGAGATAAAGATTCACGTGGGTTAGAAAGAGATAAAGATCCACATGACTTGGTTTATGATGTGATCCAAGTTGAGACCAAGTCAAAGCCCAAGAACAAGGATCCAATTGAACATACCCGCAGCCCAATGACTAGAGTAAGAAGCCCAAGATTATTGGAAGATCTTTTGAAGAAAGAGAGGCCAAAGATGCATGAAGATTTACATGTGCCATGCACATGCACGTGTAAGAATTAAAAAGTCACATGCGAAGCACATGCAAATTCAAACAAATCACGTATGAGAGATCTTATCCGACAGAATCTACTCAAATCAATTCAAATCATATTCAAACGTAGTTTAAACGTGAGATGATATCCGATTATACCAAGGATCATTATCTCATAATTTTATTAGTTATTTTATCTTTATTTTCATTTTTTATTATTATTTAATTTAATTTTAATGTGTAGCCTATTTAATGGCAAACTATTTGATTTGATAGAAGAACAAGTTTGAATTAAAAATTGAGTTTTTTAGAGAGGATTTCTCTTTGGTTTTTTGCGAAGAACAACGATCTTCTTCAAGTCACGCTTGAAGAATCTCGCTTGATAGCTTTGGTTCTTACCAACGAGTTTGGTCTGGGTCAAGCTCCTGTTTTGATAGCTTGGGTTCAGCCAACAGGTATGGCTCGGGTCAAGTTCCTGTTTTGATAACTAGGGTTCCATCGAATTCTTCGATTGGGGTCTTAGTTCCTTACTTTGTTCTTGAATCGAAAAGGCGTTCCTTCGAATTATTCTGCGTTGTTGTCGGGTCCCGGGTCCTTTCGATCCCAGGTTCGCATCATCAATTTTGTGCCTTCATTCACTAACATATAATATATGATTCACAAGAAAATCTAAGTACAAATAACTAACAAAGAGAGGGAAGAATCGAGGCAAAAACAACATATAACCAAGAAGACAAATCACATGTAAAACCGATTTGGTATATTCATTATAGCCGATTCTTGTAAGCAATAATATGACCAGATTTTATACTATGTTGTTGGTATATTTTAGATGCAAATCATGGTTCAAAATATGGCATAATATGCTGCACAATTAAAGCAAGAAATCATGCAAAATTGAAGCTAAATTAGGCATAAAAACCAACAGGGAATAAACATGTAATCCTAGAGGAATTTCATCCTTACCTTGGCCGATTCTAGGTGTAACAATGCAACCAATTTTAACATAAGTTTCACACTATTAAATGACAATAAAAGTAGCAGCAAATATTAAGATAAGAATAGCATAAGGTTAGCTCAAAGTAGAATCGAAAATAATGCTAGAAAGTAAGAGCGGCTTTCCCGGTTTTGTGTCAACTTTTGGCTAATGCCAAAGACAACTAAAACGCATCGTGGAAGCACCTTGCGCTCTGATACCACTTGACACGGTGGCCCTTAGAGAAGGGGTCGTGTAACCCACAAATAAGGCTCAAAGTGCTCGGGTGAAGTGTGTTGTACAAAACTGAAAATAAAGAGAGCAAAAATGGAAAATAAAATGCAGGTAAATGAAGATGAAGGTGTGTGATTATGATGGCCGAATATTAAGGAGAATATAGTGGAAGAAATGCAATAGATAAATGACAAGATGAAGGTGGATTGAGTGTGTGAAAATCGTGAAGAAGATGTGATGGAGATGAATAGAAAATGCAAGGAAAAATAAAAGTGAGGGATGTGAAGTGATGGCCGAAAATTAAAGGTGATGTGTGTGTGAAAATGTGTGAACACGGAAATGATAAAATGGATATCTTTGGCGGACCCGAGCAGCTATCTCACGTTTGAGCTCTCGGGTGCACGTTTTCTCGGAGGAAAACGACCACCGTAGGCCTAGATTTTCATCATCAACTCCTAACTCTCAAGAGAGGACGGCGATGTAAATGGTAAGAATTAACCTAGAAACCTTAAGCTAGGTTAATAATGGAGGGCTACTCCACTCGATTCAAAATCGAGGAAACCCGAAGGCAACTATTCTGTGAAGAAAAAGAGTTATTTTATAAATTAGGCAAAAGTGTCTAACAATCACCAATGCTATGCTTAAATAGGTAACCTAAGGTGGATTAGGGTTTGGCAAGAGAATTTGAGCCATCGGATTTGGAGAAGCATCAATGGCCGAGAGTGGGGATTTTGTGCACGCGTCGTCGCCGAACCAGAAGCAGCCATGTGCGTGCCAATCGGATGGAGGAGAATGCTGCTCAGCGCGCGTCCATCGACGGTCCAAGCTGAAGCCTTTGCGCGCCACATCAACGGCCAGCTGCTGCGATCAGATGGCGCTGATCAGTGCAAGCAGCAATCCGCGCTTTGCCTGCCCGCGCGCCATGCTCGAGTCCAGCTGCTGCCCGAGCGTGCGCCAGCTGTGCGGCGATATGAGGGCCGTGCTAAAGCTTGATCAAGGGCTGAAAATTTGCCAAGTCCTTGATCCATTTTGCCACCCACATTTGTACTTGCAATTTCATACCTTTAAATGTGGGCTCTTCTTTGGGCTAAGCCTTCATTTGGGCTCCATTTTGTTGATGTGTTTCTCATTTGTTGAAATAATCTTCAACCCATAATCCACCAACATACATCTAACCCTAATCAAACAATCTAATGCATGATGCAACTATAATAATTCATACAAAAAGGCTAATGTATGCCAAATAAGTTCAAAGCCAAAAATTACACATTTAAAGACCCGGGAAGACAAATTCCCATTTGGCTACTTGAAGTCTCCATGTAAATGATCCAGTTGAGGCTATGCATGGGTTTGTCCATATCTTCCATCATCGGCTCCCAAGTGAAATCCACAATGGGATCAATACCTACAAAAAGAACATGATCATTAGAAAATTGGCTAAGTAAATTTTGGGCCCGGGTTTGAGATCTTGTAATGGGCCTCCGTGGCGTATCAGGAAATGAAATGAAAATGAAAAATTTTATGAGAACGGGTGAAGGTAATATGTAACACCCGAGATTATTTTTTTTAAGAAGGAAAAATTGGAGAAAATAAAATGATAAGGTAATTGTTTAATAAATAGGTTATTTTAATTAGTTTAAAAGAAAAGTGAAGTTTCTAATTTAAGTGAAATTAAGCCGGAGGTTATAGTTTAAGAACGAGATTAATGAAATTCGAAATGGTCAAAAACACAGAAGGGCAGAACGGTAAATGAGGATTAATTAACAGTTAGTTTTATTATTATTGTTAGTATTATTATTATTAAATTAAATTAAAAAAAATAAATAATAAAACAGAATGGCCGAAGCCATTCTGTTCGAGGGACGAGCGCGAAGAACAGGGGAGAGGGGGAGTGACGGGAGGCGACGCTCTCTGACCAAAACCGACGGCGATTTCCGCCGTTCTCCGGCCAGACGACGGCGACGAGCTGGGTCCGACTCTCTTTGCGCACGAACCGCCTGGTAAGGCTCGGTTTTCCCCTGTTTTGGTTCGATTTTCACCCTGTTTCGGGTCTGTTCAGGGTCGGCGGTGATGATCCAGTTTTGGCTCCGATCACCGACTGTTTTTGGTCACCTCCGGCGTGAGTTTGCCGACCCTTGGTCCGGCTTTGGTCGCCTGGCCGTGATGAGCCCGATTTGGGCAAAAAACAGTGAAGTCGATTTAGGGCATTTCGGGTTTTGTGTGTGTAGCTCGGGGTTTTTGGTTAGTTTATACTAATTAAGGGTATATGAGGTTGATTGGTGAGGAAATGAGGGAGAATTGAGGGAAAATTGATAAAGGGAAATTTTCGGGTTAAGGGACAGTTCGGGTTTTGGGAGTTTTGACCTAGCTAGGGTCAGTTGTTTTAAAATTTCTTTTGACAGGTTATAATAGGTTATGAGAGGAGTACGTGGCCGCTAGAATCGTTCGATTCCGATATCCGACGCAAAAGTTACGCTCGTTTGAAGTTCGGGTCGGTTTTTACCGAACCCAAATTGGTGGCCCATTTAGTTAGGATTTAGTTGGATTAGGCTAGAAATAATAGTTTGAGAGTAAGTTGGTGTATGTAGGCTTAATTTTAAAGAAGTTTGAATAGTTGTAGTTAGAGTTAGTTTAAATATTCTTTAGAAATGAATAGTGATGCTTAAGTGAATTTTGTGAATGTGATAGGTTACCGAGTGGGGAAATGTACATAGCCAAAGTGAGTAAGTGCGGTGCCAGAGTTCAGGTAAGTAGTGGTTGTCATCCTTATTGCCTTCGGGCCTACACCATAGAACGGTACGTAATGGTTAATTGTTTTTGCTTAGTGATATGTTGCTGTTTTGTTGAGGCGTTGCATTGTTTAACATTGGGAGTGTGCCTCCTGGGGTGGTTGGTTGTTTGGTTTCATGTTGTGTTGCGTTGTTATGTTGTGTTGGTTCGTGTGGTGTTGCATTGGTTGGTTGTCGTGTGGGTTGCATTGGTTGGTTGTCGTGTGGTATTGCATTGGTTGGTTGACGTGTTGTGTTGCACTGGTTGGTTGTCGTGTGGTGTTGTATCGGTTGGTTGTTGTGTGGTGTTGCATTAGTTGGCATGGTAGTCGGTTAAAGTGTAAGGCACTTCGGTGCGGGCAATGTGTAAGGCCCTTTGGGGCGGGCAACTAAGGCACTTCGGTGCAGGCAACTAAGGCCCTCCGGGGCGGGCAACTAAGGAACTTCGGTGCGGGCAACTAAGGCCCTTCGGGGCGGGCAACTAAGGCACTTCGATGCGGGCAACTAAGGCCCTTCGGTGCGGGCAACTAAGGCCCTTCGGGGCGGGCAACTAAGGTCCTTCGGTGCGGGCAACTAAGGCACTTCGGTGCGGGCAATGTGTAAGGCACTTCGGTGCGGGCAATGTGTAAGGCACTTCGGTGCAGGCAATGTGTAAGGCACTTCGGTGCGGGCAATGTGTAAGGCACTTCGGTGCGGGCAACGTGTCGTTGTGTGTTTGTCGTTGTGAGTTAGTCGTTGTGTAAGGCACTTCGGTGCTGGCAACGTGTCGTTGTGTGTTTGGCGTTGTGTAAGGCACTTCGGTGCGGGCAACGTGTCGTTGTGTGTTTGTCGTTGTGAGTTTGTCGTTGTGTAAGGCACTTTGGTGCGGGCAACGTGTCGTTGTGTGTTTGTCGTTGTGAGTTAGTCGTTGTGTAAGGCACTTCGGTGTGGGCAACGTGTCGTTGTGTGTTTGTCGTTGTGAGTTTGTCGTTGTGTAAGGCACTTCGGTGCGGGCAACGTGTCGTTGTGTTTTTGTCGTTGTGAGTTAGTCGTTGTGTAAGGCACTTCGGTGCGGGAAACGTGTCGTTGTGTGTTTGTCGTTGTGAGTTTGTCGTTGTGTAAGGCACTTCGGTGCGGGCAATGTGTAAGGCACTTCGGTGCGGGCAATGTGTAAGGCACTTCGGTGCGGGCAACGTGTCGTTGTGTGTTTGTCGTTGTGTAAGGCACTTCGATGCGGGCAATGTGTAAGGCACTTCGTGCGGGCAATGTGTAAGGCACTTCGTGCGGGCAATGTGTAGGCACTTCGGTGCGGGCAACTAAGGCACTTCGGTGCGGGCAACGTGTCGTTGTGTGTTGTCGTTGTGAGTTTGTCGTTGTGAGTTTGTCGTTGTGAGTTTGTCGTTGTGAGTTTGTCGTTGTGAGTTTGTCGTTGTGAGTTTGTCGTTGTGAGTTTGTCGTTGTGTAGGCACTTCGGTGCGGGCAATGTGTAGGCACTTCGGTGCGGGCAACGTGTCGTTGTGTGTTTGTCGTTGTGTGTTTGTCGTTGTGTAAGCACTTCGGTGCGGGCAACTAAGGCCCTTCGGGGCGGGCAACTAAGGCCCTTCGGTGCGGGCAACTAAGGCCCTTCGGGGCGGGCAACTAAGGCACTTCGGTGCGGGCATGTGTAAGGCACTTCGGTGCGGGCAATGTGTAGGCACTTCGGTGCGGGCAACTAAGGCCCTTCGGTGCGGGCAACGTGTCGTTGTGTGTTTGTCGTTGTGAGTTTGTCGTTGTGTGTTTGTCGTTGTGAGTTTGTCGTTGTGAGTTTGTCGTTGTGTGTTTGTCGTTGTGAGTTTGTCGTTGTGAGTTTGTCGTTGTGTGTTTGTCGTTGTGAGTTAGTCGTTGTGTAAGGCACTTCGGTGCGGGCAATGTGTAAGGCACTTCGGTGCGGGCAACGTGTCGTTGTGTGTTTGTCGTTGTGAGTTTGTCGTTGTGAGTTTGTCGTTGTGAGTTAGTCGTTGTGTAAGGCACTTCGGTGCGGGCAATGTGTAAGGCACTTCGGTGCGGGCAATGTGTAAGGCACTTCGGTGCGGGCAATGTGTAAGGCACTTCGGTGCGGGCAATGTGTAAGGCACTTCGGTGCGGGCAACGTGTCGTTGTGTGTTTGTCGTTGTGTAAGGCACTTCGGTGCGGGCAACGTGTCGTTGTGTGTTTGTCGTTGTGAGTTTGTCGTTGTGAGTTTGTCGTTGTGAGTTTGTCGTTGTGAGTTTGTCGTTGTGAGTTTGTCGTTGTGAGTTTGTCGTTGTGAGTTAGTCGTTGTGTAAGGCACTTCGGTGCGGGCAACGTGTCGTTGTGTGTTTGTCGTTGTGAGTTTGTCGTTGTGAGTTAGTCGTTGTGTAAGGCACTTCGGTGCGGGCAACGTGTCGTTGTGTGTTTGTCGTTGTGAGTTTGTCGTTGTGAGTTTGTCGTTGTGTAAGGCACTTCGGTGCGGGCAACGTGTCGTTGTGTGTTTGTCGTTGTGAGTTAGTCGTTGTGTAAGGCACTTCGGTGCGGGCAATGTGTAAGGCACTTCGGTGCGGGCAATGTGTAAGGCACTTCGGTGCGGGCAACGTGTCGTTGTGTGTTTGTCGTTGTGTAAGGCACTTCGGTGCGGGCAACGTGTCGTTGTGTGTTTGTCGTTGTGAGTTTGTCGTTGTGAGTTTGTCGTTGTGAGTTAGTCGTTGTGTAAGGCACTTCGGTGCGGGCAATGTGTAAGGCACTTCGGTGCGGGCAATGTGTAAGGCACTTCGGTGCGGGCAATGTGTAAGGCACTTCGGTGCGGGCAATGTGTAAGGCACTTCGGTGCGGGCAATGTGTAAGGCACTTCGGTGCGGGCAATGTGTAAGGCACTTCGGTGCGGGCAATGTGTAAGGCACTTCGGTGCGGGCAACGTGTCGTTGTGTGTTTGTCGTTGTGTAAGGCACTTCGGTGCGGGCAATGTGTAAGGCACTTCGGTGCGGGCAACGTGTCGTTGTGTGTTTGTCGTTGTGTAAGGCACTTCGGTGCGGGCAATGTGTAAGGCACTTCGGTGCGGGCAATGTGTAAGGCACTTCGGTGCGGGCAATGTGTAAGGCACTTCGGTGCGGGCAACGTGTCGTTGTGTGTTTGTCGTTGTGTAAGGCACTTCGGTGCGGGCAATGTGTAAGGCACTTCGGTGCGGGCAATGTGTAAGGCACTTCGGTGCGGGCAATGTGTAAGGCACTTCGGTGCGGGCAACGTGTCGTTGTGTGTTTGTCGTTGTGAGTTTGTCGTTGTGTAAGGCACTTCGGTGCGGGCAATGTGTAAGGCACTTCGGTGCGGGCAATGTGTAAGGCACTTCGGTGCGGGCAATGTGTAAGGCACTTCGGTGCGGGCAATGTGTAAGGCACTTCGGTGCGGGCAACGTGTCGTTGTGTGTTTGTCGTTGTGAGTTTGTCGTTGTGTAAGGCACTTCGGTGCGGGCAACGTGTCGTTGTGTGTTTGTCGTTGTGTAAGGCACTTCGGTGCGGGCAACGTGTCGTTGTGTGTTTGTCGTTGTGAGTTTGTCGTTGTGTAAGGCACTTCGGTGCGGGCAACGTGTCGTTGTGTGTTTGTCGTTGTGTGTTTGTCGTTGTGAGTTAGTCGTTGTGTAAGGCACTTCGGTGCGGGCAACGTGTCGTTGTGTGTTTGTCGTTGTGAGTTTGTCGTTGTGAGTTAGTCGTTGTGTAAGGCACTTCGGTGCGGGCAACGTGTCGTTGTGTGGTGCGGGCAGTTGTCGGGGCCGACCCCACCATGGTCTTCGGGGAATGTGGGTTTTGTATGTTGATAGTACTGTAAATGTCTGTTTGTGGAATTGTTGAAAATGCGTAAGGTTTTTGGTTGACAGTTATGGATAGCTATGTGTATTCGTTGTATATAATCATAGTTAAGGGTGATGTGTCGCCCTGTACTGTGGACTTTCTTCATTTAGGGATGTTAGCATTTTAGTTCCCTCCTTACTGTTATTTGGGGATTTTGTAGGTTGGTTAGATGGTGGGAATGTTCTGGTTTGGTTGGGTTTTATTCGTTTGCAGGTACCTAGCATTTTGGAGGCGCCATTTGTAACACCCGGAAAATTTCGATTACTTGCTTAGACCTAGGTTAGAAAAGTGTGAGAGTGTATTGTGAAGGGTTAGAAGTGATTTACATAGAAGAAAAGAGAAGTGATTTAAATAGAAGAAAAGAGATTGAAAATTCAAACCAATTAGGTTGAAAAGTCAAAGGTTCTAATAACCAATAGAAATTTAACAATTAATTGAATAAAAGTGGGAAGTAATGTTGTTTCACGTTGGGCTTTCATGTGAAGGGATGTGAGGGTTGGTTTTACAATTTTAAGAACTATGGTGGAGAGTTGACAAGTCAAACTTAATGGAGATTGGTGGAGAAGTTTGGTTTGAAAAGTCCAAGTGTGCAAGCCAATCAAATTGAAGGAAAAGAAAATGGAAAAGTGGTGATTTAAGGTGACTTTGGCGTTGGAAACATAAAGATGATGGAGGGCTAAAAGTGTAATTTACAAAGGTTTATTAAATGATTAAATTAAGAAAGAAAAAGGTGGGTTTTCACTTGTTCTTCTTCTCCTCCATCGCCCTTTCTCCCTTTTTCTCCATAGCCGACGCCACATCTCCATTGTTCTTCATTTTCTCAAGCCAATCCAAGGTAATTTTTGTTGGGTTTTGGTTTGTGTACGATTAGATAAAGATTGGAAGAGATTTTAGGGTGTTTTAAGTGGATTGGGTTAGGTTTTAGAAAACCCTAAGGTGGAGCTACGAATTTTTGGTTTCAATTGGGGGTTTTCTTCCTCTTTTGCTTAATTAAGCCTTAGCTATGTTAGATTAGGTGGTTAGGGTGATTAGAGTGAAGATTTGAGAAGTGTTACACAAAAATCGGTTTTAGAATACTAGGGGGGCCGATTCTGTCTTGGCCATTTTCGGGTTGGTTAAGTGTATTGTTTGATGGATTTAAGCATTTCAATGGATAGTAGACGTGTAGAGGTTTCCGAGTTGGGGTGGCACGTCGAATTCCGTTGAAAAACGAGGAAGTTATGGCCGTTTAAAGTTTGACGGTTGATGTGGGGTAGAAAATCGAGTTTGAGTGTTTTGGAGTGTGAAGTTGTTTAGGTATTGTGTAGTTTTAGTTAGAAAATCTTTTAGAATTTATTGATAGCTTATCAAACTAAGTTTACGTTGTTTTAGGTTGTCGAGAGTGTGACTTGGACGGTAAAAGTAAGCAAGTGGAAGCCGAGCATTCAGGTAAGTAGTGGGTGATGTTCTTTCGCCTTCGGGCCTACACCACAGGACGGTAGGGTTTATTTGTTATTGCTTTTACTTCGTGTATGTTGAGTTATTGTTCTGCTTAGTGTTGTGTTGCATTGGTTGGTTGACGTGTGGTGTTGCACTGGTTGGTTGTCGTGTGGTGTTGTATTGGTTGGTTGTCATGTGGTGTTGCATTGGTTGGTTGAGGTGTGGTGTTGCACTGGTTGGTTGTCGTGTGGTGTTGTATTGGTTGGTTGTCGTGTGGTGTTGCATTGGTTGGTTGACGTGTGGTGTTGCACTGGTTGGTTGTCGTGTGGTGTTGTATTGGTTGGTTGTCGTGTGGTGTTGCATTGGTTGGTTGACGTGTGGTGTTGCATTGGTTGGTTGACGTGTGGTGTTGCACTGGTTGGTTGTCGTGTGGTGTTGTATTGGTTGGTTGTCGTGTGGTGTTGCATTGGTTGGTTGACGTGTGGTGTTGCACTGGTTGGTTGTCGTGTGGTGTTGTATTGGTTGGTTGTCGTGTGGTGTTGCATTGGTTGGTTGACGTGTGGTGTTGCACTGGTTGGTTGTCGTGTGGTGTTGCATTGGTTGGTTGACGTGTGGTGTTGCACTGGTTGGTTGTCGTGTGGTGTTGCATTGGTTGGTTGACGTGTGGTGTTGCACTGGTTGGTTGTCGTGTGGTGTTGCATTGGTTGGTTGACGTGTGGTGTTGCACTGGTTGGTTGTCGTGTGGTGTTGCATTGGTTGGTTGACGTGTGGTGTTGCACTGGTTGGTTGTCGTGTGGTGTTGCATTGGTTGGTTGACGTGTGGTGTTGCACTGGTTGGTTGTCGTGTGGTGTTGCATTGGTTGGTTGACGTGTGGTGTTGCACTGGTTGGTTGTCGTGTGGTGTTGCATTGGTTGGTTGACGTGTGGTGTTGCACTGGTTGGTTGTCGTGTGGTGTTGCATTGGTTGGTTGACGTGTGGTGTTGCACTGGTTGGTTGTCGTGTGGTGTTGCATTGGTTGGTTGACGTGTGGTGTTGCACTGGTTGGTTGTCGTGTGGTGTTGCATTGGTTGGTTGACGTGTGGTGTTGCACTGGTTGGTTGTCGTGTGGTGTTGCACTGGTTGGTTGTCGTGTGGTGTTGTATTGGTTGGTTGACGTGTGGTGTTGCACTGGTTGGTTGTCGTGTGGTGTTGTATTGGTTGGTTGTCGTGTGGTGTTGCATTGGTTGGTTGACGTGTGGTGTTGCATTGGTTGGTTGACGTGTGGTGTTGCACTGTCGTGTGGTGTTGCATTAATTGGCATGGTAGTCGGTTAAAGTGTAAGGCACTTCGGTGCGGGCAATGTGTAAGGCCTATCGGGGCCGGCAACTAAGGCACTTCGGTGCGAGCAACTAAGGCCCTTTGGGGCGGGCAACTAAGGCCCTTCGGGGCGGGCAACTAAGGCCTGTCGAGGCGGGCAACTAAGGCAGCACTTCGGTGCGGGCAACTAAGGCCCTTCGGGGCGGGCAACTAAGGCACTTCGGTGCGGGCAACTAAGGCCCTTCGGGGCAGGCAACTAAGGCACTTCGGTGCGGGCAAGCAAGGCCCTTCGGGGTGGGCAACTAAGGCACTTTGGTGCGGGCAACTAAGGCACCTTTCGGTGCGGGCAACTAAGGCATCCTTTTGGGTGCGGGCAACTAGAATGTTTGGTCGTGTTGTCGTGTTATGTTGAGTCAGGTTGTTGAGTTGCATTGGGTGGTGTTGTGTCGTTGTGTTGTTGTGTTAGGGTAGGATGGTGCGTGCATTGTTCTTGTATTAATTTGTTACTCCCTACTTACTAAGCGTAAGCTTACGTGTGTGTGTGTGTTTTTGGTGTAGGTGACTGGAGTTACAGGTTAGAGCTACGAGAAAAGCTGGGATTGGGACGCAGTCGTTGATGTACGCTGTATGCCGGTGCGGGCAGTTGTCGGGGCGCCTCGACCATGGTCTTCGGGAGTGTGGGCTTTGTATTTTAATAGTATTGTAAATGTCTGTTTGTGGAATTGTTGGAAATGCGTAATGTTTTGGTTGACAGTTATGAGATAGCTATATGTCGGGTGATGTTTTGCTAGTTAGGAAATGTTAGTATTTTATAGTCTCCTACTTACTGTTGTTTGGAGGTTTTTATATGTAGGATTGTTGAGTGGATAGTTGAGGAAGAATATTCTGGTTGGGAATTGGTTTGTGTGCAGGTACCTAGCATTTTGGAGGCGCCATTTTTAGGCGTTACTTTGCCGAAATTTTCGGGAAGGACGCCGTGGTGCTAAAAGGTTAGGGGTAAGGGATTTGGTGAGTCTAGGCGGTTAGATACGATTCAAGAGAGTTTCGGGAGTTTAGTTTTAAATTCAGATGTGTTCGTTTCCTTTTACATTTGGGAGTCAGTTTTAACGTGGGATTGATTAGCAATGTAGCGCTCCGAGCCAGGGTGGGTTCGGGGGCGTTACACCATTTACAGGCGTTACTTTGCCGAAATTTTCGGGAAGAATGCCGTGGTGCTTAATGTTTAGGAATAAGGGAATTAGTGAGTCTTGGCAGCTAGGTATGACGTAAGAGAGTTTTGAGAGATTTAGTTTTAAATTCAGCTGTCAGTTTAGTTTTAATGTTTTTGGGTGTAAGAAAATTATGTTTTAACGTGGGACTGGTTAGCAAAGTAGCGCACCGAGCCAGGGTGGGTTCGGGGGCGTTACATAATATGTATGTATGTCACAACATAGGTCATGGCGGCCCTGGCATGGGGTCGGGGTCGTCACAACAGTTGGTATCAGAGCTCCCGAGTTTTAAAATCGGTTCTATAGACTGCTCCACTGCGCAAACCACTACACGGACATGCTTCCTCAACTGTAAGTACGTTTTTAAGATTTCTTTTTTTGATTTCTTAGAATTGTTTTCTTTAATTTTTATAGGATTACAAAATGGTTCGTAGAGGAAATGATAGAGATGAAAGAGATAACACTATAGACCAGTTAAGGGAGTTCATTGCCCAACAATCCCAACACCTTGACCGACAAGCGCAACACATGGATAGACAATCCCAATAGCTTGACACACTAATAAATCGAGAGGGTCTTAGAACCCAAGAGGTGGCAGCTCCAAATAACCATGGTATGGAGAGATTTCAGAAGCTGCGACCTCCTCTGTTTAATGGATAGTCTTCGGATCCCTCTGTTGCTGAGGAGTGGGTTCGGACCATGGAAGATATGCTGGCGTATGCAAAGATTGAGGATGGGGAAAAAGTTGTATGCACTACTTTTCACTTTGCATCCGATACTCGGTTTTGGTTGGACTCCATCAAGGCAACCACAGATGTGACAGTGATGACTTGGTAGCGGTTCAAGACCGTGTTCTATGACAAGTACTTCAACCGTACAGTGCGAGCGGCTAAATTGATGGAGTTCACACAGATAAGGCAGACGAGTTTGGTTGCCTACTATTTTAGGAGATTTGAAGCATTATCCCGATTTGTGCCACGCTTGGTGAGCGAGAATGAGGATAAGGTGCACCAATTCATGCAAGGGTTATTTTGGGAGATTCAGCCTCGACCTCAGAACAAGGGCTGGCAGCCAAGGGGATAACAACAACAGCAACAAAGAGGCTTAAGAGGCCTTATGATGGAAAGGGCGACCTGGGAAAAGGAAAACAAGTCCAGGAGTCTACTCAGAAGCCTGTTTGCCTGAAGTGCCAGAAGGCTCATTTTGGCGCTTGTAGGTTGGGTACCGGCTGATGTTTCAGATGTGGAGAGGTGGGCCACTATGCCCAGCATTGTCCAAGAACGGCTACCGATCAGAAGAGAGTTGCCTCGAGAATATTTGTCTTCATTGAGCCTGGGGATGTTGATGACGAGGCCTAGCCTTCTATTATTGCAGGTACTGTCTTGGTTACGAGCATGGCAGTATTTTTGTTAATAGACACAAGGGCTACGCAGTCTTTTATTTCAACTGCCTGTGTAACTAGGTTGGCAGACTGTCTACATAGTGTAATGCTGCCTTCGGGAGAGTATATGCAGTTAGATCAAGTAGTCCAAGACAATATTATTTTCGTAGGGAATAATACCCTCTTTGCCTGTTTGATAGCTATGGGCATAAAGCAGTACGATCTTATTTTGGGATTAGACTGGCTGTCACGCCATTTCGCCACCATTGACTGCAGATCCGAAGTAGTGACTTTTCGGCCCCCGAACAGAGAAAAGTTTACTTATCAGGAAATGAATAGGACAAGTGGGCTACTTACTTCCTATTCTATGATGGTCAGAGAGCAGTTTAAGGATAGATGCTCAGTTTATTTGGGCACAGTGGTCGACACTCAATTGCTTAATGGAGTAAAGCCAAGTGACCTTCCGATAGTTAGAGAATTTGCAGAGATCTTCCTCGACGATCTTCCTGGATTACCTCCAGACAAGGAGATCGTGTAATTGATGTGTATCCAGGTTCAGAACCTGTGTCAAAGAATCCATACAGATTGGCGCCTGCCGAACTGAAGGAGTTGGAGTCTTAACTAGAAGAATTGTTGGATAAGGGATTCATTCGATCTAGCTTCTCTCCATGGGTTGCGCCAGTTCTGTTTGTCAAACAAAAGACGGAACTCTCAGGATGTGCATCGACTACAGAGAGTTGAAAAAGTTGACGGTGAAGAATAAATATCCGTTACCACGAATTGATAACTTGTTTGACCAACTTCAGGGTGCCCGAGTATTTTCAAGGATTGGCCTACGCTCCGGTTATTACCAGTTGAGAGTTAGAAGAGAAGATGCCCAAAAGACAGCGTTTCGAACGAGGTATGGGCATTACGAGTTTCTAGTAATGTCTTTTGGACTTACCAATGTCCTGTAGCTTTGATGGATCTAATGAATCGCGTATTTAAGGAGTATTTGGAAAAGTTTGTTGTCGTTTTCATCGATGACATCTTGGTCTATTCAAAGACGAAAGAGGAACACAAAGAGCAACTGCGGATTGTTTTGAGGATTTTAAAACAACACTAGCTATACCCGAAGTTTTTTAAATGTGAGTTTTGGCTGGATAAAATCAATTTTCTCAGCCATATTATATCTCAAGAAGGAATTTCTGTAGATCCGACCAAGATACAAGTTGTTAGAGATTGGTCGCAGCCTAAAAATATGCGAGAAGTACGTGGATTTCTTGGATTGGCTGGGTATTATCAGAAATTCATAGAAGGGTTTTTGAAGATTGCTGTCCCTCTATCATGTTTAACCAGGAAGAATGAGAAGTTTGTGTGGTCGACTGCGTGCGATAAGAGCTTTCAAGAGCTGAAACAAAAGTTAACTACGGCTCCAGTTTTAACGCTGCCAGTTGAGGGCGACAAATTCAGTATCTACTGCGATGCCTCAAAAATTAGAGTTGGGTGCGTACTTTTGCAGGAGGGAAGAGTTATCGCGTATGCTTCTCGATAGTTAAAGCCGTATGAACAGAATTATCTGACGCATGACCTGGAATTAGCAATTGTCGTCTTCGCATCGAAAATTGGGAGACATTATTTGTATGGCCAACAGTGCGAGGTGTTTTCAGATTACAGGAGCTTAAAGTATCTGTTTATACAAAAGGAGCTGAACATGCGACAACGAAGGTGGTTAGAATTTGTCAAAGACTATGAGTTCGAGATTAAATACAACCCAGGAAAGGCAAACAAGGTCGCTGATGTTTTAAGCAGAATGCCTACAACAAGTCAGCCTTCGCTTGCAACAATGTCGGTAATGCTAAAATCTGAGATTCGGAAGTTCGATGTGGAGATTATTGCAAAGTTGTCCACTATGCTTGCAAATATTCACTAAGGCCGACGATATTGGACAAAATTCGAGAAGCTCAGTAGAAAGACCTGGAGTGTGAAAAGTACCTGTTGAGCATGACATCCAAGGACTCGTCCGATTTTAATCTATCGAATTATGGTATATTAAAATTTAGGCATAGGTGGTACGTGCCTAACGATGAGGAGCTGAAGAAGGAAATTTTGACCGAAGCACAGTCCTCGGCATACTCTGTGCACCCAGGAAGTACAAAAATATATAGAGATTTAAAGCAGTATTTCTGGTGGCCTAATATGAAACGAGAGGTTCCACTCAAGATACGCTAGTCGTCTAATGTTGAGTTCCAGTCGCACACTTCTCGATTCCGATAATTTGGTCCTGAGATAGACTTTAACCTTCTCTTCTCTGAAAGCTTGTCTTCATCCCCGATCGTTTAAATCCTAAGAGCCTTCAGTGCCTCAGGCATCTGCTATTTCGATTGAAGTCATCTGCACCGCGTCATAACCTTCTGTTAGCTTATTATTGTTATTCATAGTAATAGCGACATACGTTATCCTCGTGATTTTAAAACTATTCTAAAATTAAAAATCATTATAAATTGAATCGTTAGTCTAAAAAAAATATTTTGGAGAAATATATATTTTCTTCAAAATGTAAACAATTTACTTTAAGAAAAAAATATTAGATTTAGATTATAGTAGAATAAAGAAAATATCTCTTTGAGAAATGCTTTTACTCACGTACTCTCATCTGATTTTAACAGCCTTAACTCAGTATCAAATGCTTACCGAAGACTTTGAAACCGTCGAGTATTCTCTGAAAATATTTTCACTTAAATTTCCTTACGTGTGAGCGTCTAACTTACAAGAACAATACACTCTTATATTTGTAGAGAGACATGTTCTCAACATATGAGACATCTTTCTTCGATCTTAGAAAATATTTTCCTAAAATCGAATACGGAAAATATCACATATTTTCTCTCAAAAGAATTAGATCTTTATCTATATTTTTCTCTATCTTTAATTCGTTTTGTCAAATCTCATATGACATTTTTATAGATCTATTTTAAAAACAATTTTTCAGATTTATTTTAATAAAAATTAATTTTTAAAAAATAAATCTTATCTAATTAAATCTAATTTGAGATATACTCTTATTCAAATTTACAAAAATTTGATTTGATAGTTTGTTAAAAAACTAACTTCAATTTAAATTTAAAGATCAAATCTCATCTGACGAGATTTTTCAAATATAATTCAAATCCCTTAAAACAATTTCATCTAATGAAATATTTTATTTTGAATTCAAAATATAAAAACTATTTATATATTTCGAATCATAATATATTTATTTGAGTGTCTTTAAATGATTAATCATAATTAATCATTCATATATTTTTTCTTATAACATGTAAATTAAATAGTAATATAAGATAACAGGGGGACCGATAGACCTATAGTCCTAAGCTCCAATAATATTTGTTAATTAATATAAACTATTTATATTAAATAATACAATTATTAACTCTAGAGTAATTCTACTGAATATTTAGAGTTGCACTCTTAGAACTATTGAGTATATTTACTAAAAGTAATGTTCATTGATATAGTCATTATGTATGTATTAATCTTCTATTAAGATTCGTAATAGAGCTAGGTATAAAATTCATTAACCTTTCATATTACATTTTTATCATTGACTATCATTAGTTATTAATTGGATAATTAATTTATAACATTTATGAATTTACGCACTAGTTATTCAATATCTGAACTAACAAACAAGAGAATCTTGTATTATGAATTTCATTGTATCAATGTTAGCATTTCTAACTATTCATTTAATTTATTCTCAAAATACAAAGTTTATGTAATGTAACTCATACAAAACTTTACTGAGTAAATCATAAGAATAAAATAAAATGAAATAAGAGTCTACTAAATACAATGAATTAAGATCATACATATATGACCATCATTATGAGAAAATTAATTGTTCTTCATTTAACAGATATTATAATAATAACATAATTTTATCTAGTCAAGTCCTATATAATCATATTATATAAAATACAATCACTTTATGTCACTACATGTATAGTCGGGATATGACTATACGTTCTCAACGAAGTGAACTGTATTTATGACTTTATTAATTTGAAGATCATATCCTTCAAATATAAATAATAAACTAATGTGTTTGTGTAAAAACTGCTATTTTTATGATATTAATAATTTTTGAATAAATTTTTCGCATTGATAATGGTTTGTAGCCACATGGGATTTTTGGTGAATTGGTCAAATTAGAGTAATTGAGAATTTACCTTGAGAAATATTTAGAATAACGTTTGGAATTGTGAAGAATTAAATGAGAGAAAAATGAATTAAGTGATAAGATTGTTAAAGTGAAAATAAGGAAAGGTTGGTTAAAAGGGATGAGAAACCTTTTGTTTCTCATTTCGTGCAATCGTTGTGCTCGGAGGCTAAGGATGCGTTTGCAAGGCTGCAAGGAGCAACTTTATGAAGGAGCTTCGAAAGTTAGTAAATATTTATCCTTTATTTTTGAGTTGAAGATTTAGGTTTTTTAGGTAAATAGGATTTGCATTTAGAAACTCGAATCCATGGGTTGTTTGTGGTTTATTAGAGTATATTTGAGTTGTAGGTAAGTTATGTAGTCGATTGGAGGTGAGAAACGACGAGGGAAGTTGATTTTTCAACTTCCACCAACAGAAAATCGCTTAAGTTTCCATCGTCGTGGATGGTCAGCAGACAGCTGAACGCCTTCACCATTAAAGACAAATTTACGATGCCCATAATAGCCGAACTGCTGGATGAGCTTCATGGCTCGTCGGTTTTCTCAAAGATCAACTTACGGGCTGGGTACTGGCCATCGCCCACCACTAACAAACAACTGCGAGGATTTCTGGGTCTGACAGGCTACTATCATAAATTTATCCGCAACTATGGTATTCTAGCGAAACCACTCAGAACACTGTTAAAGACCAATGCGTTTGTTTGGGATTCAGCAGCCGAGGAAGCTTTCCAGAATCTCAAAACTGCAATGAGCGCACCACCAGTCCTAAGCCTGCGTTGGAAATAGAGAAGTATCAAGTGTCGACCGCTTACATTTTTATTTTTGAAGGGTGTCGACACTTCAGAAGGAAATGTCGATCGCTAGTGTATTTTGGCATAAACCTGAGAGATATGAAGTGTCGGCCGCGGCCACCCGAATAATCTAAGTGTAGATCGGTGGGTCGACCCCCACTTATAATGATTGACTAGTCCCACTTATAAGTGTTGACCGATCCCTCCTAAAGTTTACACTCGTTTATAGTGTTCTAGATTGAATCTCTAGTTCTGGTTTACGACCCATCCTTGTGTCTTCTTTTAGTGTTGATGTTTGCTGGCCCTTTGGGGGTTTACAAACTGAATACGGAAGCGACTGGAAGGGGGGCTATAATTGGAAGTCAAGATCAAAGGAAGGAGGCTATTCCCCGAAAATGCCTCTTTTTAGTTGGGGTTTATGGCTCCTTAGTTCATCTCTCGGTAGGACAACGCACTTATGCGGTGGGTTCGACTCCCACAGGAGCGCACATTGCCAAGCTGATTGGTCCACTTTTCTTTCTTCTTAGTTATTGCTGTCAATTACTGATTCTTTAGTGATGTAAAGGATAGTTCTTTTAGTTCCGTAGACTGTTGTACTAGTAGGGCTTGCCTATTTTCCTACACTCGCCTGAAAGCTTAGGATAGTTGGTTCTCGATCAAAAGCAAGTTTTTTTGGTGAAGTATATAACAGGTTACCGATCCATATAAGCAAATACTATTTCCTAATATTACAAAGTATTCTATTATGAGTTCATTTAAGAATATATATAATATATAACTATTACAAAATAAACTTAACAGAGATAATCATAATGTTGGTTAGTTTTAGGCTCTGAAATTGCTGAAGTTGCGCCTCTAGTTGAAAGAATGGGCGCTCGACGTAAAGATAGAAGATTTATATTAATTTAATTGTATTGCATGGTTTTTATGAAATTCTTATTTTGGTAAGCTATCGCTTATGAAAAACCTGACGGGGCTTGGTCGCCAGAACTTTAGTCTTTATGTATATGCACGTATCATTTATATGTTTACCATTGATGTATGGTTTTTATAATGTTGAGATGAAGAATTGATCATCGTGATACTTTCGATGATCTCAGTGTTAAAATATTGGAGGACATCCTAGTACATCTTCTGCTACGTGACAAAATAGATAATAGGGCGGTAATGACGTGCTCCTCGGACTTTGAATCTCGAAACATAATCAGGGTATTTATTGATTATCGTTTATACAGGTTGCTTAGTAGATTACCATTGTTCACCGATAACCCGGGTAACGGGGTTGGATCTTTAGATCGCAGTTGCTTATTTCTTTTTTCTAGATGAGGTGTTGCTGGAAATCGATCACCTTCTTTCTATGTTTATATGTCAGAGGGGTCCTTGAGTGATCTTTTCTTTCACTAAAGTGATTTTTATATGATAAGTACGATGATGATGTATTTTCATATCGTCGTCTAACTATATGACAAAGTTTAATTGAATGCCTCATCAGTGGCTCATGGAGCCCATTTCCTTAAAATGGTAAAAATGAGTTTTCAATAGAACAATTTTTTGAAAATTATTTTGTTATCTCATCATGTTTTGAAATAAATGGTAAAAAAAGATTTACATGTATTTAGTATAATATTTCTACTACGTTAGTCACTCCTCCCAAACGACCACCTCTTTTACAAGAAAGAACAAGAGCAGAGAGTAGCTGGAGTTTTAAAGCAATTACCTTTAGGTAATTTTCTGGTGAGAACTTATCTTACATATAGGTCTGTATATGATTAACCATTTTGATTAAATTTTTAGGCTATATTGAACTGCTATTTAATTATCGCACTATTACATTTGTAATCGCTGTGTGGATCTTGGCTTTTCATATATACATTCAAGTTTTCTGTTACAAACCAAGTCTTGGGCTAGGCAATCGAGTTCTCTATGAGGATTGATTTGTCCGACCTAATGCTCTGTTAGGTTCCCCTTCGGGTCATGACAATTTTAATACCATAAGTTTTCAAAATGATCAGAGCACCACAACATGTTATTGAATGTACAATCACACATAATCCAACCTACATTATAATGTATTAGCTTAATCATGGTTTCTTAATCTCACTTAATCATTCTAGTTGAGATTGTTATAATAATCTTGATCCTGACCATCACACAACTCCACTAATGGTAGTCATCTTTATACTCTAATAGAAAGATAGCAAGGGTCGAAAATAGGCTCTGATGTCAGATGTTAAAGAAGATTATTTGTACATGCCCACCTTCATGTCATGACAGTTTGGGTGTAGGACACATCGCTTTTCAGTGCCCTAACTGTAAGGTGATGGTAATGCGAGGAGATGCCGACGAGATTGAAAGTGAGGAGGACATTGAAACACTTGTGAAAGAAGAGCATTCCAAGGAAGAGATTTGTCACGACTCGGAGGTGAGCCTATACAGAAATGTCGGGTTAAGCAATCTATGCTCACAGAGAACCTGACCGCTCATTCCAATACTAGATTTGACAGTGGGAGACTTAAGATGAACTGAGTTTGTAACACCTGAATTTTTAGGTTTTTGGATTTTCCGTCATACATGGGTATTTTCGTAAATATAGTAAATTAAGCTCGTTTTGCAAACGAGAAGTTTTATTAGAACCCTAGTAATTTAATGGAATATTTAGAGAAATAAGGAAGTTTGGAGAAACTGTCAAGACCCGAAACCCGACGGGTCGAGAATTTCGTATAATCGTATTCGTAATCAAAATGTCAACCCAATTCTTTTTTTTTTTTTGTATATATATATAAATATGTTTTTAAAGAATTTCCAATCAAATTCGAAGTCATTTAAAATCATTTGGGGAAATAACTATTTAAAGAAAAGAATCAACAGACAATCGAATTAACCTCTGTCGTTCACATCCACCGCTCATTTCTGTCGAGCGTCATCCACCGCTCAACAGCAATATCCCACATATTCCGATGACATCAGCCGGATGACTCATTCGCCCAGCATCCACTGGTCATTTCTGTCGAGCGACATCCACCGCTCAACAATAATATTCCACATCTACCGATAACGTCAGCCGGATGACTCATTCACCCAGCATCCACCGATCATTTCTGTCGAGCGACATCCACCGCTCAACAGTAATATCTCACATCTACCGATGACGTCAGCCAGATGACTCATTCACCCAGCATCCACCGATCATTTCTGTTGAGCGACATCCACCGCTCATTTCTGTCGAGCGACATCCACCGCTCATTTCTGTCGAGCGACATCCACCGCTCATTTCTGTCGAGCGACATCCACCGCTCATTTCTGTCGAGCGACATCCACCGCTCATTTCTGTCGAGCGACATCCACCGCTCAACAATACTCACATCTTCCGGTGACGTCAGCCGGATGACTCATTCACCCAGCATCCACCGATCATCATAAACACACAACATCCACCGATCATTTCTGTCGAGCGACATCCACCGCTCATTTCTGTCGAGCGACATCCACCGCTCATTTCTGTCGAGCGACATCCACCGCTCATTTCTGTCGAGCGACATCCACCGCTCATTTCTGTCGAGCGACATCCACCGCTCATTTCTGTCGAGCGACATCCACCGCTCATTTCTGTCGAGCGACATCCACCGCTCATTTCTGTCGAGCGACATCCACCGCTCATTTCTGTCGAGCGACATCCACCGCTCAACAATACTCACATCTTCACCGATCATCAAACACACAACATCCACCGGTGAACAATAACACTCAACATCCACCGATCAGACCATGTGTTACCCATGTGACTTCATTAACTCGGCAGACGACATCTACTGCTCACATTCATAGAACACATCCACTGATGACGTCAGCTGGATGACTCAATCACCAGCATCCACCGATCAATAATACTCAACATCTTCCGGTGACGTCAGCCGGATGACGCATTCATCCAGCATCCACCGCTCATCAGTAACCGAACATCTACCGATTATTGATCAAAGTTAAGACTTCAATTTTTTCCCTCCTTCTTTCTAAAACTTAACTCCCTTTTTCAAAAATCTCCATACACATAGACCTCGCAATCCTTAACTTAAATTCATAGCGGAAGACTTATCACATAGAGAAGATTCTTAAATCTGGAACCTTCTTAAACTTAAACTCGTACTTAATAAGTCAAATATCTGTTAACATAAAGAAATTCATTTCCCATTCATGCAATCATATCATAGATCTTACTAAATCGTACTGAAAGCAACACACCACGGGTTAAAATCGCTTCCCAGCCACAAATCATCACCATAAGTAACCACCAGCAACAAGACCTAAGCATTTCCTTCTAGAATGAAGTCCTCACCTGCTACTTCGTCACCTACATTATAAGGTTCAAACTATAAGCCTAATGCTTAGTAAGGAGTGCAACAAACACATGAATGCCCATGATTACTGTATACTTAATAAAAATCATGTTCACATCTTTTACTCAAATCAGGAAATGCTCATGATTACTGTATACTTAATAAAAATCATGTTCACATCTTTTACTCAAATCGGGAATCATGCTTGTGTTCACATTCATTTTCATATCGTGGGAATCATATTCTTGTTCAACGTTTTTATATCATGGATTAATGAGGAGTTTGTACTGAAGGGGGTAGGCAGAGTGCGTGTACATGGCCCTTACGGGAAGGAATCATGGTCCATCCCTGGACAGTGACATGGCCAAAACCGCCCCCAACTCTCACATAATCAAGTTTTCATACGTTTCATTTTCTTGTTCTTTTCATGTTCTTGTTCATCATTTACATAACATGGATTAAGGAGGGATTAGTGCCGAAGGGGGGTAGGCAGAGTGCGTGTACATGGCCCCCTCTCGGGCAGTGATCTTGGTCCATTTCTGGACAGTGACATGGCCAAACCGCCCCAACCCTCACTTAATTATAGTTGCATACGTTTCGTATTCTTATCTTATTCATAAAGAGGCTTGCACATAAAACATTTTCGTATACTTTGAAGATAAATCATAATACAGACATAGGAATGGACTTAAATCATTAGACTATGGAAAGAGTCATACAACAGATAACATATCATAATATAAGCCAAACATCATACCAGAACAGACAATTTCATAAACAGAATCCAGACATTAGAGACGAAACCAACCTAATACCCTTGTGATGTAGGGCCTTAATGGCCGGAAATCTTAACACACTCACTTACTTGGATTCCTTAGCAACGTCTTTCCTTCACATGGAGTCTTTTCCACCTCGAGCTTTGAATCGTCGAAGAAGGAGGAGAAGAAATCGGTTGCTGAAGAAGGAAATCACCAGAGGGAAATGTCGGCTACAGGAGGGTTTAAATGAGGTTTTAGACTTTCCAATTTCAATTTATACCAAATAAAACTAACTTAATTACAATTCTGTCACTAAACCTACTTTCATTTATAATCTCTTTATTACATAAATCACACCATAATTAATCGCGGGAAAAATACCTGACCAAGGTGCTGGTTGTTACAGAAACCATATCGATAGGTTAAATAACAAAATAGGTAGAACAATGAGTTGAGGGGAAAACTTGTAATTAAGTTATAATAATTTTATATTTAATAAATACCCCCCTCCCCTTATCAGTTTCTTCATTTGTGAAGAAACTTTCTCCAGGGAGAAAGTTCTCTCCCATTTTGCGATTCCCCTTCGCTATTTCTTCCTCCACGCCGGTGATTCCTCCTCCTCCGGCGATTCTCCTCTAGTTTCTTCCACAACCAAACCCTAGGTAAGATTTTAGTTTTTTACGAGTTTTTGTTGTCGTTTTCGGGTAGTATTTCACTAGGGTTCGGATTAGGTTTTGAGAGAAATTACCGGATTATATTAGAAATTAATAGGTTTACCGTATTTATGTCTATGGATGATGCATTGATGGTTATTAATGGATTGTTAGGTTTGATTTTGGTGATTTAAGATAAATTTCCATTAAAGCTAGGTTATGGAAATCTATGAGTGCGAATTGCTCGATGAAATGCCTGAATAACGTAGATTGAAGTTTTAGGAAACTTCTCTTAACTAGGGGTTTCGTTTGGCCTTTGGAACGGTTTATTTGGATTTAGTTTTATTGACCCAATTGTGGAATGACTTAGGTAACGAAGCTCAAAACGAGGCGCTCGGTTCGCTAAGGACAACAGGTAAGTTCTCGTGACTTACTGTAGCCGATAGGCCTATACCATACGTCGGTTTTTGGTTGTTGAGGATACTTGGTGCAGTGAATGTTTACATGCTTTGGATGGGTAGTTTAGGTTTAGTTGTTTTATAGGTTATGTTTTATATTGTTTTGATGGTATTCACGTTGTTTACTCTTACGTTATGCATTTAATTGTTCATGCATCATTGTTTTACGAAATGAAATGAAAATGAATTTACGCATCGGTTTCATAAAAAGGAAATGTAAATAATGAAAGTAAAGTATCATGTAAACAACGCATGGTGGTTATCGGGATGAGGTTCAGACCTGGCATTTCGTGGTGAGTTGGTTTCCCTCCCTTCAGATAGTGTGGGCTATCTAATCGCTTGACGTGATCTATCCATCTGCCGAGCGTTCCGATAATCAAAGACTGTCACGGATTAATAAATGAAATGAATGGACTGAATTCATAAAACTGCATATACATGTTCATGCATTGTCATTTACGTAGAATTTACTGAGATTTATCTTATAGGCGTCTTTATGGTGTAGGTGATCTCGAGGAAGGTGAAGAAGACGTTCCTCTACCCAAGGAACGAGCCGGTTAGAGAAGGGTGCCCGTGGGAGTATGCTGGTGCAGTCGGTGCAATTTTGACCCGTGGGGACGACGTATAAGTATTTTGGGGTATGTTAGATAAGAATGATATAGAAAGTGTATAGGAAACCTATTTTAGAATGTTTAGCAACTAGTTGAAAATATTGATGTTTTGGATGGTTTTTGGATGATTATGTAGTTGAGTTACCATTTTTGGATGATTTGTTAGCTTCCGTTGCGTATGTTTAGTTACTGAGGAAATAGATTAGATTTGATGATTTGGAATAGATTTTTATGGTTAGAGTCGGAATGTCGATTAGAGTCGGAATTAGTGATTTTAGGTTGAGACTTTTCATTTATGGATGTGTAAATTTTAGGTACAAATGTTTATGGATGGTTTGAGGGATTGATATTGAAGTGCTATTAGGTGAGAAGTTGAAAAAAATGGCAAAGGGAGGAAAAAGTCCTGGCTTAGTGCTCTGGGTGCGCAGCTGGGCGCGCGGGTGTGCACTGCCCTGCATCAGCCGATCGATCGGCTCATGATGGCCGATCGATCGGCGAAGTTGCTGGAATTTTAACGCAAACAGTGAGTTCGCCGATTGATCGGCGCCATGGCCGATCCATCGGCCAACAGTGCGCGCTCTAGTGAAAAAATCTAGAGCGTTCACCGATCGATCGGCCCGCCAGCCGATCTATCGGCCATCGCTGAGCACTGGCACTGGACGCTGGCACTGAGCACGATGAGGTGCACGGTAGGGTGCGAGTAGGCGAGCGACTGGTGCGCGGGTAGGCGCGCGGTGAGGCGCGCGATGGTGGCGCAATGCGCACGGGGTGCGCTCGCAGCACGCGGGCAGAGTGCGCGAGGGGCGCGCGCCCCATGCATGCCACTTGACATGTTTTGATGTCCTAAGCCTCTTTTGATGTTTCCCGACCTTAGACGAGTTGTTTTAGATACGTTTTAAGTTAGACCCTAAGTGTTGATAAATAGAGATTGAATGCCTAAGTCCGTTCTCTAACGAATTATAAATGAAAGAAAAAGAGAATGAAATGAAAATGAAAAATTTTACGAGAAGGGGCGAGGGTTAAATGAATGTTTGTCACGGCAATAGGACTGTGGCGGTCCTGGCGGGGTCGGGGTCACCACAGAGTTGTGGCCTACATCATGAAAATAGGTCGAACTCCACATTGCGATCGCATAAAAATAAAATAGTGCAAACTTAAATAATTCAACAAAATACTGTGCATGAAATAAAACACCAACACCTAATAATTAATACAATCCAGATCCTACCCATCCACGATCAAAGAGTTCCTCACCATAACAGATAACAATGCTTGAAAAGAATAAAAGAAAGAACAAAGGGAGTCCACTCCATGATGAGCAATAACAACCTCACCATCCACGATCCTAACCTGAGAAATTGAGGGGGTCTTTAGGATGAATGACTAACTTAGTAAGGAATTCTACCTATACTAAAATGCATAAGTAAATCTAGTTTGATCATTTTCTTCAAAAGTATGAATAGTTATAAAAATGCAGTGTAGTGCATGAGTTTATATTAAAAAAATTCTTTTAATTTCAAAATACCACAAGCCATGTATTTATAAATTATCAAATCCATATTACTATTTTAAAACAAGCTCAACGAGTCACGAGTAGGGCATGTTTGAAAACACTGCTACATACATAGATAGTTATAATTAAACTAAGCCACCACCATTTTTATTTGAAAGCAGTCACAGTGAAAAATGAGAGTCACTCAAGGACCATCCGGCACACTATCACAGAAATGTGACAAAATGTAGATCTGATTGCACCTCATGAACTAGAAAGAAGGTGGAAAGTAATGGTGATTCAAAGATCTATCAAAGTTACTCAAGTGGCCAGCGAGCAAGCTCTGCGATAGCACCACACGTAATACCTAAAGAGTGATCGACGAGCAACGCTCAAAGTCGACACCACCCAGCATATCCAATAAAAACACTAGCCAGGTTTATGGATCCGAAACACAAGGAGCGCGTTATCATCGCCCTATTACCCATTTCGTAACGTAAAAACAAGCAACCTTCACTCATCAGAAGCTGTATACAATCGAATCTAGTTGCTCAGCCAGATACAACCAAAAGCAATCGAAGAACGACATCAAAGGCTCAATCAGCTCCAACACAATCATCTGATCTAACTCCATTTATTTTTGTTGCTCGACCACTGCAGCTTGGAACAACTGGAGTCTGATACTAGAAAGGCTTGTCCAACCTAATCAAAAATAGTCCATCAGGCGTATGTATACAATGATTCAAAATGAAATATCATGCACTCAAAATTTAAATGTGTAAAATGTACGTACATATATGTAAAACAGATGTGTTGACGACCAGACCATGTCAGGGTTGTCATAGGTGTTAATCCACCAAAATAAGTTTTAAAAACTATGCAATGCAATTGAGTACAATATAAAAACACCTATCTCAATGACAACTTACAGCCTTACCGACAAGCACACACGTTAGCGCGATCAGGCACTATAAACAAGGTATCGAGAGCAAGGAAATTATCAGAACCTATAACAAACTAGAACCAAAATTCCAAGTAAATGAGGGTTATCCCTAGAAGAGTTCTAAACCGAGACTAGGAACTCACACGAAAAGATCAACATTTTGACTCAGACCTCGCCGAGGTGCGATAAAGTTTTTCCCAATTAAAATCAGTGCATAGTGTGAAAGGCATTATAGGGGTTGACACCTTCCAAGCAAGGGTCGACCTTTGCTCTACACAAGACACAACAACTGTCTACACTTTGAGCAAAGATTCAACCCTTACCTTACACAAAACACAGCATGGGTCGACACCTTAAGAAAAATGGTCAGCCTTTCGAGAATGCTAGACATAACATGAGCAAATGGTCAACCCTTTGTGCTTTCAAGTTGGCAGGGGTCGACACCTTGAGCTAAGAGTCGATCCTTGACCTCCTCGGGTTTGGCAAGTGTTGACCGACTGGTCCCAAGATAGATTTTCATATTTGTCGTCTTTAGAAGCCCAATCCCGAGAGCCTTCAATGCCCTTGGCGTCTGCCATTTCAGTCGAGGTTGTCTACACCACGCCCTAACCCTTCCTTCAGCTAATAACGTGGTATGATGCCAAGAGGGTGAGGCCACACATTGGCACTATTGTGTTCATATGCACCACACACGAGGGGTGCCACATGGGGTTGCATGTTTGCTATTGATTTCGAGAGTAGTGGTGTCAACCCTTCTTTGTGACTTTTTGTCTTTCTCCAAGTAATTGTAATAAAAAAAAACATGGATTTTATTGATAAATCGATGTCTTACTCTATTACTTTTCAATAACAAAACAAGAGAACAGTCGTCTGACAAATGGTTCGATCTGACTGGAGGGCCTATTTAGATCCCACATAATACTTAATATTGATTGTAAATATTGATAAGATGAATACATGGTCTATTCAATGCTAGACATAATGTGCCAAGAAAAAAAACATACCCATCACTTTTGGAAGGTTCCAGATCACTTGGGAAGTATTTGAGCCCATATGATGTAAAGATTTGACTTTACTGAACCGGTCTTCGAGACAGACAAAATCTTACGTTGGTTCATATTCTCAATTTGAGAGTCAACCATTGTTGTAAGAGTCTTTGAAGGACAGAAATGATATATTTGATGTAGGTTTAGAGGTGTTTTTCAAGTTCAAACCTATTGCTAAACATATCGTCCCTAGCCTGTAAAAAGATTCATAGCCTTTGAGGTGAGTTTATTTTATTATACTCAGTTATGTATCATAGTTTTCAAAATTTTATTTTGTCACATATGACCTAGAAAATTCTAAATGTCTTGTCTAAAATATGTCAATTTTATACTATATGTACAATAGTTTTACACGTCTATTTTCAACATGCATAGTAATCATTTTATTTATTGGCCAAGTCTCTAGTTTTATTGGACCCAGTGATTTGGGTTGCTTGTTTATTGTGCACCATCGATCAAGTGAGAAAGCATGTGAAAATCCTTGAACCTAACAAGGATGTTCTTGTTTTGTCTCGACTGATTTTAAGACAGTTGTTTTTCTCTATGTGCGCCTCTTTATCTCTATTGTGAAAGTTTCATGAGTTGATCTTTTCTTACTCATTGTTTTTTTACAGAAAATGGTAGTAATATTATTTTCTTATTTGCTACGATATGATATATAGTTCTGTTTTTTTATACTTGCCCTAATGTGGTTGGTGGAAGCAATTTTTAAAATTGTAAAGTTTTAAGTTAAAAATTCATGCATGCTATTTTAGATAAATAAACCAATTTTTAAATAATTAAGAGTAACATTAAAAATCCTCGTTGAATTTAATCAACTCATCCCGAATGATTATATTTTTTTTCTAGAAAAGAATCAGAGTGATCAAGACCTAAAAGAGATTTGGTTTCTTGGAGATTCCTTGTACTTTTCTTCTGTGTATTTATCTTCTCTTGTGAGTTTTCATTTTATTATTTTTTTTTATTTTAGGTTTGTATAACTGATATCAATATTGACTTTTAATTCTTGCACAAAGTTTCCTTGTATTGTTATTTTCATTCTTGTAATCACTACATGGAATCTACTCAAATTTAAATTTATAGCTTTAAGTTTTATGCTCAAACCGTAAATCATGTATTGGACTGGGGAGTCGTGCTTCTCTGAGGCAGTCAACCTAGTGTTTCTATCTGACTTGTTTCCAGTTTCTAAACTCCTCTTCCAAATTCTTAAAATAAGTAATTAATACAGTGTGTATGAAAAAAAAGAAAGATGGATTATCTCAGTCCAAGGATCACACACCTATTTCAAAAAAAATTGCCTAAAACTAAAAGCACCAGTACAATACCACTTCCTGAAGTTCAGGCTCTTACCCTCCTCTTAAGTGCAAAATGACGATAATTCTTAGATTTAGGATGGTGATATAGGAGAATGTATACCTTTGCACGCAAGCCTATAGGGAAGATATGGCTTCCGTCCTTACTTTCAGGACTCTGAACGCTCAGAAGTGTCATATTTTGAAAGCGAGGAAAAATGGAAGGCAACTAGGATGATCACCCACCCCATTTACCATAACAAGGATTTCCCAAGAAGAAAAGGAAGATATTGATCCAACAGGTGATGAAGAAGATGCCACTCCCACTGCCCAACTAACAAGTCTGAAAGTTGAGGATATAGCAACCAGTCTTAAAAATGCTGGAGTAACGAGTCAGTCTACCGAAAAGTGATGAGCATTGAACGACCTCACTTTGATAAAACGACAAAAAAAAAAACAGATAAAATAGAAAATAAAGACATGGCGAAACTCTGGGCCGAAAACGCCACGAGCTAGTGCTTAGATAGAACAACATTCTAGCGAAAGTAATTTTTAATTAGACAATATTCAATATTCCCCATCCAGTTCAAGTCACAAAGAAGTACTCCTTTTTCTCCTTAACTCTAATCCAAGCCCAATTCACTTTCTCAATTTCTCAGCAGAAATATGTTGAATATCAGAGCATTAACTTGGCCCACCTAACAATGTCTCCATCATCTTCGTGCCGCACTCGCCACCTTCACAGTCAACAACTGAAAGAGAGTTGTTGTGGACTGTCAACATTCTGCCGCCGCTAGGAAACACTGTAGAGCCACCAGAGCTTGCTCGACAAAGTTTTCTCCTCCGTTCTACGGCGATTCTGTTATGAAGAACCACAAAAACACAGCTCCTCTGGCTGTGTGAGATTCTCAGTCGTCGTCCACACATATTCCTCACTCGGCTTCACCCCCACAAAGAACAGAGATTGGAAAACTCCCCGCCGCCCTCAGAAAACACCGAGGGCTTCTCGACAAACGTCGAGCCTTCCTTGGACACATCGAACCACGTCAAAATATTTTCCGACCAGCAATGGAAGATGCCCCCGAGTTGTCGGTCTTCACTCGCCGAAACCTCAACTTGTTAACTTAAATTGTTTTAAGTTTAATATATTTTGATGAAGAATATTTTAATTATGATTGAATAATATTCAAGTTGTTTTTTTATTGATCATTGCGATTAATGATTATGGTTATTGAAATTGTGATTAGATATGTGGTGTCGTAACACTGCATATGACACCAGCAGTAAACAACAATAATGAACAATAAAGAAATGCGTAAAGAACAAGACACAAGATTGGTAATGCAGTTCGGCAAATTGTCTACGTCTGCGGGGCCACGCTCAAATTTAAAAACATTTCAGAGAGTTCACAAAGTTACAAGATAACGGAACTTATACAAATAAAGACTTCCTCTTTTGTTTGTCGCCGCCTCTAGCTAACTTCCCCAAAGAAACTGTTTTTGCGAGCTCCCCTCGACTTTGAGACGATCTCACCCAAGATCTAAATGCGACAAGCTCCCCTTGTCGATAATGACTCCTCCAGGAATCCGTGTAAGGCAAGATCCCCTTGCCCACGAACAGAAAGACAAGCTCCCCTTGTCAATCAATAGAACTCCTCTCGAGTTCCAATGAAGTCTCCTCCCGAGACTGATCTTTAATGAAGAATAAAGAAGAGCACTCCTATGACACCAATCGTTGTCATAGGATGCACACCACCACACTCATTGAACAATGAACGCCACCAAAGGTAGAGTGTGGAAAATCGTCAACAGAGACCGAAACAATCAATAACAACCCAAAACACAGAAACGTGAGGAAGGAAAATAATAACAACTTGCGGCACAAGAAATATTAGAGAGTAATAAATAATCCGCGCGCGTCTTCTGTGAAAGGTTGATGCTTAAATAAATCTGTAACAGATTCTCGTTCCAAAACAGAAAGCATAGAATAAGGAAACACAATCACCGAAAACTAGATTCGTGACACCCTTTGCGACATATATGGAAAGTACCAGAATATAATATATTTGAATCCCTGAATAGTTTGATCACGAATCTTACTCTGTATTATGATATACAGAATTTGTCAACTTTAAATCGCCCTTTCATAGATAAGTATAATTGATAACTTGATTTCCAAGTAACTAGCTTTCCTAAATCAAATATTTTGCATATATTTGATAGATAAATCTCCACAAAATCTGCCTGCCTTGCAACTGAATAATATTGCAATCAATATATAATTTTCAAGATAAATTAAATACTCACTTTAATTAATTTTGCCAAACAAATCTATGCCAACACAAATTAACATTAACAATCTCCCCATTTGGCATTTTTTGGCAAAATCAAGAACTCCCTCTGAATACTGGATGTAGGATCATAAAAGCTCCCCCTTAATACTTGCAATAGTAGTTCAATGCACAAAATACTATTCATGACATGCACATCATATCCCAGCAATCAGTGTAAAAAATAACAGAAATTACTCCCCCTTTTTGCCATAAAAGGACAAAAAAGAGAACAGAAGACCATATATCCAGAGCATCATAAAAAGAATCCATAAGCAAAAGGAGATATCCAGCAGCAAAAGAAAAAAATATCCAGTATCGAAAGAAAATATCTAGCAGTAGAAGAGAAAATTCAGTAACTAATGAAACTTGTTCAAAAACACAGCAAAATGACAAACCCGGATGCTGATAGTTGCTTAGTTTTGAGGGGCATGAGTTTCTGTTGTAGTAGTCATGACATCAGAGAGGACACCAGGTAGATCAGGAGTAGAAGTCGTAGAGGGAACCTGAGTTTCTGCATCAGCAAATTCATCAATTGACTCATCAAGTTCTTCAATGGATTCAGCAGTAGCTGGAACATCTTTAATGGAGTCAGCAGCAGCTGGAACATTTTTTACAATCCTTTGTTGTTCAAAAACATCACAAACAGAATCATCTGTAGAAATTTTTCCTTCAAGGTCGTCAATCAGACCTATAATTTCTTTCATTCTCCTCTCAATCAATACTTGCTGATCATTTAAAAATTGTAACTCATCTTTCAGAACTTTCAAGATGCGAGAAAATAAAGCAGCATGAATAGGAGTTGAAATTCGGGCAGCAGCACCTTTCAGATCATTTATATGGTCACCTTCAAACAGATTTGGACGAGATCTGATCTCCTCTTTATCTAAATCAAGAACCTCTTTGCCCCTGATGACCGATTGTTGTGATGATATCATCCCATAGATTAACCCTTGTGCCATGAGAGGTAGGAAGCCAGTTTCTCATGGCTATCTTGTGTAAAATGGCATACTTCACAGTGAGTTGAGAAGCAGAAAAGTCCTTGCCACGGGGCCAAACACACCTGACACCGCCCGTGACATCAGATATTATTTTGTCAAAATTAGGGGAAAAATCCACAGAATCATCGCCATAACTGCATAAATAAGTGTTGATGGTTGTGGGAGAGAACTCAAACAGGTGTCCCCGTACAAACACATGACCATAATTTGGATGATCAAGCTCTCCTACGTGTGAATCAAGGTTGCAATAAAATTCTTGCACAACCTGTAAAAGAAAAGGCTTTAAACCTCTAATTGTTTTGCCCAACCCTTGGCTGGTGAGAAAATCAACAATCCAAGGACAGTTTTTAAAATCTCCTTCATGGATGTTTCTTTCAGACCACACAATTCTTTTTGAGACCCGAGACCACAAGCCAGCGCAATATTTGGAATTAAAATCATCATATGTAGCAGAAGGCTCAGGGGACTTACTTTTTCTTGGAATTGTTCGAGAGGGAGCAAAAACCTTTCTTCTTTTGAACCTTTTCTAAGAGCTAACGGAAGATTTTGTTGTTGTAGGACATGGCTTTACTGGCGACTTAGTTCGGGAGCGAGTGAGTCTACGAGTTACAGGAATCGATTTTTCTTTTTCGGGTTTGGAAATTATTTCTTCAGTAGATTCGGGGTCAGAAATTTCGAGAATATCATATTCAACAGAAGGGACTGCTTCTACCTCTTCTTCTAACCAATCCTCATATGAAGATTCAACGATCCTTTTCTTTTGAGCCTTTTTCTTCTCCGATACGTGAGAAACTTAAGACGAATCTGGAGCTTTAGGAGGACCAATACTGACATTTGCTGGAGGTCCAGTTAAAAGATTGAAATGAGTTCGTACACAGAAGGGATCTACCTGCTGAATCGGAACGGCTTCTACCACAACTCTAGAAAAATCAGCTTTAGAAAGAGGTGACCCCATTATGGGAGTAGGAGTTGAAGACTTTCCTTGTGACATTGTTGAGAAACTTACAGAGGAGTGCTTAAATCCCTAACTTTTTTTAGAGAGAAACTGAGAGTAGTGATCGGGAGAAAGAGAGAGAAATCCGTGCGAAGGAAATATGGAAATAAACCATATTTAATAATTCTAGAAGAGTCTTCTAATTCCCATAAAGTTTTTGAAAAACATGAACTTCCAATACACAAACTCAAGAGCCAATCAGATCAACTTTCACCAATAAACCATATTTATCTCTCAGTTCCCATAAAATCTGCCGAAATCTTCATGGAAATAAATCATAAACACTTACTCAATTTTCATGGAATCAGCCGAAATCTCCAGAATAGAAAATGTGTCATGTAAGAAGTTGTAGACTATAATCGAAAAATATTAGCTAATAAAAGCGTCGCCTAAAAACAAGTGGCGAAAAATATATATATATATATATACAGCGGGAAGAGGGATCGACTATAAAATTAGAAATTGAAATAAGAAATTATATTAAACAAGAGAAACTTACAAGTAGATAGGCAATCAGACTAGAGTTTTTACAGGAGTGGGAAGGCAAACTCTAAAAAACTTAAGAAGAAATGAAAACTAAGGCTCCTTTATATAGCGGAGGAGCTTATAAACAAACAAAAGCTAAAACGTCATGGATGACGTATATAAACACTAGCTAGTGGAGCTAGTGGATGTACTATTAGTGCTAGTGGAAGCACTATTTGAATTAGTGGATGTACTGTTGGGCTCCACCACTTTTGGAAATGTCTGGTACCAGGCTGACTTTGGAAACTTTGGATATTGGACAGCTGGATTCCATTCTTTCCACTGGGTAGCTTCAATTTTGTAATTGGATCCTTCTGGAAATGAATCCATATTTCGAAGAAGATATTCGGAAGGTGGTTTTGGAATAGGAGGTTGAACTCTTTCCCTCCAAGTCCTCCAAGTATGAGGATTTGTCATTTGCGATTTCCTGCAGAAGTTTGTAATTTAACCCACAACTCATAATCCTCAGGGGTCATTAGTTTTTTTCTGGCTAAATCACATTTGTATTCAGCATATTCATCTGGGCTTTTATTATTTTTCTTGGCCCATTTATTCCTCTTTTTGCACCATTTTCGATATTTGCGGACTCCTTTGGCAACATTAGCTTTGATCTGATCCAAAGCTTCTTGGACAGTTCTATTTGTTCTAAGAGGTCTAGGTGCCATTGGCCACGGCCTCCATCGGATGATTCGATGAAGTTCATCAATATGAACATTACTTCGATTATGATATTTTGAAATAGGGAAAGGTCTTCCCCAAGGAATTCGATAAGCGGCTGCATCAGCTCTTTCTCTTCTTAGAAGTGCTTCTTCCCAAGCTATATTCCATGGATCAAAAGCCATTAGAGAATTTTCTTTTTTCCTTTTCTTCGACAATAATTGTATTGCGAACACTCAATAAGAGAATTGAAAAGATCCTCTTCGGTTGGAATGATATCTTCGGGGTTTTGAGATTCGCCTGGTAATATCTGAAAGCGATTTGATCCTGAAATCATAGAAGTATCAGAATCTGAATTAGAAAACTCCTCTTCGTCTGAGTCATTAGAATAAAACATTTGGCCTTTTATAGTTTCCAAAAGTTTTGTATAACGTTCCTGTTTTGATAATCCAGGAAATTGTAATTTGATATCTTTTTTCATTTTTTGAACCATATTCAAAGATTCCTTCTTTGAATTATTAGAAATAGACGTAGCAGCTTTTGCTTTATTGATTTGAATGGCATCAATAATTTTAAAAATAACACTGCTCAGTGTCATATCTCGACCACCATTTGACATAAAAGCTTCTTTGGAGTTCTAGAATATCTAAGTGATCTGTATCCAGCTCAAGATTCCACTGCCAAATCCAATTGATTTGGAATTCGGTAAAGAACCATAATAAAGCTTTGCCTTTGAACATAAACCTTTTATCTTGGAAATCTGGATGAGTATCAAACCATGATTGGAATTGATCTTGGATCTTTTTTGGTAGAATTTCAAACTCAGGAGAGTGACTTTGCCACCAATGTAAAAACCAGTTTGGAAATTGATCCTCTGTTTTTAGAATATCGGGATTCATAGTAAAAAACCATGAATGATTCCTTTTGGGATTTTGATAAAGAAACACATGAGACCAAGCTTGAATGTAGTCCCAATAGTTGTAGGTCTGCTCATTGTTTTTTGTAGTTGTTTTCCTCAGAGTGAAAACATTCAATCCCCATTCCTGTGGATGAATAATTCGAATAATGTAGCACTTTGAATGAGTCATTGTACTTTTGATATCTCTTTCATCAACATAATTATGCTGGATTTGAACAGAATTTGTATCAATTAGAATAGCTTCATAATAGAAACGAAGCTTTCCCTCCATAATTGGATAATGCTGGCTTCCCATATATCTTTCTTTGAAAAACCAAGCATCTTTTTGATTGAGAATAATATCTCGATTTGAAAGTGTGAGTATAGACTCAGCCACTGATTTTTTGATAAGTTGTGGTCCACTCTCAAGTAGGACATCTTTGGCAGTTTTATTTGAAATATCATCTTTAGATGATGATGCGTTTTCCCCTAAAGTGGGAAACTCTTTTTGAAATAAGGCATTTGAAATACGATTGGTATTGCTACCACGACCACGAGGTCTCCCTCTAGGTCGCCCCCTCACTGGGGTGAACATCCTGCAGGAATTCTCTGGTTAGAAAATCAGGAAGAGAATTATCAATACCTTTGATATGTTCGATAGTCAAATCGAAAACAGAAAGCTCTGCTTGCCATCTGGCAAAAATCTGTTTTGAAACTAAATGTTTAACATCTTTAGTTAAAATCTGTTTTGCAGAAGAACAATCAACTCTGAAAACAAAATGTTTATTGAGTAAATCATCTTGAAATTTTGTAATACATTTGACAATTGCTAAAACTTCTTTTTTGACAGTAGAATAATTCTTTTGAACAGGTTTCCAAACACCAGAAGTAGATCTTACTAATTCAGTTTTGGAATTATTTGTATTGATTTGTTTGAGAATACCTCCATAACCTGTTTCAGAGGCATCAGTTTCGACAATCTTTTCCCATTATGGGTTAGAAAGTGATAAACAAGGTAACTTTTGAGCTTTTACCTTTATTCGCTGAACAGCTTCTGTATGTTGCTGTGTCCATGGATTTGGATTTTTTCTTAATCTTTGATATAAAATAGCAGTATCCTGTGCTAAATTGGGATAGAAATCTCCTAAATAATTGAGACTTCCTAAAAATCTTTGAAGTTGTTTTTTGTCAGTAATTTCATCAGGAAATTTAGAAGCAAATTCAATACTTCTATTGATTGGAATTATTGTACCTTGATGCACATTATGACCAAGGAATCTCACAGTAGTTTGAAAAAGTTTTAATTTTGCAGCAGATACTACTAAACCATTTGTTTTCATAGCATCTTTAATAATTCTCAGATGTCTAAAGTGTTGATCTATTGAATTTGAAAATACCAGTATATCATCTATATAGACGATACAGAATTTGGAATATTTGGAAAAAATATCATTCATGATATGTTGGAATTCAGAAGAAGCATTTTTGAGTCCAAAAGGCATTACATTCCATTCGTAATGACCAAAAAGGAACTACAAAGGAAGTTTTGTAGCGGTCTTCTTTGGCAATCTGAATTTGCCAATAACCTAATTTGAGATCAAATTTGGAAAATATTAGAGCAGATTGTAATCTGTCTAATAAATCTTTTTTATTTGGAATTGGATATCTTATCCATTTGAGAACATCATTTAAAGGTTTGTAATTGATAACAAGGCGGGGAACACCACGTTCTTTTTCAGCATTTTTGTTTACATAGAAAGCTGTACAACTCCAAGGAGATTGGCTGGATTGAATTAGCTTTTTATCTAGTAAACTTTGAATCTCTTCTTGACACAATTTGAGATATTCTTGTTTCATTTGACTAGGTCTTGCCTTAGTTGGAATTGATTTTTCATCAAAATTGAAAATGTAGGGTAAAGAAACAATATGTTTTTTTCTTTTCCAGAAAGCATTTGGAACTGTATGACAGACTTCAGTTTGAAAGTGGGATTCAATAATTTTTATCTTATTGACAATATGAAAATCCTTAAGTTGTTCTTCTATTTTGAGAGAATGAATTTCTGATTGAAGAAAACTTAATTGTTGGATTTTTATTTGAGAGAAGTTTTTTAACTCATTTAATATCTTAACCACAGGGTCAGATAGAAATGGATAAAGAACTTGAGTATTTTGAACTGTTGCCAGAATACCATCTTGATTGATAGTAATGGGCATGATCTGTTGGAGAAAAGGAGTGCCTAGTATGACTTTATGATTTAAGTCTTTTACTAGCAGAAAAGTAGTTAGAAGACATACTTGTTCATTACAGATAAGCACATTGGATAATTTGAAATTGACTTTAATTTTACTGCCTCCAGCAGTAGTCAAAGTTTGAGTAGTTTTTTCGAAATACTTTGTAGGAATAAATCCTTCTTGAATACAATTTATGTCTGCTCCACTATCCACAAGAGCAGTGATTTTGGAAATTTCATATTCATGGTATATCAATAAAGAGATTTCAATATACCATTTTTGAAATAAAATTCTATTAATATTATTCAAGGATTCAAAATTATCCTTTATTGGAGAATTGGTTTGGAAATCAATTGATTGTTTATTTTGGAAATTTGAAACATACTCTTCTAACTTGGAAATTTTCATATCAGAAATAATTTGATTATTTCTAAGAGTTTTGATTTCAGATTTGACATCATTGACTTCTTTGTGTAAGTCTTGGATAGTAATTGGAGAAATTTTTTGAATGTGATCTATTCTACTAAATACTTCCTGCATGCTATAGTATTTAGGTTTAAGAATAGATTCAGGTTCTTTTGGAGTATGCACTTGAGGTTGCATAAAATTTGAAATTAACTTAATCCTTAAATTAGGATCTGGAATTCGATCAATATTTTTGAGAATATCTTCTTGTTCTTGAGTAAGAACATTTAAAGATAATTTTTGAATTTGATTGCAGCATTGTTTAATACAATCTGCATCCGATGATGATGATGAAGACATATCATCATAATTTGGATTGGAATCATTTGAAAAATTTTCATCTGAAGATTCCAAGAATAATTTGGAAAGTTGATTGCGAGTTTGTTCATCATGAACTAACTCATTCAACCTTTTAGCTTTGAAGCATTTGTTAGCATAGTGACCTGATTGTCCACATTTGAAACATTTAATTTGAGATTTGGGTCTGGGCCTGTTTCGAGGTCCAGAACGTTTCCTTTTTGGATGATTAGTCCATGGAGGATGATTGGATATTAATTGTTTTGCTTTAAATCTTCTTTTCTTATTTTTGTAAGATTTATAAATTTTAGATTTATGATGTTTAGATTTATCCTTTTTTCTTTTAGGATATTGGATTGGAATATCATAGGCAAATTGTTGACAAAATTCACCTATTTCTTGTTTGCCAGTAAGGTTTTGTTTTTTCAATTGGTATTGTAATTTCATATCGTTACATAACGATATACCTTGTTGGAGACAAATACTGACAAGATGGCCATACGTAAGATTATCCCAATGAATATTTTGACCAGAATTCATGTCGGTTAATTTTTGTTTGACTCTATTTGCAAATTGAGGTGGTAATCCCTCAATAAATTTGGATTTCCAATAAGGAGCATTTGCATCAGTTCTTTGAAGAACTTTGGTAATGAAAACATCTTTATACCAACGAAAATTGGTTAAAGATCCACATTTGAGATTTTGCAATAATTCTGTTCCTCTTTCATGACGTTGTTCAATTGAACCAACGAAATAAAAGATGATAGATTGGATGAGTGTATAAACACTATCCTGTTGGGGAGTTGTATGACTCGATGAAGGAGTCTTGATTTTGACAGCATTGATGATTTCATTTCTTTGAGAAAGGGTGAGAATATTGTCCCACCAACCTTTGAGACCACCAATGAAACCACTGATAATAAAGATAGTAATATCTTTATCAGAATTTTGAGAAGCACGACATACACTTGCATACATCATCATTTTGTGAAGAACTTCATAAATTTGATATTCAGATAAACTATCTATGTTCCATTCATAAATAGTTTTGGCCGAATAGGCTGTTTGACTTTTGAAAAAGTTTTCTTCCCAAAGAAGATCAGGAGGTGTTGGTCTAGGATAATAAGCTCTCCTAAATAAATCACTTCCTAGATTATCTTTGTATTTGATTCCATTGAGAGATAAATTTTGAATATCCATAGAAGGATCATCATATTTTGGAAAAGCAATTTGCATTTCATGAATCTTTTCTAGATCAGAATCTATCTCAGATTCACTAGAAGATTCGGTTGTTTGATAACTGATGATGGAAAGATTAACATGCTTTAATCTTTTTACCAATTCATCCATAAACTCATTATCTTTGTTCGGATTTTTGAAATTGAAATTTGAAAGGAATATTGGAGGTTGGAGATCAGGTTTACTGATGATTATTTCCTTTGAACCAGAAGAAGATGCTCCAGTTTCTTCTGTTTTTTCTTCAGTTAATTTGTCAATTTGTTTCTCAATCCTTTGAAGTTGATTACCAACAGTTCTTAAATGAATATTGGTATAATTGATTTGCTTATTAAGGGTGGATTCAATGACCACATCCTTTTCTTTTAAAGATGTGTCTACTAAAGGAATTGCTTCAATAGTAGAAGTCTGATCTTGATTTGTGAGTTTGATTGGCTCAAAAGGAGGATGGACAGATTTGATAGATCCTGTCTTTGTATGCCAATTAATTTGAAATTTTTCATATTCTTCTAACATTGAAATAGAAGAAGATTGATTTGGAATATACTCATTCCAGAACCATTGTTGGAAAAGTTGAATCTTCTGTTCCTTTTGAAGATAAGCATAAAAAGTTTCTTTTATGATTTGAAATTGAGAAGACTTGTAAATGGTAGGAAGCCATTTACGAAAGATCTCATTTGAAGGATTTTAATATTCTTTACTCAGAATTTCTCTATTAATAGATCCCGGAGAAAAATCCATTAATATTTTATTTGAAGTGAAAATTGTTATTAACTGACCATTTGGAATTTGATATTGATAAGAATACTCAGATTCATTATCAGATTCGATATCAGATTCATATTCAGGATCTGAATCATATTGGTAATAATAATCTTCCATTAAAGATTAAAATTCATTTCAGATGCTGTTGGGGAATCAGCATTTAGAAATTGGTCATCCTTTTAACCAAATTTGGGATGTTTGGAATCTTTGTAAATCCCATGAGGGACTTGTTCCTTTGCAATTTGTAATTCTTCAATGTTTGGTAATTGAGAATCTAATTGGGAAACTGAATGTCTTGAACTAGAAGGATCTAGTGTCCTATAAGGAGAAAAGCTAGATCTAGATGATAAGCTTCTAGACAAAGAAATTCTTTTTGTAACTTCTGGAGTAAATTTGATTTCAATATCTCCATCTTCTGTTTGAATAATTTGATCAATTTGAGAGTTAATACTGGGTTTAGGTAGTATTTGATTTGGAAGATTCCAGGTATTCGGAAAAGTAACTTCTTCCCAGTCTATAAGACGAGGAATAGCCACATTGGTGGATAATAGATTGCTTTCTATTACCATAGTTTTACTTAGGATTTCTCTCAGAATGACATTTGGACACAAAGTATTCATTACTTTGTAATTAATTCGATAGATAACTGCTATGGTTTCTGATCCTGGAAGGAAATCATAACCATGAGTTTGAATATTTAAAGTGATAGCCTCAAAAAGATTGGGATCTGTCAAAGACAGATTAAGATTTGGAAATACATTAAAATATATTGGACCATGACAAAGACTTGTTTGAATAACTCCCATGAGAGAGTTTTTGATGTTTTGATTCCTAGCATCTCTAAGATTTGCAAGAATACTAGCATTTAAACCTGGAAGTGTTAAAGGTTTAAAAGCAATTTGAATTAATCCTATATGGATATATTTGTATCGTTGGAAATATTTTTGAATATCTTTTAAACTAAGAAGTTTAATAGTTTTATCTGTTGAATCTAAACAAAGGGTTTGTTCAGATATTTTGATAGCATTTTTGAAAAGGAATTCAAAGGTTACTAATTTGTAAATATCTTTTGTATCGACTTCAGGAATAGTCCATTTGTTTAATTGAAATTTTTGATTAACTTCAATTATTTGCTCATTTTTAGTAGACTCATTTGATAATTTGGAAAAATCAAAGATATTCATTTTTTAGAAAAGTTAATTCATTCATGAATAAGCTAACATATTCTAAATCCAATCTTAATTAAAAAAAAAAAAAAAAAAAAAAAAAAAAAAAAAAAAAAAAAAAAAAAAAAAAAAAAAAAAAAAAAAAAAAAAAAAAAAAAAAAAAAAAAAAAAAAAAAAAAAAAAAAAAAAAAAAAAAAAAAAAAAAAAAAAAAAAAAAAAAAAAAAAAAAAAAAAAAAAAAAAAAAAAAAAAAAAAAAAAAAAAAAAAAAAAAAAAAAAAAAAAAAAAAAAAAAAAAAAAAAAAAAAAAAAAAAAAAAAAAAAAAAAAAAAAAAAAAAAAAAAAAAAAAAAAAAAAAAAAAAAAAAAAAAAAAAAAAAAAAAAAAAAAAAAAAAAAAAAAAAAAAAAAAAAAAAAAAAAAAAAAAAAAAAAAAAAAAAAAAAAAAAAAAAAAAAAAAAAAAAAAAAAAAAAAAAAAAAAAAAAAAAAAAAAAAAAAAAAAAAAAAAAAAAAAAAAAAAAAAAAAAAAAAAAAAAAAAAAAAAAAAAAAAAAAAAAAAAAAAAAAAAAAAAAAAAAAAAATTTTTAGAAAAGTTAATTCATTCATGAATAAGCTAACATATTCTAAATCCAATCTTAAGAATTTAATTTGAAATAAGATAATAAACCTTATTGACAACTGATTCTCCTCGTATTGATTTCATTAATAATACCATATTGATAGCGCTCATATTGTCACAATAGAGTGTCATGACATCCTGCGTGACATCGTAATCTTTCAGCATTTGTTTCATCCAGAGAAGCTGAGTGCAACTACTACCAGCTGCAATATATTCTGCCTCGACAGTAGACAGGGAGATTGAGTTTTGCTTCTTGCTGAACCAAGACACCAAGTTATGTCCCAAATAAAAGCATCCACCAGAGGTACTTTTTTGATCATCCGAACTCCCAGCCCAGTCAACATCACAATAACCAACAAGATTTGCATTAGTATCAAATGAATACCAAATCCCATAGTCAGCCGTCCCGCTAATATATTTAAGTATCTGCCTAACCGATATTAAATGTGATTCTCGAGGATTTGCTTGAAAACGAGCACACACTCCAACACTATAGCAAATATCCGGCCGAGTAGCAGTTAAATACAGGAGACTGCCAATCATGTTTCTATATAATCTAGCGTCCATAGAGATTCCTTTCTCATCTTTGGAAATTTTCTCATGTGTCCTAAGCGGTGTTCTATTCGGACGAACATTCTCCAACTTGAATCGTTTCAACAATTGTTTAGCATACTTGCTTTGAGAAATGAAGATACCATTATTACCTTGCTGAATCTGAAGACCAAGAAAATAACTGAGTTCGCCTACCATGCTCGTTTCAAATTCACCGGTCATTTGAGCAATAAATGTATTTACCATGTCTTGTGACACCGAACCAAACACTATATCATCAACATAGATTTGGGCAAGTAAAAATTGACCTTTTGCACGACGAATGAAAAGGGTTTTATCTACTCCCCCTCGCTTCAATCCCTTTGACAATAAATACACGGTGAGTCTTTCATACCATGCCCGAGGAGCATGTTTAAGCCCGTATAACGCCTTTTTCAATTTGTAGACATACTCGGGATGATGATGTAACACCCGGTTCTATCGAACCAGTTCTCATTTCTTTTTAAATTAATAGCACACTTTAAATGACAATAATTAAAGTAGGGTTAATGGATGACTAGGCAAGGGCATAAGGGTAATTGGAAATTTAAAAGTGGTTAACATATTTAAGGAGAGAGGTTTGGGTTTAATGCACTGTAGCCGCCACTATTCTGTTTATCATTCCTCTTTCGACCTCCAGCTCTCCAGCAGAACCCTTTTGGCGATTCTCTTGCTCGATTCTCTTTTAACCTAAGTAAGTTTTCCTCGTTTTCTTGTATTTTAGCAGTTAGGTAATTGAGGGAGTACAATGTGAGAAATTTCGAGGATGCTGTGATTGAGAGTAGGTTCGGGTTTTGGTGATAATTGGGAATGCACGGGTAGCAAGGTTTCAAACTGGTTTCCTCAAACTTCTGATTGATTCTTGGTGAAGTTTAATGAAGGTTTGATTAATGTATTGTTATGACTTTAGGTGAGCGAGCTTCTAAAGTAGCTTACAGCCGAGCGATTTCCAGGAGACCAGGTAAGTGAAGTATGCTTGTGCCTTCGAGCCTACATCACAAAATAGTAGGATTTATGTGTGTTTGAATGTGTTTGTATGTCATGCATCATATTTTTTTGAAAGCATGCGAAAATGAATTTACATGAAATGGCATGGTGATGAATGAACAGACTGAAACAGATAAGCTATTAAGGGAACTAATCTGCCCCTTAACTTATGAAGGGATTTATACTTTAGGAGAAGTGATCCAACTCCCAATTTCACAGGGGGATCTGAACAGTTTGTTAAGGGAACTAATCCACCCCTTAATCAAGAGAGAGGATGTATGACTTTGGGAGAAGTGATCCAACTCCCAATTTCACAGGGGGATCAGATCAGAAACGAATGCATATGCAACTAAGATGAGAAAGTAGAAACTGCATGTTTAGGAATTTTGTTTCAGCATTCCATTTCATTATTGCTTTACTTACTTAGCATTAGGCTAATAGATGAGTTTTGTGATGTAGGTGAAGAAGTGACTGCATGTGGGTTTTCTGAGCATGTTGAGGAATATGCTGGTTGGGGGAGCACATTCATGCCTCGACTTGGTGAATTGATGGGGCGGTTTAACTGGTGTCAGTAGATGAGAAGGTTTAGTGAACCATGATTCAATTTAAATATGTTGAGAGTTTTAGTGACAGTAGTAGTTTGATGTTTTGAATACAATTTGAGACTCTTTCTGATAATGATACTCTGTTAGTTTTAATAGTGGTTTTTACCAAATTTTGGAGTAGTACATGGATTTAAGTAGTTTTGAACGGTTTTAGTAAAATGCTCAAGTTCTTTTGGTAGTCGGAGTTTTCTTTGTTTATAGTGAAATTGTTGCTATGCTGTTTTCGTCAAGTGTTTTGATCTATCGGTAGATGATGTCTATCGGCAGACGTTGAGTATTTTTGATCTATCGATAGATGATGTCTATCGGCAGACGTTGAGTATTTTTGATCTATCGGTAGATGATGTCTATCGGTGGAAGTCGAGAGTTTGTCTATCGGTGGATTTAGTCCATCGGTAGAAGTCGAGTATTTTATCTATCGGTAGATGATGTCTATCGGCAGACGTTGAGTATTTTTGATCCATCGGTAGATGATGTCTATCGGTGGAAGTCAAGAGTTTGTCTATCGGTGGATTTAGTCCATCGGTAGAAGTCGATTATTTTATCTATTGGAAGATGTAGGAGGTGATTTGTCATTTTGTAATCGGATGACGTAGAATATTTTATCTATCGGAAGATGTGGGAAGAATTTTGTCGTTTTGTAATCGGAAGATGTCTTCAGTAGAAGCCATCGGAAGATGTCTTCAGTAGAAGCCATCGGTAGATGTCTTCGGCATAAGTCTTTAGTAGCCTTGTCGTTTTGTAATCAGAAGATGTAGGCTGAGAATGTTTTGTCGTTTAGTGACCGGTCGAGGTGTTCTGTTCTGTTTGTTAGTAAAAGACTTTTGTCGTTTAGTGATCAGTCGGTGTGTTCTGTTTTTCTTTTATCTTTTAACCAACCGTCTTGAATGTTTTAACTATTTAATAAATATTGTTTTTATACGATGATTTTTCCGCTGCAAGTTTCAACGTTTTAAGAGTCAAATCTTGATCATTGAATGAAATTTTAAAATTTTCTCAAAAAGCCATAGTTCAGTTTAGTATTTTGTGTAGCGAACTGGGTTCAGATAACTCGGGACGCTACAGATAAAGATCTTCAAAACCCTTTGGTTGAGCAACATGCACTTCTTCATTAAGAATACCATTTAGGAAGGCACTCTTCACATCCATTTGATATAATTTGAATCTCATAACACATGTCGTGGCTAATAATAGACGAATAGACTCAAGGCGAGCAACCGGAGTAAAAGTTTCATCAAAATCAACACCTTCTGTAACGACCCCGTTTCCCAGCAAGATATTGTCCGCTCTGGGGATTGGACCGTAGCACAATATCTTCCCCTCACGGCTTTGTTTGGCGAGAACTTCCCGGAAAGTCACCCAACCTGGAATTGCTCTCGCCGAAGCACTTTTAACTTCGGAGTTCTTATGGGATCCGTTGCCAATTGTGCTCCAAAACGCGTCTTGCTATGTTGGGAGGGTCTCTTTACATATGTTTCATTTCCATATACTTCCCCAAGCGATGTGGAATTGTGACGACCCCATCTTTATGACCCGGGATTCGCCTATACTCGAGTCTGGGATTCGCCTACACTCGGCTTAGGTCCCGAGGTTTGCCCCGCAACCCGAGGTTTGCCCCGCAGTCATACACATACGTTCACATTCGGGTCATCACAATCACCCCCCCTCGGGGGCCCAACGTCCTCGTTGGCCACATTTCCGGTTGGGTACAGGCTCTGATACCATTTGTAACGACCCCGTTTCCCAGCAAGATATTGTCCGCTCTGGGGATTGGACCGTAGCACAATATCCTCCCCTCACAGCTTTGTTTGGCGAGAACTTCCCGGAAGGTCACCCAACCTGGAATTGCTCTCGCCGAAGCACTTTTAACTTCGGAGTTCTTATGGGATCCGTTGCCAATTGTGCTCCAAAACGCGTCTTGCTATGTTGGGAGGGTCTCTTACATATGTTCATTTCCAATGTGCTCCAAAACGCGTCTTGCTATGTTGGGAGGGTCTCTTTACATATGTTTCATTTCCATATACTTCCCCAAGCGATGTGGGATTGTGACGACCCCATCTTTATGACCCGGGATTCGCCTATACTCGAGTCCGAGATTCGTCTACACTCGGCTTAGGTCTCGAGGTTTGCCCCGCAACCCGAGGTTTACCCCGCAGTCGTACACATACGTTCACATTCGGGTTATCACACCTTCAATCTGAGCATATCCTTGAGCAACTAATCGAGCCTTGTTCCGGGTACTATTACCATCCTCATCACTTTTATTCTTATAAATCCACTTGGTACCAATGACATTCACATCGAGGGGGGCATGATACCAAGTCTCAAACCTGATTTTGTTTGAATTGATCAAGTTCCTCTTGCATAGCACCAATCCAATATTCATCCAACAAGACTTCTTTCACATTTTTGGGCTCAATTGATGATGTAAAGCAAGCAAATTGAATCATTTCACGATAATTGACTCTCGGTTTGTCCCTGGTTCGAACACCATCATTTAGACCTCCAATAATTTCATCTGCATAATGATTTTTCTGGACACATGTGGATGGTTGTCGTTGATCCGAGGTAGTTACTTCATCAATTTGTGCATCCTGGTCCGTGACACTACTCGTGACATCACCTGTAATACTGGTTGAAACACCGAGTTGTTCATCGTTTGAGATAGTAGTTACGTCTTCTATGAGAGTCTCAGTAGTTTCTAGAGAATCAACCACTTGAACATTGGCAGATTCCACGACATTTTGCGTCCGTTTATTGTATACTCGATAAGGACGGCTATTTGTGGCATAACCCAAAAAAATAGCTTCATCACTCTTGGGATCCAGTTTCCCCCTATGTTCCCTTTCATTCAATACATAGCAAGTACTGCCGAAAGGATGAAAGTAATTAAGATTTGGAATTTTACTTTTCCATATCTCGTAGGGTGTCATTGAAGTGCCTCCACGAAGAAACACTTGATTGATAGTATAACATGCAGTATTAATAGATTCAGCCCAGAACTTTTGTGGAATATTCTTCTCATGTAACATTACACGTGACATCTCCGCAATAGTTCGATTTGTCCTTTCGACCACTCCATTTTGTTGAGGAGTTTTAGGCGCAGAGAACTCATGAAATATTCCAAGCTGATTACAGTAATTTGAGAATTCAGAGTTTTCAAATTCTCTTCCATGATCACTATGAATGCGAATAATCTTCATAATGATACTATCTTTTTCACGTTGGAGACGGATACACAAAGATTTGAAAGCTTTAAAGGTGTCGGATTTTTCTCTAAGAAATTCCACCCATGTGTACCGAGAGAAATCATCCACAGTAACATAAACATATCATTTACCTCCAATACTTTCCACAGCCATTGGACCCATTAGATCCATGTGAAGCAACTCAAGTACACGAGTGTTGCTAGTGTTGACGACACTGGATGTGACACCTTGGTTTGCTTCCCAATCTGACATGGTCCACATATTCTTCCTTCATTGAAATTCATCTTGGGAACCCCACGGACTGCTCCCTTTGATATAATCAGCTTTAGCTTTTGATCATTGACATGTCCCAACTTTCTATGCCATAAAATAGGATCTTCCATACTTGAACGAAAACAAGTCGAAGATGAGTAGATAAGATAACAGTAGAAGATCTTAATCCCTCCATGATGCAATTTCTGTCATGATCGGACACCACGCATTTTCCACTAGTGAATTGAACATTTAGATCTTGATCACACAGTTGACTAATACTAATTAAATTAGCCTTTAAACCATCAACTAGAAGAACATTTTCTAATTTTGGTAGTCCTGGAACATTTAGTGTACCTCTTCCCATGACACTAGACCTGACACCGTTGCCAAAAGTCACTTTTCCCACGCTTTCAGATACGATATCCTTCAAAAACTTCTTTTCACCAGTCATGTGTCTAGAGCAGCCACTGTCAAAGTACCAAGCATTGGTTGTAGTGGCCTTTAGAGAGATTTGCATAGCATTACATGTCAAATTTGATTTAATCACCCATCTTTGTTGAGGAAATCTGCGAGAAGAGATATTTCTAGCAGTACCTTGTCTTAAGTTAGCGAGATATGTAAAACATCTAGGACGAATATGACCACGTCGATTACAATAGTGACAAATAGTAGTAAGTTTGTTACCTTTATTTACGGGAACATGGTGAGACTTTTCTTTCTGCTCAGTTCTAGTATTGCTTATTGCAGCTTGCATCCCTCTGTATTCAAAAATATTTTCTAACAGTTTTGGTGATATAAAGTTTGATACTGATGATGACACTCCATGCGACACTGGCTGTGAGACCGAGCTTTCTTCTTTGAAACCGAGTTCAGAACGATCACCACGTACTTTACTGATTTTTAGAATATCATCCAGCTTGGAGGAACCTGTATTTAGCATCTTGACATTTTTCTTCATGTGATTCAGCTCCTTAAATAGTTTCATCGCATCATCCTGACTTATTTTCAATTTGGCTTCCAAGTCAGCAATAGAATTTTGCAGATTTATCTTCTCAACTTTCAAGTCTTTATTCTGAATGCGAAGGCACTGATTGATTCTAGCTAGGTCGGTCCATTTTTCATGAAGAAATTTGTACTTCATAATGAGATCTTCTTTTGTATCTTCATCACCATAATCTGATATATCCTCTGAAACATCTTGTAAGAAACTATCATCATCTGTGTGTTTAGAATTAGCAACCAGAGCCACATGGTTGTTCTGGAATTCATCTTCTTCTTCGAACTCATCCTCACTCCACGTTGTGTTGAGTGAATTTTTCTTTTTCTTCAGAGTATTAGCACATTCTGCCTGAATATGCCCAAAACCATCACATTCTCTGCATTGAATTCCTCTACTTTTGATAGGTTGATAAGAATTATGTTTTTCATCTCTGTATTTTGTATTGCTCGAAGAACCATTCATGTTGTTCGTGACATTGGACTTGACACCTCTATTATTTCTTCCAAATCTCTTCATAACCCTGCTAAAATTTTTCGATAACAGAGCTAATGATTCCTCAAGGTCATCTTCACTATGATCACTCATAATCTGAGTATCGGCTTTTAAAGCGACTCTTTTTATCCTCTTTGTTTCGATGTCAACTCCGAGATTCATTTTGAAAGTTCTAAGAGATCCCATTATTTCTTCTAGTTTCATTTTTGAGACATCCTTGACTTCTTCAATAGCTGTGACTTTATATGCAAACCGTTGAGGTAGAGATCGTAGAGTCTTCCTTACTAGTCTTTCTTCAGAAAATGTCTCACCAAGAGCAAATGCCTCATTGGCTATGTCACAAAGTTTAGCATTGAATTCAGCAATATTTTCATCTTCATACATCTTCAAATTCTCGAATCTTGTAGTAATCATCTGCATTTTGGATAATTTCACAGCCGATGTCCCTTCATATTTGGTGGACTCACAAGTGGATATAAGTCTGAACTGAGTAGGATCAACACCGTTAAAAATAGCATTTAGAGCCTTTGAGTTACTGTTGGCCATTGTGTCTTCAGAAGGAGACCAACTTTCTTCATCCTTGAGAGTTGTAACACCTTCTTTGTCAGTAATAGTTGGAGGATCCCATCCTGTCAAAATAGATTTCCAAGCCTTCTCATCAATAGCTTTAATAAAAGCCCTCATTTTGGCCTTCTAATAAGCATAGTTGCCTCCGTCCAATAGTGGTGACGCATTGTTGAACCTCCTTCTTTCATAGAGTCTATTGCACAGAATAAAACACGATCAAATCCCACGGATTCCGCTTAAGAAACACAAGCGTCCCACTCTGATACCAATTGAAATCGTGATTAGATATGTGGTGTCGTAACACTGCTTGTGACACCAGCAGTAAACAACAATAATGAACAATAAAGAAATGTGTAAAGAAGGAGACACAGGATTGGTAACGCAGTTCGGCAAATTGCCTACGTCTGCGGGGCCACGCCCAGATTTAAAAACATTTCAGAGACTTCACAAAGTTACAAGATAACGGAACTTATACAAATAAAGACTCCCTCTTTTTTTTGTCGCCGCCTCTAGCTAACTTCCCCAAAGAAACTGTTTTTACGAGCTCCCTTCGACTTTGAGACGATCTCTTCCGAGATCTAAATGCGACAAGCTCCCCTTGTCGATAATGACTCCTCCCGGAATCCGTGTAAGGCAAGATCCCCTTGCCCACGAACAAAAAGATGACTCCTCCCGGAATCCGTGTAAGGCAAGATCCCCTTGCCCACGAACAAAAAGATAAGCTCCCCTTGTCGATAATGACTCCTCCCGGAATCCGTGTAAGGCAAGATCCCCTTGCCCACGAACAAAAAGATAAGCTCCCCTTGTCGATAATGACTCCTCCCGGAATCCGTGTAAGGCAAGATCCCCTTGCCCACGAACAAAAAGATAAGCTCCCCTTGTCGATAATGACTCCTCCCGGAATCCGTGTAAGGCAAGATCCCCTTGCCCACGAACAAAAAGATAAGCTCCCCTTGTCGATAATGACTCCTCCCGGAATCCGTGTAAGGCAAGATCCCCTTGCCCACGAACAAAAAGATAAGCTCCCCTTGTCGATAATGACTCCTCCCGGAATCCGTGTAAGGCAAGATCCCCTTGCCCACGAACAAAAAGATAAGCTCCCCTTGTCGATAATGACTCCTCCCGGAATCCGTGTAAGGCAAGATCCCCTTGCCCACGAACAAAAAGATAAGCTCCCCTTGTCAATCAATAGAACTCCTCCCGAGTTCTAGTGAAGAATAAAGAAGAGCACTCCTATGACACCAATCGTTGTCTTAGGATGCACACCACCACACTCATTGAACAATGAACGCCACCAAAGGTAGAGTGTGGAAAACCGTCAACAGAGACCGAAACAATCAATAACAACCCAAAACGCAGAAACGTGAGGGAGGAAAATAATAAAAACTTGCGGCACAAGAAATATTAGAGAGTAATAAATAATCCGCGCTTGTCTTTTGTGAAAGGTTGATGCTTAAATAAATATGCAACAGATTCTCGTTCCAAAACAGAAAGCATAGAATAAGGAAACACAATCACCGAAAACCAGATTCGTGACACCCTTTGCGACATATATGGAAAGTACCAGAATATAACATATTTGAATCCCTGAATAGTTTGATCACGAATCTTGCTCTGTATTATGATATACAAAATTTGTCAACTTCAAATCGCCCTTTCATAGATAAGTATAATTGATAACTTGATTTCCAAGTAACTAGCTTTCCTTATTTTTCAAGGTTTCCTAAATCAAATATTCTGCATATATTTGATAGATAAATCTCCACAAAATCTGCCTGTCTTGCAACTGAATAATATTGCAATCAATATATAATTTACAAGATAAATTAAATACCTACTTTAATTAATTTTGCCAAACATATCTATGCCAACACAAATTAACATTAACAGTTATAATTGTGATGTAAAGTAAAGTGCTCAGTATTGAGTTGAATTATATTACCCTTGTTTTCATTGGGGTATTTAATCGTACTAGTTTGTGTTCAAGAATCCCTAGTCAACATGAATTTTTAGAACTTGAAGGTAAAAGAATGTGAAAACGAGTCAAAGTGTCGATCGAACAATCAAAGTGTCGATTGCGTGACCAAAAGCAGAAATTCCATAGAGCTTCAAAATGTCAACCAAACAATGATAGTATCGACCGCATGACCAAATGCATAAACTCTAGAGAGTTTCAAGGTGTCGACCACGAGGTAAAAATGTCGACCGAATTGTTGAATGGGATTAAATTTTACACAATTCTTTCTATAAGTGTCGACCAGATAAAGCATGCGTCAACCAGAGCTCTGTCTATTTTGATGATATCCATTAAGGGCGTGTGAGAGTTGTGTCCGTCGTTGTTCAAATTATATTGTACCTAGTAAACGTGTGAAGTGAGAAAGAGTCTTGGAAAACTTTGATTGACGACCAATAGATCAAATATAGCGTTCTCCAAGAGGTTGAGATTGGAACGAATTTTCAAGAATGAGTCTTCAGGCGCGGACGTAGGCAAGGTTAATCGAACTGCATTAACAAATTAATTGTATCTCTTTCTCCTTAACTATCTGATTATTATTTGCCATAGTTAGGATTTAAATAAATTGATCATATTGTTTAATGAAACCATTATAATTGAACTTGAATAAATTTGATAGCTAACCACAAAATGTTGTAATAACCCAATTCACCACCTTCCCCCCTTCGTGTTATTTTCAATCCTACACAGCTGACAGACGAAGTTTCTCAAATCGAACACGAAAATTTATTTGCTCGAAATGCTCATAATTAAGTTCAACCTGTATCAAAACCTAGTTAGGCGGTCTCCCCCAATCCATCTTCCATGGAATTGCAGTTGGTTTGTGAGAGTTCTTGATCAGCGAACCTTGTTTTGATTCACGCAGGCCTCTTGCCTTCTTTGGCTAGTGAAGAATCTGCTTGTTTTACCCCCACTTGCTTTGTCCTACCTCCATCAAAATGAGAAGAATATTAGTGGATATTACTTCTTGTCTTTTGCTATTCCTTACCTTTACTATTCTCAATGTCTATTTATTCCTCTATTATCTCTTTGTATTCTCAAGGAGGTTTATTATCTCTTTGTATTCTCAATAAGGTTATTACAAATACCTCATCTTCTCTAATAATACGTATCTCTGATTTGTCTTTCTCAACATGGTATCAGAGCGTTTTTAGGTTTAGGCACCAAAATCAGCCGCTAAATGGTCTAACAGCCGCCGGCTCCAAACACATCTCACGACGGAAGGGACCACTGCAACATCGACATCTGTACTGTCAAAAATCATTGTTACCACCATCACCACCCCTCCCCAAAACCTTATTGTCTTCAGTGTCGTTGGTCAAGCACCACTGAAACTTACCTCCAAAAATTACTCGACGTGGAAAGCTCAGTTCAACTCTTTCCTCATCGGGTATAACATTCTTGGCACCCTTCCTTGCCCGCCGAAAACCTTTTCCACCACAGATCCAGTCGAAGCCACCATTTCTCTCCCCCCTAATCTTGCCCATGATCTCTGGGTTCGACAGGACCAACTTCTCCTCAATGCCATAATTGGATCTCTGACTCCCACTCTTGTTCCACTCATCGCTTCATCCTCGACCTCTAGAGATGCTTGGACCTCTCTTGCCAAAATGTTTTGTAATGACCTACCCCCTTGCAAGGCCCTGTCGTGCGGTATCTACACCGCCAGCCCAGCCCATCTACTTGACACTGGACTTTACCTCATGATCTTTTCCCCCTGGTGAAGGAATTTTTGTCCTCCCCAAGAGTCAAACCCAGGCCCTGCCAGGCTAAAACACCTGGTTCATTGACTCTTGGTACCACTTGAGCTACTCCTTTTATGTAATAACTCACCCCCTTGCGAGGCCCGGTCGTGCAGTATCTACACCGCCAGCCCAGCCCGTCTACTTGGCACTAGACTATACCTCAACTCGTCAACATCCCTGACCGCGACCCTCACGACCCAAATGCACCTCGATCCTCTCATCCCATGACCACTAGATCCAAAAATGATATCTGCACATGACCACTAGATCCAAAAATGATATCTGCATGCCTAACCCTAAATATGCATTCATCTCCTCGACCACCACTGACAGTGAACCCACCAATGTTGCTCAAGCTCTCAAGGATCCACGATGGAAGCAAGCCATGAACGATGAATATTCTACTTTGCTTCGAAACCACACATGGGAACTCGTACCACCTTATCCATCCCTGAACATTGTTGGCAACAAATGGGTGTACTGCATCAAACGTAAACCTGATGGCCTGTCGATCGTTTCAAAGCTAGACTTGTTGTTAAAGGATTTCACCAGCGCCCTGGACTCGACTTCAAAGAGACATACAGTCTAGTTGTCAAACCAACCACAGTTCGAACGGTACTTAGCCTAGCTCTCCAACGTCGATGGAAAATTTGTCAACTGGACATCAATAATGCTTTTCTCAATGGCACGCTCGAAAGAAGAAGTTTTCATGTCTCAGTCCTCCAGTATGAAAGATCCATCTCATCCCGATTATGTTTTTTGACTTTGAAAGGCGATCTACAGGCTAAAACAAGCACCTCGAGCCTAGTATGAGGCCCTTCGTGCATTTCTCCTTGGTCTCGGGTTCATCCCATCTCTAGCTGACATCTCGTTGTTCGTCTACCATCACCAACACACTACAGTTTACTTCCTTGTGTATGTTGATGACCTCATCATCACAGGGAGTGATTCTATATTTATCTCGGATGTCATCACCCAACTTGACGCCACATTCTCCACCAAAGATCTGGGCTTGCTGCCATTCTTCTGTGGGGTAGAAGTCCTTCTCACCTCGGCTGGTCTCCATTTGTCTTAGCGCAAGTACATCATTGACCTACTCGACAAACATAAAATGCTCGCCTCGAAGCCAGTCCCCACTCCTTTGGCAGTCGGGACCTCTCTCTCGACTCATGATGGGTCTCCTCCCATCGATACCACCATGTTCCGACAAGTTGTTGGAGGTCTTTAACACCTGCGTCTGACCCGTCCTGACATTGCATTTGCCGTCAACAAACTGTCCCAATTTATGCATGCTCTTCCTCGACGCACTGGGGTGCTGTAAAGCATCTTCTTCGATATCTCAATGGGACTCGAGATCTAGGCGTCAATTTGTTCTCAAACACCCCAATCTCGCTTCACGGTTTCTCCGACGCTGATTGGGTAGGCGATCTTGATGATCGAACCTCAACTGCCGCTTATGTTATCTTCCTTGGGTCCAACCCCATCTCCTGGAGCTCGGTCAAACAATGATCATTCGATCGGTCATCAACAGAGGCTGAATATCGAGCCATTGCCAATGCTATTTCTGAGATCCAGTAGGTCAAACATCTTCTACTCGAGCTTGGGGTCTCTCTCACCTCGATTCCCACTGTCTACTCTGACAATCTCGGTGCTACTTACCTCTGTTCCAATCCAGTGTTCCACTCTCGCATGAAACATATAGCTCTTGACTATCACTTCGTACGTGATCTGGTTCAAACCAAGGATCTTCGAGTGGTTCATGTTCCTGGGAGTGATCAACTAGCTGAAGCCTTGACCAAAGCTCTTCCGCGACCTCGTCTTCATCATCTATGTTCCAAGATTGGTGTATCGACCCGATCACCATCTTGAGGGGGCATATTAGTGGATATTACTTCTTGTCTTTTGCTATTCCTAACCTTTACTATTCTCAATGTCTATTTATTCTTCTATTATCTCTTTGTATTCTCAAGGAGGTTATTATATGTAACACCCCTAATACTGTACCCATTTACTCGTATAAATTTTTTCGTTTTTATTTTACATTTTAAATAAAACTTTAAAACCTAACGTTGAAGCGGAATTGAAATTGAAACCGAAACCGGAATCGAAGTTTGTTTGGTAACTCATTTAAAACATAAACTAAAACAATTTAAATAAAACTTAAAACATTTAAATATTTAATCAAAATTAAAGCAGGGGCAGAATCGGAACATTTGCGGCCAAAGGAGGCAGCGATCGATCTCTGCAAACTGCAGAGATCGATCGCTGCATGCTTGCATGCAGCAAGCGATCGGTCTCTGCCTTTCAGCAGAGATCGATCGCTGCTGCATGCTTGCAAGGGCGGCGATCGATCTTTGCTGAAAAGCAGAGATCGATCGCTACACATGCAGCGATCCCTCCCTTCCTTCATTCAGTAACCGAGACTTTAACACTAACACTTCATAACACTTCATACTTCACAACATCAACATCAAGCACATCGATTTGTTCTCTGGAATCCGATTTCCAGAGAGCAAATCATCTTCTTCATTTCACTAGTAATCACCATAACTCACAACCTGCATCCAACCGATTAAAACATAATCTCAACTCAATCGACTCGCGTCGGACTTTGCGAAGTCCAACTGCGTGGATAGCTCTAAAAACCGAGCCTATCCGTAACAACCTAAAAGCATTCAAAACATTTTCTATAATATTCAAATAAAATACTTAACAAAACGTTTTAAATACGATTACCAAAACATTTGAAACGTCGAAGTAAACCTATCAACTACCAGACCAAGCATCCTAATATGTTCTATACAAATTGGCATCAGCCCAAACATCACAAAATCCCAAAATCTATACATACTTCCCCCACGGGTCAAAACGCGCCTCGACTGCCCAGCGCACACCCACGGCCATCATCCATCAACTGCATCCCACGCTAGGAGGAGGAACGTCGTCCTCACCTGGCTCAATGTCTCCTAAAATATCACCTACACCATACAGACACATATGAGATATTGAAATCTCAGTAAGCTACGTAAATGCAGATGCATGCGTGCAGTGCATATGAAGTTCAGAAAACATGCATATCAGACATATCAGGTCATTTCATACAGATTGTCACCGAGATATCAGCCCTCTAAATGGAAAGGATACATCCCGCGGTCGGACTACCACTTTCGATTTAGAGGAGGGGGTACATGCTCACAAACCCTACAGCCATGGCTGAGCCCCATCCCGCGTGACCAGATACAGATTACGTATTTTCGTTCATTATTCATTTCATTTGAAAACTCGTGCAGAAATCCATTTTCATGCCATTTTGAAACACGTGATGCATGAACAGTTATAAGCATAATGTAACCATACAATAAACAAACATATGTATACCATCAAGACCGAAATAAACTAACCTATAAACAATTAAACCTAACTACCCAACCGAAAGCAGATTAAACAAACAACTCTTCAGGGATCCTCGATACGACATCGAAGTATGGTGTAGACCGATTGGTCAAAGTAAGTCACGAAAACTTACCTTGGGCGCGCAGAATCTCAAGCTTCGATCACGGGAGTCGTGTGTCTGAGGAAAACACGATATTCGTAGTTAAAACCAATTTAAACTATAAACGTCCAAATTACGAAATCCTTAACTAATGAATTTCCTAAAATTCCAACTTAATAATTCGAAGTATTTAACAACGACATAATGCTCGATAACCTTGAATTCCGATTAACGAGTTTTTCTCAAAAACTCGAAAATTTACCAATTTTTAACTTTTTCTCAAATTGATTTTTCTTCGTCCAATAATGTCCAATACGTTCAATACGTACTTAATCAAGGCTAACCTATTAATTACGAACCCTAATTCGCGTTTTTAACGAAAATCGATCGAAACCCTAATTAACTAAATCTCCGTAAAACTCAAAATAAACGCTCAAAGATTGAAGCTGCATACCTAGGGTAGCGAGAGGAGGAGAAACCGTGAAGGATCGAAGTCGATCGGAGGTCGGAACGGAGCTCGGCGTCGTCGGCTGAGGAGAAACCGAGGGTTTCTTCTCTTCTCTGGTCGCGGGAGAAAGAAAAAGACAGAATGGAAATTCATTCTGTCGAAGGAAGAAGATTTTTTTTTTATAGATTAAATATTTACTTTGTAAATTACCATTTTGCCCTTCTTTAGTTTTTATATTAGTTTCGTCCTTCGGTTCGTCAATCGTCCAGCTGTTTGGTTTCACTAAACCTCCTTATTTCACCAACAAGTCCAACCCAATATTTTGGATTTAATAAAACTGTCCGTTCGCAATTCGGACCTCATTTACTATTTTTATTAAAACGTTCTTTACATTACGATAAACGTATTTACTCGGAATATAGCGTTTAATCTCCGAAAATTTCCAGAATTTCCTCAAAATTCTTATTATTCGTTATGATCATAATGACGCTTTCCATTTGCGAAACTGATTGATTTGACATATTTACGAAAAATGCCATTAAATAATGAAATAATAATATAATATAATATATTCAAAAAGTCCGTACAAGCGGGATATTACATTCCACCCTCCTTATTCAGAATTTTGTCCACAAAATTAAATCATGCAAACAAATCAGGATACTTAGTCATCATATCCTGCTGTCGTTCCCACGTAGCCTCTTCCACCTCGTGGTTCCGCCACAAAACTTTGACCAGTGGAATCTCTTTGTTGCGCAAAATCTTGATGGAAGTCTCCAAAATACGTACCGGCCTCACCTCATAGCTCAAGGTAGGCTGTACCTCGATCTCTGTAGCCTCCACGACATGTGACGGGTCACGTAGACATCTCCGAAGCATAGATACGTGGAACACATCGTGGATACCCTCCATAGAAGCTGGAAGCTGCAGTCTGTACGCCAACTTCCCGATCCTCTTCAGAATAGGAAAGGGCCCCACATAACGAGGGTTCAACTTACCCCTCCTTCCAAATCTCGCTACGCCTTTGAACGGAGAAACTTTCAAGTAGACCTCATCGCCTTCCACGAACTCCAGCTCTCTCCGTCTGGTATCAGCATAGCTCTTCTGCCTGCTCTGTGCTACCTCTATACGCTGTCGAATGATGGCAATCTTTTCTGCCGTTTGCTGTAGAATCTCAGGACCTACGATGCTGGCCTCGCCAACCTCGTCCCAATGTAACGGAGACCTACATTTCCGACCATATAGCGCCTCGTACGGTGCCATTCCGATAGTAGCCTGGAAGCTGTTATTATAAGAGAACTCGATCAGTGGCAGATACCTGCTCCACGATCCCTGAAACTCCAGCACACACGCTCTGAGCATATCCTCAAGAATCTGGTTCGTCCTCTCTGTCTGACCATTAGTCTGAGGATGGAACGCTGTGCTGAAATTAAGCTGAGTCCCCATAGCTCTGTGTAAACTCTTCCAGAACTTGGACGTGAATCTCGGATCTCTGTCGGAGACAATAGAAACTGGCACGCCGTGTAATCTGACAATCTCCTGTACATAGAGCTCGGCGAGCTGATCCATAGAAGACGCCATCTTCACAGGCAAAAAGTGAGCCGACTTTGTCAATCGGTCCACAATAACCCAAATGCCGTCATGGCCTCTCGTAGTCCTCGGGAGCCCCACAATGAAATCCATGGAGATCTGCTCCCACTTCCACTCCGGAATCGGCAGTGGTAACAGTGTTCCAGCGGGTCTCTGGTGCTCAGCCTTTACCTGCTGACATACTAGGCAGGTCTCAATGTACTTGGCAACCTCCCTCTTCATGTTCGGCCACCAGAAGTGCTGTCTCAAATCCCGGTACATCTTGGTACTCCCCGGGTGCACAGAATATGCCGAAGAATGTGCCTCGGCCAATATCTCCTTCTTTAGATCCTCGTCACTAGGCACGTACCACCTATGCCTGAACTTAAGAATACCATCCTCTGACAAATGGAAATCTGACGAGTCTCCCAACGTCATGCTACATCGAAGCTCCATACACTCCGTATCACTCTGCTGAGCCTCGCGTATACGATCAAGAATAGTCGGCCTGAGAGAAATGTTGGCAAGCATATAGGACAACTCTGCCACTATCTCCACGTCGAATCTCTCAATCTCAGACCGCAGCGTAACTGACATCGCTGCAAGTGAAGGCTGAATCGCAGAAGGCACTCTACTCAAGGCATCAGCAACCTTGTTTGCCTTCCCCGGATGGTACTTGATGTCGAAATCATAATCTTTGACGAACTCAAGCCATCGTCTCTGTCGCATGTTCAGCTCCTTCTGCGTAAATAAGTACTTCAGGCTCTTGTGGTCAGAAAACATCTCGCACTGCTGCCCATATAAATAATGTCTCCATATCTTCAGTGCGAAGACCACAGCTGCTAACTCAAGGTCGTGCGTAGGGTAATTCTGCTCGTACGGCTTCAACTGCCGAGAAGCGTAAGAAATAACTCTCCCCTCCTGCATCAACACACAACCGAGTCCGACTCCAGATGCATCACAATAAACACTGAACCTGACACCTTCCGCAGGTAGCGCCAGTACTGGAGCGGTGGTCAATCTCTGCTTCAACTCCATAAAACTATCATCACAAGCAGCCGACCATACAAACTTCTCGTTCTTCCGAGTCAATCGTGTAAGAGGAAGTGCGATCTTCGAGAATCCCTCTATAAACTTCCGATAATAACCGGTCAATCCGAGAAATCCATGCACCTCACGTACGTTCTTCGGCTGTGGCCAATCTCTGACCACCTGTATTTTGCTCGGATCCACAGAAACCCCGTCCTGTGATATAATATGGCCCAGAAAACTCACTCTGTCGAGCCAGAACTCGCACTTAGAAAACTTTGGATACAGCTGGCGCTCACATAGAATACTCAGAACAATCCTCAGATGCTCCTCGTGTTCTTCCTTCGTCTTGGAGTAAATCAGAATATCGTCGATGAAAACCACCACGAACCTGTCCAGATACTCCTTGAAAACACGGTTCATCAAATCCATGAACGCTGCAGGGGCATTAGTAAGTCCGAAAGACATAACAAGGAACTCATATTGCCCATACCTCGTTCGGAACGCCGTCTTCGGTATATCATCCCTCCGGACCTTCAGTTGATAATAACCCGAGCGTAGGTCAATCCTGGAAAATACTCGGGCACCCTGTAGCTGATCAAACAAGTCGTCAATACGGGGCAGTGGATACTTATTCTTCACCGTGAGCTTATTCAGCTCCCTGTAATCAATGCACATCCTGAGGGTCCCGTCTTTTTTCTTGACAAACAGAACGGGCGCACCCCAAGGTGATACACTGGGTCAAATAAATCCCTTCTCCAACAACTCGTCAAGCTGAGTCCTCAACTCTCTCAACTCAGCTGGTGCCAACCTATACGGGTTCTTGAACTTTGGCGCGGAGTTTGGATAGACATCAATAGTGAACTCAATCTCCCGGTCTGGTGGTAAACCGGGAAGATCATCGAGGAATATGCCAGAGAACTCTCTAACAATAGGAATGTCGCTCGGCTTCACTCCGCTGAGCAACTGAATATAAAAACTGAGGCCAAATAAATAGAGCACGCACCTTTGAATTGCTCGTTGACCATCATGGAATAAGAAATAGGCGAGCTACTCAGTCGGTTCATCGCCTGATAGGAAAACTCGGCTCTGTCCGGGGGTCGGAAAGTCACAATCCCGGAGCGACAATCGATGGTGGCGAAGTGCTGTGCTAGCCAGTCCATCCCCAAAATAAGGTCGTACCGCTCTATGCCCATAACGATCAGACGTGCGTAGAGGGTAACGCTCCCAACCGAAATAATATTCCCCTGAATAACATGACTGGACTGCATACGCTCTCCAGAGGGCAGCAATACACTATACTCGCACTCTGCCGACTCAGACTCTAACCCCAATCTAGCCATACATGCAGTCGATACGAAGGAGTGCGTAGCTCCGGTATCCATCAAAGTAAATACAGTAGCACCCATAAGCAAAATAGTACCTGCAATCACGGCAGGCTGAGTGTTAGTGATTTTACACCTTTACACGCAAGTGCACGTGTCGCTAACGAAGTAATAGAGTAAGTAAAGTATCGATCCCACGAGGATATTGTTAATTGAATTAATCGCTATAAAAATCTTATAAAAATATTAGATGATAAATGAAAATAATTCTAAATAAAATCAGAATGACAATTAAACAAAGTAAATCAGAATAAAAGGGGTAAAAACGATAAAAGAAGGCCTTGGCTAGGATCGATTTCTTCGTTACTAGAATTTTACACTGATGCTATGGTAATGCTCTGCAGCATTGTCTAAGAACAGCAAGAATTAAATAATTCTAGGATTCTTTCGAATTGCCTAGATAAATTCAAATTAGAATTTCCTTCGACTTTGAATGAATGTAACTAATATTGAATTTCCTATTTGCTCTATTCTTATCACCAATCGAATTAACGTTAACTACCTTGTAACGTATTAATCCAATTAATCAATCGTGCATCTTAACATTTATATTTACCTGTCGATAAAATATAAACATGAAACATCAAACTATCTGTCGATATGAATTGAATTAGACGAGGAATATCACGAAAGATTGTTCCAAACAAAAATGCATTAGCAATGCTACAGTATTAATCACAGAACAGCAAGAATTCTTATATTTCTAGGGTTCCGTCGAATTGCCTAGACAAATTCGTTTTAGAATTTTCTTTTCGATTTTGAAAAGACAAAAACTTAATCTGAATTTTCTTGTAAACCTATTCTTAAATGCCAAATAAATTAATGTTAGCTATTTTGCAACACTTTTAATCTATTCAATTTCTCATGCATCTTTAATTCCTATTTACCTATCGATACAATAGGAATATGTGAAATCAAAATTGTCTATCGACATAAATTGAATTAAGCAGTTCAAATCATGAGAAATCATTCAATGAAAAATACGTAGCATTCATAGATCAATCATAAAACATGTAACGAGTACTATCGTCCTAACCAAGAAATATAAATTAGCTACTAAACATAATTAAAATAAAAAAAAAGAAAAAATATTCATAAAAAGATAAAAAGAAGAGGAGAAGAAGAATCCCCTCTGGAGCTCTCTACCGCAGCCAAGAATGTAGTCACCCACCAGAGAAACCCTTCTTTTTTATATTTTTTTTAAAAATAATAACGTCCCAATTAATTCCCCCAGTTCCTATATTCTCTCCTTCTTTTTTGTAACCAATTTTCTCTTTCTTCCATTATGTGGGTCCAGCTCATTTTCCTTTTCCAGAATGGTTTTCTCTCTCTCCTTTCTCATTTATTCTGGTTTCGTCTTTTAGTGCTGTCCCAATTCATCACGTCTTCCGCTGCCCAATGACCACCTTCTCTTTTCTTCTTTCAGCTTCTTCCTCTACTTTTGTCATCTAGTGCTGCCCAATCATCACATCTTCCGCTGCCCAAGTTTTTGCTTTCTTCCGCTGCTTTACTTTTTATATCTACCGCTGCGTTTTGTCTTTTTCTACTGCCCCTTTGTGCCTTCTTCCGCTGCCCAGCTTCCTACTTTTCTTTCATATCTTCCGCTGCCCGGTTTCTCTATTCCGCTGCCCTTTTTCACACTTTTCCTTATTAATTCTGCAGCCAAATAATACCCATTGATTATATTACCAAATTCGAAGCAACAAATTTCTCGATTTTTCTTGATTTGATTTCTCTCTCTCCATAATCTTCAGCTTTTGAATTTGATTTTCCCTCTAATAAAATTACATTCAAATATAAAAATATAAAATTCAAATTAAGTGGAAAAAATATGCTTTTAATAGATAATCTGCATAAAATATATTAAATTTCATCAAAGCACTAATGCTGCAGCAATACATAGCAATTTCAGTAAATTAATACTAATTTATTCTTGCAATCACTCAAATCATACAAGTTCTATCAATTAAATACCATATAAAATAACTCTAATTTAAGAGTTATCACTGAGCATCGTCATCAACATCCTCAGGCTCGATGAAGGCGAAAACCCTGGGCATAACCTTCCTCTGATCTCCGCCCAACTGATCTCGGCCCGGGTCGGGGCAGTCTCTAACAAAATGGCCAACTCCACCACATCTGTAGCATTTGTTAGAGCCCACACGGCACTCTCCACTATGTTCCCTCTGACACAAGGGGCACCATGGCATCTGAGAAGCCCCCTGAACTTGCTTCCCCTTGCCCCGATCATTACCTCCCTCAAGAGGTCTCTTCACACCCCTCGGCTGCTGCTGAGGCGGCTGTGCTCTAGGCTGCCATCCTCGGTTCTGCGACTGAGGATGGATCTCTCGAAAGAAGCCCTTCGTTGGCTCCCTCGGTCTAACACAAGTGGCCCTGGCGGCCTCGATATCCAGAGCTCTAGCTGTGATGTCAGAAAAGGGCACATCAATAATACCTGAGACAACCACATGCATCCGGATCTCCGGATTAAGTCCCTCCATAAACTGGTGCACCTTCTCCTCATTATCGCAAAAAAGACGAGGTGCAAATCTGGATAATGCCTCAACTTCCGATGCTTGCATGCAGCAAGCGATCGATCTCTGCTGAAAAGCAGAGATCGATCGCTGCATGCTTGCATGCAGCAAGCGATCGATCTCTGCTGAAAAGCAGAGATCGATCGCTGCATGCTTGCATGCAGCAAGCGATCGATCTCTGCTGAAAAGCAGAGATCGATCGCTGCATGCTTGCATGCAGCAAGCGATCGATCTCTGCTGAAAAGCAGAGATCGATCGCTGCATGCTTGCATGCAGCAAGCGATCGATCTCTGCTGAAAAGCAGAGATCGATCGCTGCATGCTTGCATGCAGCAAGCGATCGATCTCTGCTGAAAAGCAGAGATCGATCGCTGCATGCTTGCATGCAGCAAGCGATCGATCTCTGCTGAAAAGCAGAGATCGATCGCTGCATGCTTGCATGCAGCAAGCGATCGATCTCTGCTGAAAAGCAGAGATCGATCGCTGCATGCTTGCATGCAGCAAGCGATCGATCTCTGCTGAAAAGCAGAGATCGATCGCCCAAGGCACTCTCCACTATGTTCCCTCTGACACAAGGGGCACCATGGCATCTGAGAAGCCCCCTGAACTTGCTTCCCCTTGCCCCGATCATTACCTCCCTCAAGAGGTCTCTTCACACCCCTCGGCTGCTGCTGAGGCGGCTGTTGCTCTAGGCTGCCATCCTCGGTTCTGCGGACTGAGGATGGATCTCTCGAAAGAAGCCCTTCGTTGGCTCCCTCGGTCTAACACAAGTGGCCCCTGGCGGCCTCGATATCCAGAGCTCTAGCTGTGATGTCAAGAAAAGGGCACATCAATATACCTGAGACAACCACATGCATCCGGATCTCCGGATTAAGTCCTCCATAAACTGGTGCACCTTTCTCCTCATTATCGCAAAAAAGACGATTCCGAATATAATCAGCAACTGAACCAGTCTGCTTCAGCTGCATAAACTCGTTCCTCTTGGCCACCCTCACTGTGCGGCTGAAATACTTATCGAAGAATAGAAACTTGAACCGATCCCAAGTCATAATAGATACGTCCGTCGTCACCTTGATCGAATCCCACCAGAAACGGGCATCCATCGCTAAATGAAAGGTAGCATGCGCCACCTTGCTCCCGATCCCTACCTCGGCGTAAGCTAACATGTCCTCCATAACTCGGATCCATTCCTCGGCACGTGTCGGATCCGATGACTGGCCTTCGAATACTGGAGGCCGTAGGCTTTGAAACCTCTGCATACCCTGATTACTGGGAACTACCAAGTCTTGGGCCCTCTGATTCACTCGCTGGTTCTCCCGATTTACTAATTCCGTAATCTGTTGCGCCTGTCTGTCCATATGCTGAGACTGGCGATCGATCAACTCCGTAAGACGATCCATCGCGTCATCTCTCGGATCCCTTCCTTGAGTCATATTTATAAAAACTCCTATAAAAGTTAAAAACAAGAAATCCTAAGAAACTGAAGTCAAACGAAGCAGTAAACAAACTTACAGTTGATGTAGGATGTCCGCGTAGTGGCTGTGCAGTCGAGCAGTCTACAGAATCGATTTTAAAACCCGGGGGCTCTGATACCATAAATGTAACACCCCTAATACTGTACCCATTTACTCGTATAAATTTTTCGTTTTTATTTTACATTTTAAATAAAACCTTAAAACCTAACGTTGAAGCGGAATTGAAATTGAAACCGAAACCGGAATCGAAGTTTGTTTGGTAACTCATTTAAAACATAAACTAAAACAATTTAAATAAAACTTAAAACATTTAAATATTTAATCAAAATTAAAGCAGGGGCAGAATCGGAACATTTGCGGCCAAAGGAGGCAGCGATCGATCTCTGCAAACTGCAGAGATCGATCGCTGCATGCTTGCATGCAGCAAGCGATCGGTCTCTGCCTTTCAGCAGAGATTGATCACTGCTGCATGCTTGCATGCAGCAAGCGATCGATCTCTGCTTTTCAGCAGAGATCGATCGCTGCATGCTTGCAAGGGCGGCGATCGATCTCTGCTGAAAAGCAGAGATCGATCGCTACACATGCAGCGATCCCTCCCTTCCTTCATTCAGTAACCGAGACTTTAACACTAACACTTCATAACACTTCATACTTCACAACATCAACATCAAGCACATCGATTTGTTCTCTGGAATCCGATTTCCAGAGAGCAAATCATCTTCTTCATTTCACTAGTAATCACCATAACTCACAACCTGCATCCAACCGATTAAAACATAATCTCAACTCAATCGACTCGCGTCGGACTTTGCGAAGTCCAACTGCGTGGATAACTCTAAAAACCGAGCCTATCCGTAACAACCTAAAAGCATTCAAAACATTTTCTATAATATTCAAATAAAATACTTAACAAAACATTTTAAATACGATTACCAAAACATTTGAAACGTCGAAGTAAACCTATCAACTACCAGACCAAGCATCTTAATATGTTCTATACAAATTGGCATCAGCCCAAACATCACAAAATCCCAAAATCTATACATACTTCCCCCACGGGTCAAAACGCGCCTCGACTGCCCAGCGCACACCCACGGCCATCATCCATCAACTGCATCCCACGCTAGGAGGAGGAACGTCGTCCTCACCTGGCTCAATGTCTCCTAAAATATCACCTACACCATACAGACACATATGAGATATTGAAATCTCAGTAAGCTACGTAAATGCAGATGCATGCGTGCAGTGCATATGAAGTTCAGAAAACTTGCATATCAGACATATCAGGTCATTTCATACAGATTGTCACCGAGATATCAGCCCTCTAAATGGAAAGGATACATCCCGCGGTCGGACTACCACTTTCGATTTAGAGGAGGGGGTACATGCTCACAAACCCTACAGCCATGCCTGAGCCCCATCCCGCGTGACCAGATACAGATTACGTATTTTCGTTCATTATTCATTTCATTTGAAAACTCGTGCAGAAATCCATTTTCATGCCATTTTGAAACACGTGATGCATGAACAGTTATAAGCATAATGTAACCATACAATAAACAAACATATGTATACCATCAAGACCGAAATAAACTAACCTATAAACAATTAAACCTAACTACCCAACCGAAAGCAGATTAAACAAACAACTCTTCAGGGATCCTCGATACGACATCGAAGTATGGTGTAGACCGATTGGTCAAAGTAAGTCACGAAAACTTACCTTGGGCGCGCAGAATCTCAAGCTTCGATCACGGGAGTCGTGTGTCTGAGGAAAACACGATATTCGTAGTTAAAACCAATTTAAACTATAAACGTCCAAATTACGAAATCCTTAACTAATGAATTTCCTAAAATTCCAACTTAATAATTCAAAGTATTTAACAACGACATAATGCTCGATAACTTGGAATTCCGATTAACGAGTTTTTCTCAAAAACTCGGAAATTTACCAATTTTTAACTTTTTCTCAAATTGATTTTTCTTCGTCCAATAATGTCCAATACGTTCAATACGTACTTAATCAAGGCTAACCTATTAATTACGAACCCTAATTCGCGTTTTTAACGAAAATCGATCGAAACCCTAATTAACTAAATCTCCGTAAAACTCAAAATAAACGCTCAAAGACTGAAGCTGCATACCTAGGGTAGCGAGAGGAGGAGAAACCGTGAAGGATCGAAGTCGATCGGAGGTCGGAACGGAGCTCGGCGTCGTCGGCAGAGGAGAAACCGAGGGTTTCTTCTCTTCTCTGGTCGCGGGAGAAAGAAAAAGACAGAATGGAAATTCATTCTGTCGAAGGAAGAAGATTTTGTTTTATAGATTAAATATTTACTTTGTAAATTACCATTTTGCCCTTCTTTAGTTTTTATATTAGTTTCGTCCTTCGGTTCGTCAATCGTCCAGCTGTTTGGTTTCACTAAACCTCCTTATTTCACCAACAAGTCCAACCTAATATTTCGGATTTAATAAAACTGTCCGTTCGCAATTCGGACCTCATTTACTATTTTTATTAAAACGTTCTTTACATTACGATAAACGTATTTACTCGGAATATAGCGTTTAATCTCCGAAAATTTCCAGAATTTCCTCAAAATTCTTATTATTCGTTATGATCATAATGACGCTTTCCGTTTGCGAAACTGATTGATTTGACATATTTACGAAAATGCCATTAAATAATGAAATAATAATATAATATATTCAAAAAAATACTTAACAAAACATTTGAAACGTCGAAGTAAACCTATCAACTACCAGACCAAGCATCTTAATATGTTCTATACAAATTGGCATCAGCCCAAACATCACAAAATCCCAAAATCTATACATACTTCCCCCACGGGTCAAAACGCGCCTCGACTGCCCAGCGCACACCCACGGCCATCATCCATCAACTGCATCCCACGCTAGGAGGAGGAACGTCGTCCTCACCTGGCTCAATGTCTCCTAAAATATCACCTACACCATACAGACACATATGAGATATTGAAATCTCAGTAAGCTACGTAAATGCAGATGCATGCGTGCAGTGCATATGAAGTTCAGAAAACTTGCATATCAGACATATCAGGTCATTTCATACAGATTGTCACCGAGATATCAGCCCTCTAAATGGAAAGGATACATCCCGGCGGTCGGACTACCACTTTCGATTTAGAGGAGGGGGTACATGCTCACAAACCCTACATAGCCATGCCTGAGCCCCATCCCGCGTGACCAGATACAGTTACGTATTTTCGTTCATTATTCATTTCATTTGAAAACTCGTGCAGAAATCCATTTTCATGCCATTTTGAAACACGTGATGCATGAACAGTTATAAGCATAATGTAACCATACAATAAAAAACATATGTATACCATCAAGACCGAATAAACTAACCTATAAACAATTAAACCTAACTACCCAACCGAAAGCAGATTAAACAAACAACTCTTCAGGGATCCTCGATACGACATCGAAGTATGGTGTAGACCGATTGGTCAAAGTAAGTCACGAAAACTTACCTTGGGCGCGCAGAATCTCAAGCTTCGATCACGGGAGTCGTGTGTCTGAGGAAAACACGATATTCGTAGTTAAAACCAATTTAAACTATAAACGTCCAAATTACGAAATCCTTAACTAATGAATTTCCTAAAATTCCAACTTAATAATTCAAAGTATTTAACAACGACATAATGCTCGATAACTTGGAATTCCGATTAACGAGTTTTTTCTCAAAAAACTCGGAAATTTACCAATTTTTAACTTTTTCTCAAATTGATTTTTCTTCGTCCAATAATGTCCAATACGTTCAATACGTACTTAATCAAGGCTAACCTATTAATTACGAACCCTAATTCGCGTTTTTAACGAAAATCGATCGAAACCCTAATTAACTAAATCTCCGTAAAACTCAAAATAAACGCTCAAAGACTGAAGCTGCATACCTAGGGTAGCGAGAGGAGGAGAAACCGTGAAGGATCGAAGTCGATCGGAGGTCGGAACGGAGCTCGGCGTCGTCGGCAGAGGAGAAACCGAGGGTTTCTTCTCTTCTCTGGTCGCGGGAGAAAGAAAAAGACAGAATGGAAATTCATTCTGTCGAAGGAAGAAGATTTTTGTTTTATAGATTAAATATTTACTTTGTAAATTACCATTTTGCCCTTCTTTAGTTTTTATATTAGTTTCGTCCTTCGGTTCGTCAATCGTCCAGCTGTTTGGTTTCACTAAACCTCCTTATTTCACCAACAAGTCCAACCTAATATTTCGGATTTAATAAAACTGTCCGTTCGCAATTCGGACCTCATTTACTATTTTTATTAAAACGTTCTTTACATTACGATAAACGTATTTACTCGGAATATAGCGTTTAATCTCCGAAAATTTCCAGAATTTCCTCAAAATTCTTATTATTCGTTATGATCATAATGACGCTTTCCGTTTGCGAAACTGATTGATTTGACATATTTACGAAAAATGCCATTAAATAATGAAATAATAATATAATATAATATATTCAAAAAGTCCGTACAAGCCGGATATTACATTATAAATACCACATCTTCTCTAATAATACGTATCTCTGATTTATCTTTCTCAACAGAGAAGATGTTGTCTAGCGGTTATCCTTTTTGTCTCGTAAGATTGGCTGAACTGTGGCAAGCCAATCTGTCTCTTCCTCTTTGCCATCATTAACTTCCCCTGATAGGTTTGTTTTTGCAAGATTTTCTTTTCCATGCACAATCGGAAGATCTTATTCAACTATACTTCCATTTCCTCCATCTGCCTCTGCTTGTTGCATCTCCTTACGAAGTAAGTTCATCTCGACTACGAGCTCTAGCAAAATGAATAGCTAATCGACGATCACATCTAGCTTGTCCAACATCACCTCCATGTCTGCTCTCAGCCCTCGTAGGTTCCTTTTGATCTGTTCCAATTGAGGATCAGGACGACTCTGGTATCATTGATTAGCAACGAACGATCTCATTGTTTTAAAATGACCAAAAACATACAAAACAGAAAATAAAACTACCATAAGACTGGTAAAACTCTGGTCCGGAAATACCACAAACTCCTGCTCAGAAAAAACAATACTCTAAATAGAGTAATTTTCACTTAAACAATATTTAATATTTCCCCAATAACTAACTAAGCCCTCGATTTATAATAAATTAATCTAATTAAAATACTTAAATTATTATCTAATATATTACTAGATTACCCCTAGTATATTCCTTACAAAAATTTGAGTGTTGTGAAATCTACTAAACAAAAAGCAATGCTGGACGGGAATATGCCTAGAAAAGGAACTTTCCTAAACAGTGTACACATTCTAAGACTTTCAAGAAAAAAAAAAAAAAAACTGATGAAAATTAGGAAGAGGATTAGTAACTCGGCAATTTGCCTATGATTCCAGCTCCATGAAGTTTCCATCTTTTTCCATCAACTATGCATTTTCTTTATTTTTTGATAGTTTGCTCTAAAAAAATAGGTGCATATAATGCACATTGTTGGCATAATATAATACACCTAATACGACGTATTGATCTATCATCATGTGATGCCTTTCATTTCAAACTAAAACAGACAGCATTATCCTTGATGATTATAATTATAGAGGCTAGGAACACACGTCTGCGCAGAGATTTACAATCACCTGACGTCAGGCATATATGTAGGGAACATTATTGATTTCAATTACCATTTCCAAGCACAAACACAGAAACAACAGACATGACATCATCAGGAGATGGAAAACCTTCTCCTTCTGGGCTTTGCGATATCCACAGCATCTTCTATGTTGGAGGTATCTTTGGAACCATGGCGGAAGGGGTTGAGTTTGCCCAGGGTCTTTGAAACCGATGACAAGAAGGTGGGCTTCACTCTGGAGTGGGAGGCCCCCTTGGCCGAGGTCGTGGCGTGGGCTCCACCTTTTTTCATGTCTGAAATGAAAAGCTTCATCTTCATCAACTCCGACCGCAAGGCCTCGTTCTCTTTCACTAAGGACACATCTGGCTGTAGATGAGTTCTCGTCGTCACCGCATCTTCTGCGTTCTTCTCGTCCATGCCGCTCCTTAGCTTGAGCTGATCATAGTAGAGTGCGTGGAGCACTATCTGAACCGGCAGGCGTTTGTTCTGCGACGCGTGGACTCGCGCTTCGTAGGACAGCTTCAGCGGGTCCATCACACTGCACGCTTTCTCCCGCTCGATCTCGTCTAGGTTCGGATGCGCCTTCCAAAGCAAAATCAAACGACGTTAATTAAAAGCTCCGTAGAGATCTCCAATTACTGGCAAAGCAAACGAATCCACTACCCACCTTGAGATAGATATCAATGGCTCTGTAGAGATCATCATCCACTCTCCGGGCTTCTTTTGGTACGAGATTACCAATTCCGTTGAATTTGGAGATGCTGAGCTCTCCGAAGGTTGCTACCTCGCCTAGATACGCGTCCACGGTCTTGGCCACCCTTTGCATCGCAACGGACGACACTTCCTTGAAATCTCCTGCGTTAAACACAGCGACGCTCTTCTCCTTCTCCACAAACGTAGATATGATCCTCCTCACGCTTTCTAGGTCGAACAGTCTCTCCCCATCGTAGGTGAACGACAGCACAAGCAGATCATCCACCGTCACGTGCTCCAATATCGCCGCTATTCTTTTCTCAAGCTCGTTCTTGCAGTTAGAGGAAACTTTGAGAAATATTGCAGATCTTAGAAGACAGCAGAGAAAGTTGACGGGAAGAGCGGCTTTTTCCGCTGGAAGGAGAGCCACGATTGATTCCAAGACATCTCGTTGCTTGATCCTCATGTTAGAATCATCAGCCGATTTAGTTCCGTTCCCCGACTGCTCTCGAATTAAATCTCGAAGCGCCCGCTCTGCGTATGTTATCAGAGCACTTGCCAAAGTCATAGTCTTAGCACCGCGCTGTTTCATTGCAGCGTTGACTCTGCTGAAGAATTTAATGTCCAAAATGGACAGTTCTTCAGTCCACCAGTTTGGAGGCGAACGGCTCGGGAAATTAGCCTCGCTGCAAGCCTGAAACAGAAATTGTCAGTCTTATTTGTGATGTAAAGTAACGGAGTAGGTTTTTCATTTTTTGTCTAAGGTATAGCTATGCCTTACCTTGGAGCTAACAACATCTACACATCTCTGAACGATATGGAGCTGCTCTGCCATGGGAAGAAGACCCTGGCAGGACTTGAGCACGACTATGGCGCCAGACAGGCTCGACAAGGCCACTTGCGTTAGAAAATCTTCAGTTCGGCCAGCAAGATTGTTGTCGCAGTATTTATTCGTCATTTGAAGGTACTCAGCTGCGCATCGGAGAGCCGCAACGTTGTGTACAGTGATCTCAAAGTTGACACCATAGCAGAATTTGGCTGCTTTCTCGAAGATTTCTGGACCTCCGGGGATGTCTGAAAGATTGATTCTTGTAAGGTCTGCCTCTTTGCAGTCCACGATCAACTTTCTGATGTAATTGCTCTTAGCCACTAACATGAACTACAATCGCAGTTGCTAGTGAAGGTTAGGTGATTATAATCGGTAAAGTTGAACTGAAAAGACGAGAGAGAGAGTCTTCGTTTCTCACACCTTGTGAAGCGAAAAATTAGCTTCCCCAACTACAATCACCACATCAGTCGGAATGTCTTGGGAGAATACCCTGCAACACGAGGATTAGCCTAATGCGCGCAGATCCGGTGGATGAAAATCTAACTCTGAATCTAATCTATCGTCCCTTGACGTAGGCGTACTAGTTCAAGGCTTAAGGTAGTGAAAAGTGAAGATACATACCACTGACCCGTCCTCTCCATGGCCATGGAGAGCCTGCTGCTGCCCTTGGTGGAGGACGCCATGTTTGTCTCCGAGCATCCGATCAACGGAGAAACCCAGCCCGAACCGGAGGGTCTTTATGGAGCAATGGTTGATCTTTCAGCCGGAGTGGATATTGATATATAAATTAAGATTTGTCCGTTCTTCTGTTTTTTAATAATATTAAGTAAGCCTCGATCTGCGAATCAAGATTGGATTGGAAACTAAGGAGTTGTTTCGTCCACGTAAACAAGTGGCTACCATTCGTCCAGCACCCACAGCTCAAATACTAGGCCTTCGACCCAGTGATTCGGCTGGCAATGGGTCCCCGAGAATGACAAGGTGGTTTCCCACCCTATCTAATCCCACTCGCACATAACGCAAACCACGCACGTGCATCAATCATGATTTCATTGCATTCTTCAATCTCCAATCACACGTCTTTGTCGGCCACAATGTCGAATAATACTAAAATTTTCTTTCAATTTCAATTTCCATTTTAGAGTATTAGAGTTAATTTACCCTAGATCAGAAGCCACATGACAAATTTCAATCCATAATATGTAATTGTTGAACCAAATTGAACCGTATGTCATGCCTGGTTCATTATTTTAGTTAACAGAATCCGTTTTCCTCTTACCTCACACTTTTTATGCCTCTATTTTATTTTTATCGTTTTATGCAATTGTATCTGCCTTATAAAGGCTATCAGACAATTCATTGAATGTGATATAGAAGATGCAAAAGTTTTTTTTCTTTCTCTCTGTTATGGTATCAGAGCAATTAAAGGCTCCATTCTCTTCTCCTAGTTTTTCTGCCTGAACAATGGATTCCTCACAAAGTACGACGGATGCTCCGTCATCTTCCTCTCTAACTCTGCCCTCCCTCCCTCATATTCCCTCTGTCACTCAGCCTCTCACAATTAAACTCGATGAAACAAATTTTCTTATATGGAAGACCCAGTTGCTGAATGTGGTCATCTCTAGTAATCTAGAGGACTTCCTTAATGGTTCTCGTCCCTGCCCACCGAAAGATCTGAACGAGGACATTAATCCAGAGTTTCTCTCCTGGCAGCGGTACAATCGACTGCTTATGAGTTGGATCTACGCTTCCGTCATTGAACAGATGTTAGGGCAACTAGTGGGTTACTCCACTGCGTTTCAGGTCTGGGAGGCTCTTAAGAATCTCTTCTCTGCTTCATCGATTGCTCGAATCTCCGAGCTTCGGACAAATCTTCAGGCATTTCGCAAGGATGGGTTAAGCGCTATGTTGTATGTTCAGAAATTTCAGAGCCTCTGTAACACACTAGCAGCTGCCGGGGAACCTGTTAGTAGGAATGATCAGCTTCTCTACTTCCTCAACGGCCTTGGAGTGGAATACAATCCTTTTGTCACTGCTATTTCTACCCGTACTACTCGTCCGTCTCTGGAAGAGGTAAATAGCATGTTATTGAGCTATGATGCTCGCCTTGAACGCCAGCATTCCTCTGCCTCTGTTGTGAAAAATATGTTCGCAAGTGTACGAGTCGCAACAAATAATATAGTGATAACTAGAGTGTCGAACCCACGAGGACTTGTAATTAATAATCGAAATAATTAATCTTAATTCTAAATTGAACACACGTTTTATGATTTTCAAAGATTAAAATTAAACTAAATAATTAAAATAATAAAAATGAACTAATATAAAATAACAAAATAGATAAAATGGGATTAAATCAAATTGATAAAAGCCTAGGTACTACGATTTCACCAAGACAACAGTTATTTCAGTTCTTAGCAATTATATTCATAAATATTCTTCCAATGTTGATGATCGATTTCATTAAATTCTAGTACAATCTCTCTCGAGCATTGCATAGTTTATCTGATTAATGGGTTATCACTTCTCAGTCTCAAATCCTATATTAATCAAATACAAATAAATCAAGAAATCACAATGATCACATTAATACCGTAACTATCTCTAGCTTACGTATATTTATGACATTAATTTCAGTGCTCGGGTATTTATCACCTCTCGGTCTCAAAACACCCCAAAAATCAAGTAAAGATTGGCCAGAAATTTACAGGCTTTAAGAACAGAAATTAAATGCATCAACAATATTGGAAGAAATACTCAATAAATATAATTAAACGAAGAACATAAAACAAACATCGTCTGGCTACATCGTAGTCCTAGTATGAAAAGTTTAGTTCATGCTAAAATAAATAAAAAAAAAAAAAACAAAAAAAAAAAAAAAAACAAAAAAAAAAAAACAAAAAAAAAAAAACAAAAAAAAAAAAAAACAAAAAAAAAAAAAACAAAAAAAAAAAAACAAAAAAAAAAAAAACAAAAAAAAAAAAAACAAAAAAAAAAAAACAAAAAAAAAAAAACAAAAAAAAAAAAAACAAAAAAAAAAAAACAAAAAAAAAAAAAAAAAACAAAAAAAAAAAAACAAAAAAAAAAAAACAAAAAAAAAAAAAAAACAAAAAAAAAAAAACAAAAAAAAAAAAAAAAAAAACAAAAAAAAAAAAAAAAAAAAAAAAAAAAAAAAACAAAAAAAAAAAAAACAAAAAAAAAAAAAAAAACAAAAAAAAAAAAAAAAACAAAAAAAAAAAAAAAAAACAAAAAAAAAAAAAAAACAAAAAAAAAAAAAACAAAAAAAAAAAAAAAAAACAAAAAAAAAAAAAAACAAAAAAAAAAAAAAAAAAAACAAAAAAAAAAAAAACAAAAAAAAAAAAAAAAAAAAAACAAAAAAAAAAAAAAAAACAAAAAAAAAAAAAAAAAAAAACAAAAAAAAAAAAAACAAAAAAAAAAAAAAAAAAAAAAAAAACAAAAAAAAAAAAAACAAAAAAAAAAAAAACAAAAAAAAAAAAACAAAAAAAAAAAAAACAAAAAAAAAAAAAAAAAAACAAAAAAAAAAAAAACAAAAAAAAAAAAAAAAAAACAAAAAAAAAAAAACAAAAAAAAAAAAAAAAAACAAAAAAAAAAAAAAACAAAAAAAAAAAAAACAAAAAAAAAAAAAAAAAAAAAAAAAAAAAACAAAAAAAAAAAAAAAAAACAAAAAAAAAAAAAACAAAAAAAAAAAAACGATCGATCACCTCTTCTGTTTTTGTCTCGATCGCCATCACTCGATCACCAGTCATCGATCGCGTCAGATTTCATTCTCTCGTGGCGATCGATCGCTTGAAGGTGGCGATCGATCGCTTGAAGGTGGCGATCGATCGCTTGAAGGTGGCGATCGATCGCCACCTTCTCTGTTTTCTTGCACTTCGCTTCTAATTATTCCGTGTTTGTGGCGATCGGTCGCTGGTATGTGGCGACTGATTGCCACCTCTTCTGTTCCTTCCGCTTGTTTTAACTAAAATTTTGCCTTTCTTTTTGTATTTCTTTTCTTCCTTTGCTTCCCTTCTTTTGCTTCAACTTTTTATATTCAATCTCTCTGTTTTAAATAAATTTTCTGCACACTTACACAAAATACATCCAATTCTTTCAAACATTTGAGATAAATTTACCAAATCAAGTCTAAAAAAGTATAAATAAGTGTGTAAAATACACACTTATCACACCCCCAAACTTGAATGAAAGCTTGTCCTCAAGCGAACAAAATATAACTCAGTTAACACAGAGATAATCTCGATCAAATATAAAATGTTCAATGTAATATAATGGTAAAACAATCTGAATCAAGGCTTTTGGGTAAATCGTCTCAGCTTGAAAAATTCATACTAAAAATATCAAGTTCAACACTTTGCAAAAGAAATAACTCATAATAGCGCATTAACAATAGCTTATATAGAAATCTTCGTGTGTGTGTGTTATTCATTCTTATTCTCTCCTAGTTGTTGGTTCAATTAATGTAGTTACAGGTAAGGGATACATTCTTATTTCGCTCGGGATTCACTTCATTCACTCTAATCAATCACCAGCTTTGCCCACTATCCAACTAATAACAATTATTCATTAACCGAAATAAAAGTCGATAGGTCTTTAAAAGCTTGTAATATAAGACGAGGTTAGAATGGTAGGAATTTTATGGAGACAAACGCCTAATTAGAGCACCCCCCATCCTTCCTTATCTCTCCCACTTGATATTTTCTGCTCAATATCGCTCACTCATTGAACTTGTTCAAGCTTTCTTTTGATCTCTCACCCTCAAACTTACTTCATTCAATATCATTCAGCTAAACTCCTTTGTCATAAATACAGAGTAAAATACAATAAATTTGACAATACAATAAAATTTTATTTTTATTTTTATTTTTATTTTTATTTTTATTTTTATTTTTATTTTTATTTTTATTTTTATTTTTATTTTTATTTTTATTTTTTTTCATGACTATAATAACGAAACAACACGAAAATAAAATAAAATAAAATAAAAATAAAATAAAAATAAAATAAAATAAAATAAAAATAAAATAAAATAAAATAAAATAAAATAAAATAAAAATAAAATAAAATAAAATAAAATAAAATAAAATAAAAATAAAATAAAATAAAAATAAAATAAAATAAAATAAAAATAAAATAAAATAAAATAAAAATAAAATAAAATAAAATAAAATAAAATAAAATAAAATAAAATAAAATAAAATAAAAATAAAATAAAAATAAAATAAAATAAAATAAAAATAAAATAAAATAAAAATAAAATAAAATAAAATAAAATAAAATAAAATAAAATAAAATAAAATAAAAATAAAATAAAAATAAAATAAAAATAAAATAAAATAAAAATAAAATAAAAATAAAATAAAATAAAATAAAAATAAAATAAAAATAAAATAAAATAAAATAAAATAAAAATAAAATAAAAATAAAATAAAATAAAATAAAATAAAATAAAATAAAAATAAAATAAAAATAAAATAAAATAAAATAAAATAAAAATAAAATAAAATAAAATAAAATAAAAATAAAATAAAATAAAAATAAAATAAAATAAAAATAAAATAAAATAAAATAAAAATAAAATAAAATAAAATAAAATAAAATAAAATAAAAATAAAATAAAATAAAAATAAAATAAAAATAAAATAAAAATAAAATAAAATAAAATAAAATAAAATAAAATAAAATAAAATAAAAATAAAATAAAAATAAAATAAAATAAAAATAAAATAAAATAAAATAAAATAAAAATAAAATAAAATAAAATAAAATAAAATAAAATAAAATAAAAATAAAATAAAATAAAAATAAAATAAAATAAAATAAAATAAAATAAAATAAAATAAAAATAAAATAAAAATAAAATAAAATAAAATAAAATAAAAATAAAATAAAATAAAATAAAAATAAAATAAAAATAAAATAAAAATAAAATAAAATAAAATAAAAATAAAATAAAAATAAAATAAAATAAAATAAAAATAAAATAAAATAAAATAAAAATAAAATAAAAATAAAATAAAATAAAAATAAAATAAAAATAAAATAAAAATAAAATAAAAATAAAATAAAATAAAATAAAATAAAATAAAATAAAATAAAAATAAAATAAAAATAAAATAAAAATAAAATAAAATAAAATAAAATAAAATAAAATAAAATAAAATAAAATAAAATAAAATAAAATAAAATAAAATAAAATAAAATAAAATAAAATAAAATAAAATAAAAATAAAATAAAAATAAAATAAAATAAAAATAAAATAAAAATAAAATAAAATAAAATAAAAATAAAATAAAATAAAAATAAAATAAAAATAAAATAAAAATAAAATAAAATAAAATAAAAATAAAATAAAATAAAATAAAAATAAAATAAAAATAAAATAAAATAAAATAAAATAAAAATAAAATAAAATAAAAATAAAATAAAAATAAAATAAAAATAAAATAAAAATAAAATAAAATAAAATAAAAATAAAATAAAATAAAAATAAAATAAAATAAAATAAAAATAAAATAAAAATAAAATAAAATAAAATAAAATAAAATAAAATAAAAATAAAATAAAATAAAAATAAAATAAAATAAAAATAAAATAAAAATAAAATAAAAATAAAATAAAATAAAATAAAAATAAAATAAAATAAAATAAAAATAAAATAAAAATAAAATAAAAATAAAATAAAATAAAAATAAAATAAAAATAAAATAAAATAAAATAAAAATAAAATAAAAATAAAATAAAATAAAATAAAATAAAAATAAAATAAAATAAAATAAAATAAAATAAAATAAAATAAAATAAAATAAAAATAAAATAAAATAAAATAAAAATAAAATAAAATAAGAAGAGAAATAAAGTATAAAAGAGAAAATAAATGAATAAGAAACTAAACATAAAAAAAAATCAGAATATAATAATAATATAATCAATAAAATAAATAAAAATAAAAATAAATAACAAATAGGTACCTTCCCACCAAGTGCGTATTTTAACTCGTCAGGTTGACGATATGCTGCGTCATGTTGGTCGAGATATATAATGGCATTTTGCATTTTTAACTGTACCGTCCAAATAAAATAAAAATAAAATAAAATAAAAATAAAATAAAAATAAAATAAAAATAAAATAAAATAAAAATAAAATAAAATAAAAATAAAATAAAATAAAATAAAATAAAATAAAAATAAAATAAAATAAAATAAAATAAAATAAAAATAAAATAAAAATAAAATAAAATAAAATAAAAATAAAATAAAATAAAAATAAAATAAAAATAAAATAAAATAAAAATAAAATAAAATAAAAATAAAATAAAATAAAATAAAATAAAAATAAAATAAAATAAAAATAAAATAAAATAAAAATAAAATAAAAATAAAATAAAAATAAAATAAAATAAAATAAAAATAAAATAAAATAAAAATAAAATAAAAATAAAATAAAATAAAAATAAAATAAAAATAAAATAAAAATAAAATAAAATAAAATAAAAATAAAATAAAATAAAAATAAAATAAAAATAAAATAAAATAAAAATAAAATAAAAATAAAATAAAATAAAAATAAAATATAATCGGCACATTTTGATCGTCTTCCATATCAAGCACAATAAAATTGGCAGGGAATATAAATTTGTCGACCTTTACGAGCACATCTTCAATGATTCCCCTCGGGTGTTTAATAGAACGATCGGCCATCAATAATGTAACCTCTGTCGGCTTTGCTTCGCCTAAATTGAGTTTCCAGAATATAGACAAAGACATCAAATTAATGCTCGCCCCCAAATCGCATAGTGCTCTGGGAGAGACAGAACTGTCAATCTCACATGGTACAGTAAAACTTCCTGGATCTTTTAATTTTTGAGGTAGCTTTTTCTGAATAATAGTGCTGCATTCTTCTGTAAGAGCTATAAAACCACACTCCTCTATTTTGCGCTTGTGGGAAAGAATATCTTTCAAAAATTTAGCATAACGCGGCATTTGTTCCAAAGCTTCGGCAAACGGAATATTAATGTGGAGCTTCTTGAAGACTTCAAGGAATTGAGAGAATTGCTTGTCAAGCTTCACATTTTTCAATCTTTGTGGAAATGGCACTGGAGGTGGTTGAGGAGCTGGGTGTGATTTTTGAACTGCATCTGTATTAGACTCCTCATTAACAACTTTTGGCACGTTTTTTTCTTTTTGCACTGGTTCAACTAATGTGCACTGTCGAGTGGTAATTGCATTACAATGCTCTTTCGGATTTACTTCGGTGTTACTTGGTAATGAGCCTTGGGGTCTTCCATTTATGATGCTTGCAAAGTGCCCAAGTTGATTTTCGAGACTGCGAATTTGAGCTGATTGATTTTGCATCGCTGTACGGGTCTCGGTCATAAACTGCATAAGGGCGGTTTCAAGATCATTTTTCTTATCAACTTATTGAGATGGACCGGGTTGAGATGCTTGAGGTGGCTGCATAGTGTTCTGAGAATTCCTCCATGAAAAATTTGGGTGTTGCCGCCATCCTGGATTATAAGTATTGGAATTTGGATTTCCTTGACGATTGAAGTTGCCCATATAATTAGCTTGCTCCGCGGGTTCAGTTGACATGAGATTTCCCTCTTGACATTCTTCACTCAAGTGCGGCCCTTGACACCACTGACAACTAGCTTTAGATGTTCTCCCGATTCTTGCAATTGCTTAGTCAATGAAGCCACTTGTAAAGTCAAAGCTTTCATAGTCTCGAGTTCAGGAGTACCCGTTGTGCGTTTCATAATTGATCGCTCTACTGGACACTGGTCATTATTGAGCGCTAATTCTTCTAATAACTCATAAGCCGCTTCCTCGATTTTTCTCATTAAAGCACCACCTGCAGCTGTGTTGACCAGAGTTTTAGTAGAAGCAGATAATCCCATATAAAAAGTCTGAATATGCATCCACATCGGTAAGCCATGGTTAGGACACTTTCTCAACATCTCCTTAAAACGAGTCCATGCCTCATATAATGTCTCCCCATCGAACTGAGTAAAATTAATTATATCATTGCGAAGTCTAACTGTCTTCTCGAATGGGAAGAACTTGGAGAGAAATTTCTTGCATAACTCATCCCAATTATTAATAGAATTAGCGGGCAGAGAGTTCAACCAGCTCTTCGCACGATCCCTTAAAGAGAATGGAAATAGGCGTAATCTCACAGCATCATCCCCCACATTATGATATCGGAAAGTATCGCAAACTTCTAGGAAATTGGCAATATGATCCTTGGGGTCTTCAGAAGGTAATCCACTGAATTGAGATTGTTGAATCATGTATAATGTGCCCTGCTTAATTTCAAAATTATCAGTAATGACCAGTTTCCGAATAGCTGAATGAATCCCGGACACCGTAGGTATAACATAGTCCAGCAAAGTCCGGTTTTCAACAACGTCTGCCACTTGATCTTCCATAATGACACGCGCTGGTTGACTGAGTTTTCTTCTCTCTTTATGATTTCGTCGACACGTACGTTCGATCTCAAGATTCAGCGGGAGAAGATTAGCGTTTCCCTATTTACGCATACACCTGAAAATATCACAAATAAATAAATAAACAAAATAAATAGAATTCAAAATAAAATCAAAAATAATTAATTCAATATTAAAAAATAAAGTCCCCGGCAATGGCGCCAAAAACTTGTTGTGAAAAATATGTTCGCAAGTGTACGAGTCGCAACAAATAATATAGTGATAACTAGAGTGTCGAACCCACGAGGACTTGTAATTAATAATCGAAATAATTAATCTTAATTCTAAATTGAACACACGTTTTATGATTTTCAAAGATTGAAATTAAACTAAATAATTAAAACAATAAAAATGAACTAATATAAAATAACAAAATAGATAAAATGAGATTAAATCAAATTGATAAAAGCCTAGGTACTACGATTTCACCAAGACAACAGTTATTTCAGTTCTTCGCAATTACACTCATAAATATTTTTCCTATGTTGATGATCGATTTCACTAAATTCTAGTACAATCTCTCTCGAGCATTGCATAGTTTATCTGATTAATGGGTTATCACTTCTCAGTCTCAAATCCTACATTAATCAAATACAAATAAATCAAGAAATCACAATGATCACATCAATACCGTAACTATCTCTAGCTTACGTATATTTATGACATTAATTTCAGTGCTCGGGTATTTATCACCTCTCGGTCTCAAAACACCCCAAAAATCAAGTAAAGATTGGCCAGAAATTTACAGGATTTAAGAACAGAAATTAAATGTGTCAACAATATTGGAAGAAATACTCAATAAATATAATTAAACGAAGAACATAAAACAAATATCGTCTGGCTACATCGTAGTCCTAGTATGAAAAGTTTAGTTCATGCTAAAATAAATAAAAACACAAATAATAGAGTGTTGCATAATCAAATAGAAGAAATAAGAAGAAAATAAAAACTATGCTGTGAAAATTGCTTCAAAGTCGTTGGAAAAATCGCCTCCAGCTGCTTGCCCCAATCGCCAAAACCACAATTGCCCAATGCCAGAATACCTTCTCTCTGTTTTCTTTAGGTTTTTATTTTCTTCTTTTCAACTAATCAATGGTTCAGATTCGAAGACTTTTTGCTTTGACGGTCTAGATTAGAAGCAGCCGCCTTCCAAAAATTGAATTCATATGTGGCGATCAATCGCCAGAAATGTGGCGATCGATCGCCTCTTCTGTTTTTGTCTCGATCGCCATCACTCGATCACCAGTCATTGATCGCGTTAGATTTCATTCTCTCGTGGCGATCGATCGCTTGAAGGTGGCGATCGATCACCACATTCTCTGTTTTCTTGCACTCCGCTTCTAATTATTCCGTGTTTGTGGCGATCGGTCCCTGGTATGTGGCGACTGATCGCCACCTCTTCTATTCCTTCCTCTTGTTTTGACTAAAATTTTGCCTTTCTTTTTGTATTTCTTTTCTTCCTTTGCTTCTCTTCTTTTGCTCAACTTTTTATATTCAATCTCCCTGTTTTAAATAAATTTTCTGCACACTTACACAAAATACATCAAATTCTTTCAAACACTTGAGATAAACTTACCAAATCAAATCTAAAAAAGTATAAATAAGTGTGTAAAATACACACTTATCAGCCTCTGTGAACTCCCTTCAAGCCAACCAGACGAACATATCAGGTTTTAAACCTCGCCCAAAATTTCCTTCCCCTCCTGGACCTCATTCCTTCAATGTTCCTAACAGACCTTGTGGTCCCAGGCCATCGTTTCCTTCCTCTGGCATCCTTCCCACCTCACCCTATTGCCCTTCATATCCTCAATTTTCCCAGAATCGACCCAACTTCCGTCCTCGATGTCAAATTTGCTTCAAGCCCGGGCACAGTGCGAATATCTGTTATCATCGCACCAATCTTCAGTATCAACCTGCCTCACTGCCTCCTCGGAATTTCTCTGCGACCATTCCCTCCACCGATCAATCTGCCCTGCCTAGCACTCCCTTGGATCCCTCCTGGTACATGGATTCAAGAGCCTCACACCATTTTACACCAGATCTAAATATGTTGGACTCGGCCACTGCTTACACTGGGGATGCTCAAATTACAGTCGGAAACGATAAGTGTTCTCCCATCTCTCATATTGGACATTCTACTATATTTACTGAATCTTCCCCTGTCTATCTAAATACTGTCTATCATTCTCTGTCCCTTTAAAAAAATCTGCTGAGTGTCTCGAAACTGTGTTCTGATAACAAGGCGTTTGTTGAATTCTTTCCCTCTTTCTTTGTTGTCAAGGACCAGGCTTCCCACAGGATCATCCTCCGAGGCATTCTTGCTAATGGCCTCTACAGGGTCTGCCGGTCACGTCCAAGTCTTCCTTCATCCGCACAACTTCATTTTGTGTCCAGCTCTAGTTCTGATCTTTGACATCTCAAACTGGGACATCCTGCTTCTACTATAGTGCATTCTGTTTTATCTACCTCTAGTATTTCTGTTGGTTCAAAATGTTTGGATTTCTGTTCTTCTTGTCAATTGGCAAAATCTCGTTGTTTACCTTTTTCCACTTTTGTTTCTCATGCTACTTCTTTATTTGATTTGGTTCACACGGATTTGTGGGGTCCTTCCCTATTATCTTTATAACCGGTGCGAGATATTTTCTTATCTTTGTCGACGATTATTCCCGATTCACGTGGTTCTATCCTCTGCTTTCTAAAAATGAAACGTATGATAAATTTGTCCAATTTAACCAAATGATTCACACTCAATTCAACACTACAATTAAACGGGTGCGATCTGATTGGGGGGGCAAATTTCGGTCGTTATAAATTTTTTTTACCTCTCACGGCATTATTCATGAACTATCTTGTCCATATACTCCTCAACAAAATGGACGAGCGGAATGCAAGAATCATTACATCGTTGAGATAGGTTTAACTCTACTAGCTCATTCTTCCATGCCTCTAAAGTTTTGGTCATTCGCTTTTGGGACAGCTGTATATCTAATTAATCGACTTCCGACAAAGATTCTTCGTGATCAATCCCCGTTTCAATTACTCTATAACAAAATTCCCTCCTACGCTCATCTGCGTATTTTTGATTGTCAATGTTACCTGTTTCTTCGGCCTTACAATTCCCAAAAACTTCTTTTTCGTTCTGCTGCATGCATTTTTTTGGGATACAGCAGTCACCACAAAGGATATTTGTGCTTCCAAAATAATACAGGTTGGATTTTCATATCCCGACATGTGGTCTTTAATGAACTCTCCTTTCCATTCTCATCACAGCCGTTGAACACATCTTCTTCTTCCTCTCCTGTTGTCCCTGTTATTTCATCATTACCTATCTCACCTACTCCTCATACTTATCCTTCTTCTTCCCATCTTCAACATCATGTTCCTTCCTCCGCCTCCTCTGATTGTCCTTCCTCCTCTAATTCTCTGGTCGCTTCTCTTTCCCACAAACCTGTCGAAATCTTGCCGCCCTCTTCCACTGTAAATGAGCATCCTATGGTCACGCGGTCGAAGTCTGGAATTTTTAAACCTAGGACTTTCTTTTCCGTTGCACACAATGCCCTGTGTGAACCCTCTTCTTACAAGGAGGCTTCAACCTTGAATGAATGGCGTACTGCTATGCAGTCCGAGTATGATGCTCTTCAATTACAGGGCACTTGGTCACTCGTACCCAAACCAAGTAATGTTCGGATTATTGGATCAGAGTGGGTGTACAGAATCAAGCTACGGTCTGACGGATCCATAGACAGGTTCAAAGATCGTCTTGTAGCCAAGGGATTCCAGCAAACACAGGGCCATGACTTTCATGAGACCTTCAGTCCGGTCATTAAACCGGTGACTAACCGCCTCATTCTCAGCATTGCCACTTCTCGAAAATGGATTATCAAACAGTTAGATGTTCAAAACGCCTTCCTTCATGGTGATCTTCTCGAAGACGTATACATGACTCAGCCACAAGGCTTTATTGATCCGGATCATCCGAATTATGTCTGCAAACTTCATCATTCTCTGTATGGATTAAAACAATCACCCAGGGCCTGGTTTCTCAAGTTGAGCACTGCTCTCCTTCAATGGGGTTTCTCTTATTCAAGAGTGGATACCTCTATGTTCATATATAACAATGCCGATGATATTCTGGTTGTTTTGATTTATGTGGACGACATCATCGTGACAGGTTCTTCTCCTACTCTCATTTTCTAAATTGGTTAATCGTCTCTCTCAACTATTTGCTATCAAAGACCTTGGATTACTCCATTTTTTTCTTGGCGTTGAAGTCCACCATCATTCTGATGGTCTTCATTTAAGCCAAACAAAATACATCAGAGACTTACTTGTCAAAACAGGGATGCTAGACTCAAAGCCTCATCTTACTCCACTTGCCCCTCAGCCCCTTTCTATTCATACGGGTGAGTTATTATCAGGCTTCACGGAGTATCGTCGCATCCTCGGTGCCCTCCAATACTGCACAATCACAAGACTTGATATTTCCTTTGCCGTGAACAAGCTTTGTCAATTCATGCATGCACCAACTAATGTACACATGCAGGCTGTCAAACGTGTACTTAGGTATTTAAAAGGCAAGGCTCACTTAGGTATTCAGCTTCAGCATTCCTCAGATCATTCTCTGTTCTGTTACACAGATGCTGACTGGGCCTCATGCCCTGATGATCGTTGTAGCACTAGCGGTTACTGCATCTTCCTCGGTCATAATTTAATCTCTTGGTCCTCATCTAAGCAACGAGCAGTTTCCAGATCTAGTACAGAATCTGAGTATCGTGCTCTGGCAAATGGTGCAGCTGAGGTAATTTGGATTCAGTCTTTACTTATGGAGCTGAAATTATATCCACATTCGCCGCCCACTATATATTGCGATAATATTAGCACCCTTAGTCTTGCATCTAACCCTGTTCTTCATGCACGGTCTAAACATATTGAACTTGATCAACATTTTGTCCGGGACTTGGTTAGAAATGGATCCTTAAGTCTGGCATTTGTTCCTTCTACTGATCAACTTGCCGATTGCATGACAAAACCTTTGCCGGCAGCCCGCTTTCAAGAATTGTGCATCAAACTCACGGTTCTCCCAAGACCCATGCGTTTGAGGGGGGATGTTGAACCAAATTGAACCGTATGTCATGCCTGGTTCATTATTTTAGTTAACAGAATCCGTTTTCCTCTCACCTCACACTTACTATGCCTTTATTTTACTTTTTTCGTTTTATGCAATTGTATCTGCCTTATAAAGGCTATCAGACAATTCATTGAATGTGATATAGAAGATACAAAAGTTTCTTTTCTTTCTCTCTGTCAATGATCAAGCCTAAAATCTCTCGAATTTGGTGGAGAAGTGGCTGGAATCTCCCTCTAAATTGAGGAGCACAAAGAGGCTCAACCTCCCACCACCACTTGCCACCCAAACACAATTGAAATCAACCGAGAAAGCTGAAACTCAACCTCCAAGCACCGGTCGGCACTCCTGTGTTGATAGTGAGTTGCCAAACTACTAAATGAAGCACACCATCCTCTGCCGAGATTTTAACCAACTTACATCGTAATTCACAATTCTCCATCGATGAAAACACCTTAATAAGGTGTGTGTTCAGCTAAATGTGATGAATAAGCAAAGTGAGGAAGAAGAAGAACCAGTTTTTATTTCAAACCCAAACCATTAAAGATCTGGTCTAATCAAATCGAACAAGTTCAATTGAATAAGACCAAATCCAGATTGTAAACCATCAAAATCAATCTAAATCGTTTCACCAGACTCCCAAATCAATATGAATCCTATTCTAGATAATCTAAAATTTATTAATAAGGATTTTCTACTTATTTCTTTAAGAACTGATAGGAATTTTAACAGCAACAATTTATTTAAGCAGATAGGATTAATTGAAAGTTTGGTTAATTGCTAAAACCTTACTCTCTCAAAACTCATATAAAGTAAATTGCACTGATTCTGGATCATTTTTTTGCTAATTGACCAGTTAACTTTATGTGTTTAACAATGTTAGTCAATCTCCAAATTTTAATAAACTAACTAATATACTTATTTAGGGTCGAGTAATAATAATTCTCATACGTATGGTTGTTCTTCTCTTGACATAACATTTTTTTATGGATAAATATCAATTGCAAGAGCTAACACTTACATGGAAAAATAAATAGTTAATTTGAGGGAGAAAAGACAAGAAGTAAATAAGCTAGATAAAAGAACATTATTGAAAAGAAAAATTTATCCATAAGTTGAAGCATATTCAACCAATTTGCCCGCTAACAAAATCAATAAAACATTAATAAATGACACTTGTTGATTTCATGAATTTAATATTGTTATTAAATTTTTAGTATGCACATTTTATTTTGGATTATATTATTATTAAATCTGAATGTCATTTGTTAGCCCATCGTTTTGAGTCCTAGCTTTAATTTAGTTTATTTAGACTTCCGATATTTTAATAAATGATAAAAATTAAGGGTCGAACGATTTAGTGATAAGACATGCACCATTACATAAGCCTTCAAAAAAGCTAATGTTGCAAAATAAAATGTCATGATAATTCTTTTTCAAAATTAATTCATGAGAAAATCTAGATGGGGGGTTAGAGTATTGAAATAATTTTGATTATACGTCTTTTAATCATCATATAACATCTCATTGAAACTATAGTAGCGGACCACGTTACCATATAAATTTGAAATTAAAGTATTATATATGGAATCAACAAGATTCATTTTTTGGTGTTAAAATAACTTTGTTGTGGTACATCAGAGTATAAGTCAATGTTTGGAAATACATCATTTATAAAGACATTTAATGAGTCAACACCATCCAAATATGGTATGACTATGGATCCAGGTAACATAATCTGCTTATTTAAATATGTTGGTTCTATATCATTGCCAATTTGTAGTAGGTATTTTGCAAACAGTGGATCTATTGAAGCACGCATGTTGGTTGGTAACTCCATTTTTGTAAATGTAGGCGATAAAAGAGAGATCTCACTAATAAAACATTAAGAATGTTTAACAACAAATAAGATAACACAACAAAATTTAATATTACATTATCTAATATGTAATCACTGCATGGATCTGACTATAAATTTAATGTTTAAGACTTCCGCTATAAACAAAACTTTGGGTTGGATGACCGAGTTCTCTATGATAATTGAGTTTTCCGACTCAACGTTTCTGTCATATCTGTCTCTGGATCGTGACAATTATGATAAACATATTAATTATTTTATATTTAACAGAAATTATAAAATAATATAATCATATTATATAAAAGGATAAAGTGCAATTTGGCCCCTACAACTAAGTGAAATAAGCAATTTACACTGTAAACTTGAATAATAGGCAAGAACAACCTTAATGTATTGATAAGGGGCAACATGGCCCCTACCGTCATATTTTCCATTAAAAAGTAACATTTTTTCACTTGTTCATTTTTTTTTTTCTTGAAATGCTCTTCACTGGACCGAACTGGACCAGATCGGTTCGGCCAATTCCACTCTGGTTTTTTTTTTTTTTAATTTTATTTCTCAGAAAAGAGAAGACAGAGGAATAGAATTAAAAAAAATAAAAAACCAAAGTGCAATTAGCCGAACCGGTCTGGTCTGTTTTGTCCAGTGATGGGCATTTTGGGAAAAAAATGAACAAGTGAAAAAATGTTACTTTTTTACAGAAATTATGACGGTAGGGGTTATATTGCCCATTATCAATACATTAAGGTTGTTCTTGCTTATTATCCAAATTTATGGTGTAAATTGTCCATTTCACCTAGTTGTAAGGGCCAAATTGCATTTTATTCTATATAAAACATATTTATCTTATGTCATTATATATATAGTTAAGATATGACTATAGATTCTTAATGAGATAAATATGTTGGAAAGAAATGCAAATTTAAGATTCTATTTTTAAGTATTTACGAAATCAGAAATAGAAAAGTCATAAAAAAATATGATTGTCAAACTATCTATCATCGATGGATTCCAACAATTGTCTGACTTGCCTCGAGCCAATACTGATTGCACTTCCACAATAATGCGAATACGTAATCATTTTTGTTAATGTATATTTATGTTGGCATATATTTGTTTGGCAAAAGTAATTAAATTTATATTAGAAATTAAATATAGATTGCTATATTATTCAGTTGCACAGCAGATAGATTTATCGGAGATTATATTACCAAAACTATGCAGAATATTAGTTTTATGGTAACCTTGAAAAATAAGGAAAGTTGGTTATTTGGAAAGTTACTTGGAAATCAAGTTATCAATTATCTTTATCTATGGAAGGCCGATTTGAATATAGATTGTTCTGTGAATCATAACAGAGATCAAGAATCGTCATTCAACTATTCTGGGGTCAATATATGGTTTTATTCTGGTACTTTCCGTATGTGTCGCCAAGGGTGTCGCGAGTTTAATTTTTCAGATTGAGTTTCCTTATGCTGTGCTTTCTGTTCTGGAACGACAACCTGCTGCGAATATAGTTAAGCATCAACCTTTCACAGAAGATGCAAGCGGATTATTATTATTCTAGGAGATATTCTCTTGTGTTGTGAGCCGCCGGTTTTGTTCCCTCTCTTGCTTCTGCAAGTGAGTGTGTTTTTAATTGTTTCGATATCTGTGAGATTGTTGTCCACACTCTACCTCTGTTGCTGTTGGATTTCATTGTTATACGAGTATGGTGGTTGGTTGCGTCCTATAATAACGATTGGTGTCACAAGCGGTGTCATAGGCGCAATCCTATTTTATTCTTCATTTAAGATCAGTCTCAGGAGGAGACAGCACTGGGACTTGGGAGGAGTTCTATTAATTGACAAGGGGAGCTTGTCACTCTGATCGTGGGCAAGGGGATCTTGCCCTACACGGATTTCGAGAGAAGTCAATATCGACAAGGGGAGTTTGTCGCATTTAGATCTTGGGAGAGGTCGATCTAAAGTCGAGGGGATATCACAAAAACAGTTTCCTTGAGGAAGTTGTCTAGAGGCGGCGACAAAGATAAGAGGGAGTCTTTATTTGTATAAGTCTGGTTGTCTTGCAATTTTGTAAACTCATTGAAATGTTTTTAATTCTGGGTGTGGCCCCGCAGACGTAGGCTGGTTGCCGAACTGCGTTAACAATTTTGTGTCTCCTTACTTTACGCATTTTATTTTGTCAATTATTGCTGTTTACTATTGGTGTCACGATCAGTGTCACGACACCAACGTAACTAATCACGATTTCAATTTTTCTCCCTCTTTCTTTGCTGTGCTTGCTCATAGTTTGACAAGATGACGACAAATTGATAATGTTCAGTGATTTGGTGACTCTGAATTCTAACATTTCCTATTATTTTTTAATTTGTGGCCTTCATTCTGAAAATGGTGCAGTGTACATCTTCAACACAGTTTCTTTAGTTGTGGCGTTTCTTTCTAACTCCGAGGAAGACAGAGCTTTGGAAAATGTCAAAGCACTAGAAATCCCCGGAGAGGTGGAGGATGGATGAGATCGTTCCAGCCGAGAAGAATGGAGCGGGTTGTTGAGAGGTCGGGTCCCTAACAAAAGTAGATGACTTTGAAAAGTTGTGTATGTTATGTAATTACTTGATGCCAACAAAAGAGGCATCTCTCTTGCGGGCGTGGACTTGGTTTCAAATACAAGTTGTGTGTGGAATGAGCAATTGATTTGGGCCTCCAAAAGTTCACTTGTAAAATAATCAAAAGAGTGGGGTCAAAATGGTCAAGTCTTGAAGAGCTTATATATTGCATTGCATTTCATTCGTTGTCTTCAATCTGAACCTCTGAAAAGTCAAGTGCGGATAATACTCGTAAAGAGAAGCAGAGCTATTTTAATTTTTTTAAGACCTACTAACAAGCATATTTTACCTTCTTTAGATATATATTTTTTTGATAAGTTGCCGGGATCAGTTGAATTCAAGGTGGCTTAAGTTCAAATCAATTGCTCGTGTTTATTATGGTTCATATAAAGCCTTACAAGGTTGTTTCTTTCACCTAAATCAAGAAATAGTAGTCAATGAACTGAATATGGTCACAAATAAACTAATTAACTGTGACTATTATGTTCCAGCTCGCTCATACTTTTTCGTTTGGTTGCGGATGGCTTCTTTAGGTGTCAAAAAAACATAATTCTCAAAACCATATTAGTTAATTTGTTTATATTCTTATGTCACCCAGTTTAGATGTTAATTTAATCTCTTGATGACTGTTGCACTTTTAATTGTTGGATGGATATTGTCGATATTAGATGCATATAAAAGGTTTCATTTTAAATTGATATTAGTTGAAAGTTTAGTTGAAACTCGTTGGTATAAGATCAAAATAGCCTAAGAGGAGGTGAATTATGCTTTAAAAATTTTTCGTGATTAATTTAATCTTTACACAGATTCAACTTCTTTAGTTAATGAGATTGATTTTCTACGTTTACTTGAAAATAAAAGGAGTAGATAGTATAAAAATACACTAAAATTGTTAAAGCAGTTCGGTCAAACTACCTATGTCCGCGCTTCAATGCTGCTCCATGAAGATTCTTTGTAACGACCCCAGTAGGGTCGAGACCAAACCATGACTCTTTTAGACTTGTCCATATATCCTTTCTATTTTTACCGAAATTATACCCCTTTATATTTATTTTTAAAAAACAACTCATAACTTAGCTTAAGACATCACTCGTGAATCATTAAACATTGCTCAGCAAAGAAATACATTACGCATCTGCCGGTGAGCAGTGCAAGGTGCCTCAGCCGGTGAACGGGTACTTCAACTCTTAAACTGCATCTGTCGGTAGAGAAATAAACTCACATCGACCGGTGATAAATCACACTTCAGTTCCCGCATCACCCGGGCACTAGACGACAAGATATATATGTATATCACCTATGCCGATCGCTAAACGACAAGCATTGAGCTCGCTTCAACCGATAGTGTAAATCTACATCATCCGGTCATCTTGTGCATCTCACGTGGCTTACTTAACCTTGTTAACTAATAAGAGACATCATCCGGTGAACAACAATCATTCGCCATCCACCGATGACGTCAGCCGGATGATGTCCTCACCCATTAGAGACATCATCTGGTGAGCAAGAATTGTCCCCATCTACCGATGACATCAGCCGGTTGATGTCCTCATTCCACAGAGACATCTACCGATGACATCAGCCGGTTGATGTCCTCATTCCACAGAGACATCATCCGGTAAGCATGTGCAATACACGTGACTCACTTACCTCAACCGATAAGAGACATCATCCGGTGAACAACAAACGTTCGCCATCCACCGGTGACGTCAGCCGGATGATTCACCCATCCAGCTTCTATCATTCAGCTCACACCGGTGACGTCAGCCGGATGATGTATTCATCCAACTTCTATCACACAGCAGTAAAATACAGAAAACTTCAAACAACTCATATCGACAGAAAGATAATCTGACCTTCACAGATCTCATACTCGTAGACATAAACATAGGCAGACATGAAACATGGACTCATCTAGGATACATGTAGCGGAAGACTTAATTAAAACAGATCATCCTATACCCTTATAATCATCCCCAAATTTTGGTAACCAAACTAGACAATCACAGAATCCAATATTCTAAAGAAAATCTCATTCTACTTAAACATCAGTTCATCATAAATCTTACTGACACATTATAAGCATAACTACGGGTCATATTCGCCTGCCAGCCACAGACTTCCACCTTGAGCACCATCCTGCAACCAGCCTTAGACATCATCACTGAATTTGGAATCCTCACCTGCTAAATCTTCACCTACATCATAAGGTTTAAACTATAAGCCTAATGCTTAGTAAGGAATGCAGTACTAACAAGTATGCATGAATGCTCATTTTAAGAAACAAATGCTCATGAATCTTTTCTTGTTCATATTCATACTCAAAGTCTTCATTCTTGTTCATCGTTCATATTCATCGTTCATAATCATCATTCATGCTCGTCATTCATATTCATCATTCATGTTCATCAATCATATTCTTCGTTCATGTTGTGTGGATTAAGAGAGGATTTGTGCCGGTAAAGGGGGTTGACAGTGAGAGTGTACATAGTCCCTTGCGGGTCGTAATCATGGTCCTTCCTTTTGGACAGTGACATACGCCAAACCGCCCCCAACCCTCGCTTAATTCACGTTGCATAAGTTTTATATTCTTATCTTGTTCATGAGGAAAACATGCTCTTAAAACATTTTCATATGCATAAAGCATTCATGATGCATTAACATGAGAACTCTTAACTCATCAAGCAACAGAATAGTGCATTCATCTGACGTGAAATCATACCATTAAGTCAAACATCTACATAAGTAACAGACAGTAGATTAAATAACTTCTAATCATCATATCAGTTTCTACCTAGCATCCTTGTGATGTAGGGCCCTAATGGCCGGGAATCCTACACATTCACTTACCTGGTTTCCTTAGCAACTTGAACTCCTTTTCTTCAGACTTCTTCACCTAAAACATTTACATTGCAGTAGTTAAAATGAAAATCCTAATAGTCCTAATCACAAGTCATCCTAGAATCTAATAACTAAAGTCATTCCTGAATCCCTTAGTCTAGTTCTCTGTGTGCAGTTTGAAATCCAAAACCAAAACAGCTAGGTTCAACTAACGATTAATCAGGGTCGGTTATATTAAATGTCCATAATCGATTCAGAAATGCTATTACCAAACACCGATTATAAATGTTCCTATTATTCGGCCATTGAAGAATCTTGAAACATTGGGTTCTAGTTGAAAACAGAGTTCCAAATAACTACACGGCAACTACATTGACTAAATCTTACCTCGAACGTAGGTTATCGGAGTGGAGGTTGGAGGAATCGATCGTCAAAGAGAGAGTCGCTGGCGGAGAGGGAGACAGCTCGGGGAAATGAGAGAATGCAGAAGGGAATGTCAGCTACAGTGAGGTTTAAAAGTTTCCATTTCCTATTTATACTTAACCCAACCATTCTTAATTACAAATCCTGCCACCCAACCTAATTTATGACACATGCACATTAATTAAGCCTTGGCATAAAATTTCAAACCGAAAAGATCAAAATAAACATGGCCGTTAAAACAGTTAAGAAAGTCACCTGGTCAAACTCGTCTGGTGTTACATTCTTTCACCAAAATCTTGTTGGTTACAAGTTATTGCGCTTCTAGGTGCCAATCAAACCTTCACAACTATTTTGGGGCGTCACCCTCTTCTTTGATTGATCTTGCAGGTGTCCATCAAACCTTTATGACTTTTCTTAGGGTGTCACCCTTTACAATTCTCTCCATATAAGAAAAGAAGATTGAGTAAAGAATTACAATATCACACTCTCTCACTATTGGTAATCTCAAGTTTAGGTACGTGGAGAGGAGTGATTGAGTTGAAAACTTTTGATCACGAGTAAAAATTTTGGTAGCACTTCGTTGCGGTTCTCCCACTTCCTTTTCACAAGGCTGTTATAGAGTCTTCAGATCGGTCGACACTTCCCTTTGAGCAGTCAACCCCTTGTGACCATTGTGTGTAAAAATAAAGCCATTGAGCAATTTGGTCGTTACTTCATTCTGTGTAGTCGACACTTTGTTATTATGCTAATTTGAGTACCGTTGGAATGACATCAGTCGACCCCTTCATTGTTTGGTCGACACTTAAATTTTCTCTAGAATTTCTTTTAACCTCAGTGCGGTCGACACCTTTGGAGTCCGGTCGACACTTGAAACTCTCTGGAAATTCATGTTTGCTTCTGGCGGTCGACACTTTATTTGTTCAATCGACACTTGAAACTCTTTGGAATTTTTGATGTTTTAGCGGTCGACACCTTGTGTGACAGCCAGCCATGTGAAGGCAAAGAGGGTCTGGTGGAGCCTAGCCCATACCAGTGGGGTGTGCAATCCCACATCGCTTGAGAAAATGAAAAATGTATAGTTTATAAGTACAGTTCTCCTCCCTACATAATACAACGCGTTTTGGGGTTGATCCTAAGAACAAATCCGTGCAGAGTATGGCCCAAAGCAGACAATATTGTACTGGGAGCACAAGAGAACATTACAAATGATATCAGAGCAGTGTCCAATAAGAAGTGTTGTCGACGAGGACGTCGGGCCGCAAAGGGGAGCAGATTGTGACAGCCTGCCATATGAAGGCAAAGAGGGTCCAGTGAGGCCCAGCCCATACCAGTGGGGGTGCACAATCTTACATCGCTTGGAAGAGTGAAAAATGCGTGGGTTATAAGTAGAGTTCCTCTCCCTACCTAGTACAACGCGTTTTGGAGTTGATCCCAAGAACAAATCCGCACAGAGTGCAACTCAAAGCAGACAATATTGAGTTGGGCGATCGACACTTTGAACTGTTTCTTCTCCCCTTTTTGCAACTAAGTCCTAAATGCTTCACTTTTCACTAAGAAGACTTAAACAAACATATTATTATAATCAAATACCCCTCGTTAAAAGTATTTTCAAAGAGAGCATGGATATTATAGCTATACTAATAATTATTAAATAACTTAGAATAAGTTTAAAGTAATCATTTTCATCATCAAAATAAACAAAACATGCTTAGTACTCATTAAGTCAACAATCTCCTCCTTTTGGATGATAACAATCTTATTCTAAGTTATGTATTTATCTTCACTTGCTCCCCCTCAATTTATGAATAACTTCATACTTTTCAATATATTTCTCTCCCCCTTTGTCATTATCAAAAACAATTAAACACGTGAACAAAAAAAAGTGAGATGAACAAGAGCATAGAAAAACTAACAATTAATATATGTATGCTCTCCCCTTAATATATCCATAGATTAAAAAAAACAAAATGATTGGAGGAAGCAAAATAAACATCTTGATTATTTTTCCCCCTTATAAAAAAATGTAGAATGTCAAAGTTAGATATACCAATAAGGTTTATTACTAAATCATAACTACCACAAGCAAAGGAGATATATTATACCAATGATAGACATTTCAATTCAAGGCAATTATCCACAAAAACATAAAATTTCAATTCAAGAGCAAATGAAACTCAAGTTCAAGCATGAAACTACTAAAACAAAACACATTTTCCAATTCATGAATCTCATTGAACAAATAAAGAGATATTATGTTATGACCTATCAAACAAAACTCATAGTAAGAAATAAGGTTAAAAACATCATCTCTATTGTCAAAACTTATCTGCTTTATTTTTTTATTCCCTCCATATAATTTCTTCTTGCATTGCAGTAATGGAGGTGAAGTTGGAGCTATCTCTCTTTATATGCCTTGATCACCCATTGTCAAGGAACTTTCGTGTTTTATGAGAGATTCCCAACCTAAAAACAAAATTAAATATGTTTCTTTGGTACTCAAATCTTTTTTGGTCTAAGATGGTTAGTTTTGGTTCCTTTAAGAACTCTTTGTAATTTACCAAAAGCATTAACTTTCAATGGACATAAAAAATTTATGACCTATTTCGTTACACATATGACAAGTAGATGGTGCAACAAAGAAGTTTTTATACACATTTTTCTTTTGAGTTGGTTCATAACCAATTTTGACTTCATCAAAAGTAATTTTTTGTCTTCCTAAAAGTATATCTAAATTCTTATTACCATTTGTAAACTTATGTACAATATTTTCCAAATCAAAATTTTTCCTTTTTAGATCACAAATTTCCTTATCCAAAGAGATAGTTAAATTAGCATTCTTTTTAACTAAATCTAACTTCTCATTTTTCAACATTTTATATTTAGATTTAAGTATGGTAAATTGTTCAACCAAATCATTAAAAGCATGAATCAATTCACCTTCATCATCATCATAATCACTAGAAGAATTGCATACCTCATTTTTCTTAGTCATGAAGTACTCATCTTCATATGACGTGTCCTTTTTTGCTATTATCCCTAGTGGCTTTCATCATTTTATTCTTGAAGATCTTCTTTTTCTCTTCTTTTTCGTTCACTCTCATTGTGATTTCGCGAGTCATGAGGGATCTAATGAGCTTTTTCATCTTCAATACCTTAAGATCACAAACTTCTTGGATTGCCATTACTTTGGGTTACCACGATCTTGGTAGGCACCTAAGGATTTTTCTAACCAAATCTTCATTTGGATAACCCCTACCAAACACTTTCAAACTATTAGTAATGTTAGTAAAACGAGTAAACATAGAACTAATAGTTTCATCATTTTCCATGGCAAACAATTCATAATCATGCACAAGTAAGCTCAATTTATTTTCTTTGACTTGATTAGTGCCCTCGTGTGTGATCTCAAGCAATTTCTAAATTTCACATGCATTTTCACACCCTTGAACCATATTGAACTCATCTATATGTAACGCACAATATAAAATATTTATTGCCTTAACATTTAAGCAAAATTTTTGTTTATCAACATCATCAAACTCAAAAGGCAATTTAGGAGTATCTAAGCCATTTTCTACTTTAATTGGAACATAAGGTCCATTTTCTATTACTAGCCACAAGTTATAATCTAACGATTGAATGTATATTATCATTCTTGATTTCCAATAAGCATAATTGTTACCATCAAAGAATGTAGGTCAAGTAATCGATTGACTTTGTACGTTCAGACTAAACATATCAAAAGCCATAGATAAATATAAGATTCCAAACAACACAATCTACAAGTATTAGTTACCAAAAAAAAATTATATAAACAAAACAATGATAAATTACAATAAAAACTTCTAAACCCTGTTCTGCAATTGTAGGATCGAAATAGCCTTTAAAATTTTTTTTGTGATAAATTTAATCTTTTCACAAATTCAACTTCTTTAGTTAATGAGATTAATTTTCTACGTTTACTTGAAAATAAAAGGAGTAGAGAGTATAGAGATACATCGAAGTTGTTAATGCGGTTTGGTCAAACTGCCTACGTCCGCGCTTCAAGGCTCCTCTTTGAAAATTCCTTCACTAAAATCATGTTGGTTACAAGTGATTGCACTTCCAGGTACCAATCAAACCTTCACGACTATTCTAGGGCGTCACTCTTTTCTTTGATTAATCTTGCAGATGTCAATCAAACCTTTATGACTTTTCTTAGGCCGTCACCCTTTACAATTCTCTCAATATAAGAAAAGAAGATTAAGCAAAGAATTACAATATCACACTCTCACGATTGGTAATCTCACGTTTAGGTACTTGGAGAGGAGTGATTGAGTTGAAGACTTTTGATCACGAGTGGAAATATTTGCAGCACTTCATTACAGTTCTCCCACTTCCTTTGCATAAGGCTATTATAGAGTCTTCAGATCAGTCGACACTTCCCTCTGAGCAGTCGACCCCTTGTGGCCGTTGTGTGTAAAAATAGAGTTGTTGAGCAATCCGGTCGACACTTCATTATGTGCGGTTGACACTTTGTTACCGTTATACGCTAATTTGAGGACCATTGGAATGACATCAGTCGACCCCTTCACTGTTCAGTCGACACTTGAATGTTCTCTGAAATTTCTTCTAACCTCAGTGCGGTCAACATCTTTGGAGTTCGGTCGACACTTGAAACACTTTGGAAATTCATCTTTGCTTCTGGCGGTCGACACCTTCTCTGTTCGGTCAAGACTTGAAACACTCTGGAATTTCTAATACCTTAGCGATCGACACCCTAAGTTGGGCAGTCGACACTTTGAACTGTTTCTTCTCCCCCTTTTGCAATTAAGTTCTAAATGCTTCACTTTTCACTAAAAGGAATTAAACAAAGATATTATAATCAAATACTCCTCATTAAGGGTATTTCCAAAGACAACATGGGTATTATAGCTATATTAATAATTATTAAAATAACTTAGAATAAGTTTAAAGTATATAATCATTTTCATCATCAAAACAAAACATGCTTGCTACTCATTAAGCCAAGAAAAACATGGGTTAGACATTCATCATAGATGTATAGTGAAGTTTGTGGAAAAAGTATAAGATACACATTAGGTACACATGTAGGGACCCTTACACTATTCCTAATTTTTCCGTAATTATTTTTTTATAACTTAAACACTTAAAACTTTAATCCTAACGTTTGAGCGGAAATAAAACCTTTAAAGTCGGAATCAAGCTTGAACTGTTTCTTCTCCCCCTTTTGCAATTAAGTTCTAAATGCTTCACTTTTCACTAAAAGGAATTAAACAAAGATATTAATATAATCAAATACTCCTCATTAAGGGTATTTCCAAAGACAACATGGGTATTATAGCTATATTAATAATTATTAAAATAACTTAGAATAAGTTTAAAGTATATAATCATTTTCATCATCAAAACAAAACATGCTTGCTACTCATTAAGCCAAGAAAACATGGGTTAGACATTCATCATAGATGTATAGTGAAGTTTGTGGAAAATTATGTTTATAAACCGTTTAAACAAAAGTTTAAAACAAATATAAAACAATTTAAAACAATAAAAAAAAAACTGAATAACAATCGGCTAGGGACAAGAGGGACATTTGTCCCTGAAAATCGAGGGGCGATTGATCGCCCATTTCAGGCGATCGATCGCCAGTTATAAAAGGGAGGGGCGATCAGATCGCCCCTCGCTGTGGTGAACGATCGCCTCGCGATCGTTCACCAGGCGATCGATCTCCCACCTTTGGGCGATCGATCGCCACACGCTCTGGAATTTTTCCAGAGCGTGGCGACCAAAGGGGCGATCGATCCCCTCCTTAGGAGATCGATCGCCACCCTCCCTGGAATTTCAATTCCAGGGAGCGCCTTCCTCCCCTTTTCCCTTTTCTCTTCCTCTTCCATTCTTTCTTTTCCATTCTTCTTCTCATTCATACACATTAATAAACACAATAATATCATAATATAAACTCACTCATATCCTCATCCTTTTCGCACTTCACCCAATCACCCTAAATAACGACTCAAAACGTATTTAAACGTGATCAATTTTTATGAAAACGAACTACATGGATTTGTTTGAAGACCGAACATAACCCATTACCAAACATTTACAAATCAAGTTTTCAAAATGTTTAACAAAAACATCAAAACACAAACCTATCAACTAATCAAATCCAAGCATCCTAATATGTTCAACTATACAATTTTCATCTAACTACCGTATTCCTAAAGCATACGCTTACTTTCCCCACAGGTCAAAAGAAGCATCGACTGCGCAACACACTTTCACGGGCATTCTCCTTCAATCTGCACGATCATCTGGTAGAGGGAAATTCTCCTCAGCTGGATCTATGTCACCTACACCATAAAGACACCTATGAGATAAAAATCTCAGCAAGTTCTACGTAAATGCTAATGCATGATCATGTATGCTCAATGCTATGAAAACCGTCATGTCAATTCATATATCAGTATGTGTCAGTCTATGGTTATCGAAAATGCTCGACAGATGGATAAGACACGTCCAGCGGTTAGACAACCCACACCATCTGAAGGGAGAAAAACTCGCTCACCACGGAACGCCAGGTCTGAATCTCATCCCCTATAACCTCATGTCATGGTTGTTTACTGTGATACTTTACTTGCCTTTACAATGCATGTTCTTTTCATAAATCAATGCATAAATTCATTTTCATGACGTTTTTAAACCATGATGCATGAACAGTTCAATATAAACATACATAAAGAGCATACCATTAAAACTCTACGAATACCATCAAAACACGACAAATACCATCAAAACAATAAACCTATAAAACAACCGATCCTAAACTACCCAACCAAGACAATTAGACGAAACAATAACCAACTTAAACAAGCAAAACTCCAACATATCCTCGACAACAAATTCGGCTTATGGTGTAGGCCAATCGGCCACAGTAAGTCACGAGAACTTACCTCGTGCACGTTGAACTTCAAGCTCCGTCCACGAGCGTTGTTTATCTAAGGCAAATTCACAATTTTGTCGTCAATACAAATTTGAACCATTAACGTTCAATTTTAACGAAATTCTTAACTAAGAAAATTCCTAACGTTCTAACCTAACTAATCGAGACATTTTAACAAACAATTAACGCTCGATATCTCAGAATTACCATTTACGAGTTTTCCCCAAAACTCAAAAATTCTTCAATCTCTAATATTCGTCCTAAATCGATTAACTTCGTCCAACAACACTCAATACGTTCATTATATTCACAACTACGATAAACCTTTAAATTTTAAACCCTAAATCACAGTTTTTCACAAACCATAAACGAAACCCTAATCGTTTTTAACTCTGCAAAACTAAGAACTAAAGCCGGGAAACGTTAGAGACTTACTTAGAATCGTGAATGGAGAAGAAAACGCGAAGAAACTTCGAAGAACGGAGGACGAGTCGTCGTCGGAGAAGGAGAATCGCTCGCGGGAGGGAGAACCGTCGAAGGAGAGAAAGAAGGAAGGAGAGAAGAAGGTGAGACCGTGAAGAAGAAGAAAAGATTTGTAATATTATATAATATTGACTTGGCAAATTACTATTTTGCCCTTCCTTTAATTTTCTATTTATTTCGTCATTCGTTTCGTTAATTGTCTAATGATTCGTTTTCTCCAATTCTCCTTATTTCGCTAATAAATCCTACTTATTACTAGGGTTCTATTAAAACTGTTCGTTCGCAAAACAGACCTCGTTTACTATTTTTACCAAAGTATCCTTTAAATTACGATAAACGTAATTCTCGTAAAAATTAGCGTTAGACTTCTAAAATTCCCGAAATTTTCTTAAAATCCTTATAAATCATTAAGATCATAATAACGCTTTCTTTTCATAAAGTGAACTTGATTTGACATATTAACAAAAATATCATTTACATTAAAATACTAATATTCCGTACAGCCGGGTATTACAACACATGTCTAAAGAGTTTATAAGAAATATAGAATTAGACATGCATCATAAATATCTAGTGGTTTTGTGAAAGATATGAGATAGATATTAAATAAATATGTTTAGATAAATATGGTAAAATATAAACTATGAAATGAGTGATTAGACATTAAATATAAATGTCTAGATAATTTTGGCTAAATATAAATCATCATATGAATGTACAATGAAATTAGAAATCAAATAGAATGTCTATATGACACTGATGAAATATGAATAATAAAAAAAATTGTGCATAAAAATTAATTGCACAAGGGAACAAGAAAATAGTGGAGTTATGATATGATTACCTAAATCATATGCCTAATTAATATACATATGCACAATACACTTCTTGTATAAAGAGGTGTGACACATAGTAAGACATTAGTGAGAAATGTTTGGAACTTAATTATAAAAACAGAAAACATGGAAAATGTAATCAAGAGAGTTGATCAAAGTTGAAAATGAAGCAATGGATGTGAGAACCAATCATGTAGGGTTTTAGTAAATGATTAGATGTGATTTCAGTTTAGTTTGATGAAACTTAAATTAAGATTCTTATTGAGCTTTGTAAAGCTCACTCCATTGTTTTTTCAAATTTTTCAGAAACAGGTGGTGGCAACTTAGGGGATAAACGTAAAGATATAATAGATTAAAGAGTTGAGCATAGCTTAAGGCTAGTAGATAATGAAACTTGTATATAAACTGTGGGTTGGTTTTAGTATTTGTTGCGACCTAGTGGCATATAATTTATTATTTCTGTTGCATCGATGATTTATTTAGCATTCTCTAGGAGGAGAATTCATATTACTATCTCGGTCTTTGAGAGTGTCCAGATCGGAGTCGTGACACTGTCTATCTTAATAATGGATAAATTTTGTCCATTATGCTTGCTTTTAAACCTTTCCATATACTTTGTCGCCACCCATCTTGAGATGAAACATGCTTACTTTTCATGCTTCAAGCAGATGTGAACATTATAAAATATTTTTATTTGATATGTAGTTTCATTACGCATCTTAGAGGCATTTAATCTCCATTTACACCTATCTTTACATATTGTTGTTAATCTTTTAACTTCGTTCTTGAAAATTTTTACATAATGTCCATCTCTAGTAGCATTTTCCACTACCAAACTTTATTGTTGTCCGTGAACTAAACTCATTCCTAACTTTACATCTTGGGATGTAGATGTACATTCTGTCTATTCCCACTAATTTCCAATTAGCATTTAATCACTCGAATTTCGACCTTCAACCAGTTTTTTATGTACGCTTCGTTAATTATTTTAAATATTCGAATTTCGACATTCAGTTCGACTCTAATATTCAAAAAATCGATTTTGGAACCGAAGCAATAATATGTTCAGTTAGGTTCTCGGTTCTAGTTAAAATAAATACAATATTAAAAAAAAAAAAAAACACAACTCTATCACCAAACCAGACCTAAACTTATCCTAAATTTACTCGATTTTTCTCCTGTTCTCCAATCTCCTCGCTCGCGGCCGACTGAATCTCTCTCGCTATCTCCGAGAGAGTGTAGCCTCTCGTCTCTAGCTCGTTGTTTAACCTAATCTCGTCTTCAATCCTAACTCAGGTTTTTTATTTCTTCTTTTCTATCCTATGTTACTGTTTATTTTCTAATTTTGTTTACTTTTTTTGCTGATTTATTTCATGTTACTGCGATTTTCTGCTATTGATCTTTCAGAATTCATCATACTGATTTTGTTTGGTCTCGATTTTTTTATTCTGAAATTGTTTTGTTGAGTAAGCATATCCAGTCTCTTTCTCCATCCGACACCTAACCGTTGTTTCAGTGTATTAGATTCTGCTCAATATTCGTACGAAAAAGCTTCACTGATTTATCGGGATTACACTGTGTGAGGAGATTGATAGACCACTGCTGGCAATTTTTACGACTTCGGTATGAATTGTTAGAAAATTAGTGAATTTTCTGTAAAGTTTGAGGTTGTAAATACTATATGCATTGCTTATGTCTGTACCTCGAACTTACATTTGTATAAATCTTTGAATGGGGCTTTTTTAATCTTGATGTTTGAAGGTGATCTTAAAATGAAACAAACAAGTTTCTTAATTCTGTTTCATAAGGAAGATGAACTGAGGCATAGTTTGCAAATTATTCTTAGTTGGTTTTGCGGCATTTACTGCAAGAGGGTTTTCACCTATTTTGTCTACTGATGAATTGTTGACTATCTGCATGCATTTCTTCTTTTGATGTGAACCGAGAAGCGATAAATCTCAAAGTCAAGGATCACGATCTATTAGAAGATAAAGGAGGTCCAACGAACAAAGTTTCACATGGTTTTGTCGTGGAAACCCGAGGAAAAGAGCGATCACAACAAAAGCAAAAGACTATAAAAATAAAGAGCTTTATAGCATGGAAGTGGGCCCCACGAAATTGGCAAAATAAGACCCACAAGGCACGGAATTGGGCTACACAAATCCCAATGGAATGGAGAGAGAAGGGTAGAGATCCACACAAAGTACAAAGAGATAAAGATTCAAGTGGGTTGGAAAGAGATAAAGATCCACATGACTTGGTTTATGATGTGATCCAAGTTGAGACCAGATCAAGGCCCAAGAACAAAGATTCAATTGAAGATACGGGCGGCCCAATGAGCAGAGTAAGAAGCCCAAGAGTATTGAAAGATCTTTTGAAGCAAGGGAAGCCAAAGATACATGAAGATTTGGGAGGATGCGACGCACATGCACATGTAGGAATTAAAGAGGACATGTGTCATGCACATGCACATGTAGGAATTAAAGAGGACATGTGCCATGTACATGCACATGTAGGAATTAAAGAAGACATACGCCAAGCACATGCATATACGAGGAATTAAAAAGTCACATGCAAAGCACATGCAAATCTCGTAGGAAAAGATCTTATCCAGCTGAATCTACTCAAATCAATTCAAATCACGTTCAAACGGAGTTTAAACAAGAGATGACATCTGATCATGCAAAGGATCATTATCTCATGATTTTATTAGTTATTTTATCTTTATTTTCGTTTTTTATTATTATTTAATTTAATTTTAATGTGTAGCCTATTTAATGGCAAACTATTTGATTTAATAAGAGAAGAAGTTTGAATTAAAAATTGAGTGTTTTTTTTAGAGAGGATTTCTCTTTAGTTCTTTGCGAAGAACAACGATCTTCTTTAAGTCACGCTTGAAGAATCTCGCTTGATAGCTTTGGTTCTTACCAACGAGTTTGGTCTGGGTCAAGCTCCTGTTTTGATAACTAGGGTTCCATCGAATTCTTCGATTGGGGTCTTAGTTCCTTACTTTGTTCTTGAATCAAAAAGGCGTTCCTTTCAATTATTCCGCGTTGTTGTCGGGTCCCAAGTCCTTTCGATCCGAGGTTCGCATCAATTGACGATTTTTTTTTTGTACTCTTCGAATTTCAAGAGGAGAAATTCACAAGAAGAAAAAAATTGATAATAAAAATCGATACTTGATAATAAGGATGGAAAAAAAATGATTTTTTTGTTGTGCTTTTTTTGAGTACTAGGACGAATAGAATAAGATGAAGAAAATATTGATAACAAAAATTAAAGATAGCTTCTTGAACCAAGGAGTCGAAGCTTTGATACCAATTGATGCGAACCTCGGATCGAAAGGACCCGGGACCCGACAACAACGCGGAATAATTGAAAGGAACGCCTTTTTGATTCAAGAACAAAGTAAGGAACTAAGACCCCAATCGAAGAATTCGATGGAACCCTAGTTATCAAAACAGGAGCTTGACCCGAGCCACACCTGTTGGCTGAACCAAAGCTATCAAAACAGGAGCTTGACCCAGACCAAACTCGTTGGTAAGAACCAAAGCTATCAAGCGAGATTCTTCAAGCGTGACTTAAAGAAGATCGTTGTTCTTCGCAAAGAACTAAAGAGAAATCCTCTCTAAAAAAAACACTCAATTTTTAATTCAAACTTCTTCTCTTATTAAATCAAATAGTTTGCCATTAAATAGGCTACACATTAAAATTAAATTAAATAATAATAAAAAACGAAAATAAAGATAAAATAACTAATAAAATCATGAGATAATGATCCTTGGCATGATCAGATGTCATCTCTTGTTTAAACTCCGTTTGAACGTGATTTGAATTGATTTGAGTAGATTCAGCTGGATAAGATCTTTTCCTACGAGATTTGCATGTGCTTTGCATGTGACTTTTTAATTCCTCGTATATGCATGTGCTTGGCGTATGTCCTCTTTAATTCCTACATGTGCATGTGCATGGCACATGTCCTCTTTAATTCCTACATGTGCATGTGCGTCGCATCCTCCCAAATCTTCATGCATCTTTGGCTTCCCTTGCTTCAAAAGATCTTTCAATACTCTTGGGCTTCTTACTCTGCTCATTGGGCCGCCCGTATCTTCAATTGAATCTTTGTTCTTGGGCCTTGATCTGGTCTCAACTTGGATCACATCATAAACCAAGTCATGTGGATCTTTATTTCTTTCCAACCCACGTGAATCTTTATCTCTTTGTACTTTGTGTGGATCTCTACCATTCTCTCTCCATTCCATTGGGATTTGTGGAGCCCAATTCCGTGCCTTGTGGGTCTTATTTTGCCAATTTCGTGGGGCCCACTTCCATGCTATAAAGCTCTTTATTTTTATAGTCTTTTGCTTTTGTTGTGATCGCTCTTTTTCTCGGATTTCCACGACAAAACCATGTGAAGCTTTGTTCGTTGGACCTCTTTTATCTTCTAATAGATCATGATCATTGACTTTGAGATTTATCGCTTCTCGGTTCACATCATCTTTTATGCATGGTCTTCTTCTTAACTTCTTGAGAGAAAGTATAATATCCTTTTTTACAGTTTCTGGGTAGAAAGAAAGCTGGTTAAAGATGGAAATGATCATATAAAGCCACGCCAAAACCGAATGAAAACTGGGCCCAAAATAAGAAAAACCAAGCCTAAACCGAAATTGGAAACCGAATACGAACCGACTCAGTTCAGTTCCTATTTTGTTCAAACAGAACCGAACCTAACCAAAGCGAATCGATTCCACCCCTAATATTCAGAATTTCAATAAATTCTTCTTGGTGCTTGTTTAAATGTAGGTTTCTTTTATTAAAGATCATGTGATGATGAGCTTGTAAATTTAATACTGCCTTCCACGTGAATAGTTATGGGCTTTTGATTACCACACATATCAAAAGTTTGCGGAAAAAGCTTACGCTTGGCTTAATCTATGTTGGCTGAGATAGACTTCAAAGTTATATGAGAAAATTTTCTCATTTTTGATTGTCTGATAATCTAGATACATGGGATGATGGTGTATGTTGATGGTTCACCATTCTCATTTCTCTAAGAAAATGATGTAATTGTGAGGGCATACTCAATTAACCGAACGAATGATGACTCACACAACGCCGAACAGTTGTGAAGCCGCTTGAAAACCCAGCCATGACACCAATGGGAGCCTAACACGCGACACTAAAATAGACGAGGGCCGCAGAAAGCCTAGCACTAGTAACCGTAGTTTGCCCAAAGCACAGTTCCCTTAGCGATGACCCTCCACCAATCAAGCTGATCACTCGTTAAGTAGGCGACTGCATCACTTCACATCGTACACTGCACCCACAAAGAAAACGAAGAATGGAACTAGGCTACCTGCCCAATTGCCTTGTGAAACTCGCAACACTACAAGTCAAGAATAGAATTATGACCCGAGCCCATCCAAAGGCTCGCAACAAAACAGTCACACTGAACAATAAAATAGAGCCTTAACAGCTAAGAGCAAGTTAAGAAAGACAAATTCCAACGATCAAGAGGATGGCCAAATGATGAAACTGCTAGACACTGTAGGGTAGACCTACATACAAACTGTGTCCACTAACCTCAAGAATGCCCCGACACAACAAGACACTTCATGCCGACTCTGCATCCGAATGAAAGGAGAGAAATGGAGGCAATGAGAAGTAAGAACTCAACAAGACACTAGAGATCTCAAGAATATCTAACAGGATTCTCGAACGAGGCACTACGAGCCCTAACACTTTTCCCAAACGTCAAAAAATTATAAAATTTCTCAATCTGCATGTCTCCAACAGCCACAACACGGATGCAACACCATACTGTTCACGGTCTCCAAGCAACCATTGAGAATCTAAGAACTTAAGACGATGCAAGGAAGAGATGCAATTATTCGATCTAGGCAATGAAAAACACCTAGAATCAACTCCACAAACCCCAGAGCTGTCTGGTTGACCATTTGAGTGTGGAAATCATACGTGGCCAAATGTCAACAAATGAAGACAAAATTTGAGTCTACACTAAACAAGTTCATATCAAATAACACGAAAATTTTTACTCGAAAATGTTTATAAACACACAATTGGAAGATATTACGCTGGGGTTCAGGCTGGCTCTACCCGGAGGAGGAACCAACCACAGTTTGGATACGCCTAAACCCGCAGGTAACAGTTCGGATTTTGATTTAGGAGTCCAAAAATTGTCCAAATCGTGGGTAAATTTCAGATAAACTCGACCAAAATCGAGTATTCACCCGCCCAAATTCTAATTTTACCCAGCCCAAGTCGGAAACCCAATCTTAATTTTTCCCTGATATATTTAATTCTCTTTCGTTCGACCTGCATAGCCGCTAGCAGCTCCCTCCCTCCCTCCAATCTCTGAGTTGACTTCAGAGTTTTCTAATGTTGGGACAAAACTGGGATCGAATAGTGAAACTCGGTTGGGATCGGTTCTAGTTCCTGACCCTCACAATTTCGATTTCGGTTCCAATATTACGAAACTGTAGCCGACGGTTTAGTAACGGTTCTAGGTTGCAACCGAATCGAACCGGCCTTGCTCAGCCCAACTCATAAGAACCCTAGTGAATTTGAAGAGTTTCTTCTATCCTGCCCTGCAGGTTCGGCTTCTATTTCACTTATGAAATCTAGATTGGTAGTGTTGTATTTTGATTCCATGTATAGAAACTTATCAAGCTAATCACATAGTCTGACATATGTCACGTACAGCTGTAATTGTTTCGTCAGAGTAGCAATACACACACCATGTGGGCTTCAACCGTCTCCTTCTCCGGCTACTGTGCGAACTTCAGAGCTCCCCTTCTTTCAAAATCTTTTACGAATGCCGACAATCGTCCATCTTTGACTCTCAAAACATCTTTCTTTGATTATCCTCTTGCCAGCCGAATCAGCGTTCGAAGTATGTCATTTATCACTTCCGGTTTTTATTTTTTTTTTATATTTATGTTTCTAATTTACCTTTTTGATTGTTTACTTGGTTATTTTCTTATTACTATATTCTAATTAGTTCTTTGGTGACCTGCTAATTGGATGATATTTCGCTATTGTCTTGAATGTGTTTAGTGGGAATATGATAATTTTACCTTAATCGGCTGCCTTCAAATTTCTGTCTTGAAAGACTAAATATAAGAATTTATGTTGGGTAGTAGTTTAGTACCATATTCTAATTCCATAGAAGTACGTCAAAGTTGGTCTGTCAACAATTTTGTTAAGGCGATAGCAATTAAACTATATCTAATCCAATCGATACAAAATATGACAACCATATTAGTCCCTGGTTTTAGTTCTTATATAGGATTGAGTCTGTAAATTGCCATATGCTCAGTGAGATGAAATTCTGTGTCAATATTGGAAAAATGACTATGAACTCAAAGACTAGAGGAAGTATTTCAGAAAATTTTAATGACTACTGTTATCCTCCATTTAACTCTTCAGTTTTTGTTGACGTTGATGTTTCTCATTCATTTCTTATTTCATACATTTAGGAAAATGTCCTATCTCCCTAAAAATATTTTAGTTTTGTGACAAAGAAATATTGTAGAAAATATTGGACCATGACGTTCATGTCAATATTCTGTCTAAAGTTAATAAATTTGCTGATTGATCATATATATCATGTATTCACATTTACGCATCATTTCATTTAATAGTGAGTTACTAAGTTAGTATTTCAAAAGAGTTAGGGAAAAGTTTAATTTAGACCTCAACGCCTGAGGTCAGTGGCCATTTGAACTCTAACGTTTATTTTTGACCCAATCAGACCCTATTGTATAAAACGTTTACCATTCAAATCCTCTCGTTAATCTGGCCGTTAAATTTGACATGTGATTCGCATGTGCCCTTTAAAATCCCTTAACTACCCCTCCCTCCCTCCCTCTCCCTCCTCCCTCCCTCCCTCCCTCCCTCCCTCCTCCCTCCTGCCCAGACTTCTCATTCGCGTTCTCTAATGACGGATCTAAAATACGACCAAACGAAGAAGTAATCAATCATTTATAGTTAAACTATGAGCAGTCATAAAAACTAAGCCGTCATTGAAGGTCTGGTAGGAGAGCACCATTTTCGTTTTTGTAATCAGTTTTAAGATTCGAAACAGTTCACAGGAAACCCACAAATCCAGAGCGAAAAAGATTTCAGAAAAATGAAAAGGGGAAAAGAGTTCAGAATGTTGATCGGAGAAGGGTATTAAGGATGGATTTGAGCGAGAATCGGAGTCATACCATCGGAAGAATCGTGAGACAATGGAATAGACAGAGAGAGGCGATTTTTGGAGAAGAGATCCAAGTTCTCATCCAAGTCCTTGGAAATTCCGGTCAAACTTTGCAGTCAATAAGAAGATTATTTTTTGGTGCATTGCTAATAAATCTTAGTTCAGTAACTTTCCTTTTGATGAATTTAGCTTCTCCAGATACTTTATTTGTAAATATATGGAGGTCAAATTATTTGCATTGTTATTGGAAAGTTTGTTGCCTGTTATGGAGTCATTATGGCAAAGTTTTCAGGAATTGGGTTAAGGCACTGAAGTATATGAGCTTTTGAAGTGTTGGAGATGGTTTGTCTTTGGACCAAAGGATATACATTTATTCAATATTTTCTCATTATATTTGTAACAAAACAGGTCTCATGAAGATACAGATGGTAATGTCAACTTCATATGCTTTTCAATGAACACCTAAGTGGCTTTACTAAAGGAGACGATTAGCATTCGTTACTTGCAAGGCTATGTTGGTCGTCTGGCATGTTTGCCCACAGCCTTTCTGGAAGCGCAAATTAACTGTTTTATCGTGATTATTTGAATTTTTCCTACATTAATCATATATTCTTGGCACCGTGTGTTGGTTTCAAGATTTAATTTTAAGAGAAGCTACCCCAAGTTATTTGTTATTCATTTGATCTCTTTACCCTTAGCCAGCTTTAATATATGTTGATCATTTATGCCTAATTTGTATTTCACTTTTCTAAAAATTATTATACACTTTTCTGGACAGTAATTTTTAGGCAATTTTGACTTAGCAATGTTGTTCTGTCTCATATATGATATCATCATAGTTTAGTTTTTGAACTGCTGGAGAAGTCATCATATATGATCTGCCTTTGTTCTATCCTTTTACCTGTTATTTTACTCTTTTAATTTACTTGGCAATTATTTCTGATCCTTTATTGAAGCTTTCGAAGTTTGTTAAATCGAGCAAAACCCAGATGTGGAGGGAGAACCATACATTTCTAACTTCTCCTGGTTCTGATTTGTGCAATGTTAAACTACAGATTTACCATATTCTACAACTGAAAGGAGGTTGCAGGATAAATTTTCAGATTTTGGCCAGATAGCTGAAGGTAAATGCAGCTATTTTCTTATTGGAGATCAAGTAATATCATCATTCATCATATGATAGTAGTTATACAACACAAAATCAATGTTCTTAATGTGTTGACAATGACAGTAAAATTAATGAAAGATGGGATTACAAAAAGGTCCAAAGGGTATGCATTTATTCAATACACTTGTCAAGATGATGCTGTTCGTGCACTCGAAAACATGGATCACAAGGTCGCACTTGGCTCACTTCTTACTTATTCTTGAAGGGTATCTATGTTAGCAGAAACATTTATGTACCTTTTCTTTTTGTTTTGAAGCAGAACCTCGATGGCAGAACGATCTACGTAGAACTTGCAAAACCTGGAAGTGAATTGTATAGAGGATACTTGAGAACTTCAGGACCCCCACAAGAACATCTTTCCCAGCCTCTACCCGAACCAGAAGAGGTAGCAGATTGCTGGTACTAGTTGCTTCTGTAATGGATTAGCCTAGTATGTCATATAAATGACCGAGTTTATTTTCAAGCTTTGAGGGTGTACTCTAGTATATAAAAGCATTGGACTGTGTTGGTAGTTGAAGTTGGTTTGATACAGTATCAGAAAAGATCCCAATTACAGCATCACTATGGAGTCCTAAGTGATTGATTGGTCGATAATATGTTCTTTTATGTGTCTGACATTTAGCTTCAGAACCAAGTTGATGAGACATTGCTTTATGTTCTTGAAGTTGAGTGGGGATCTTTTCTCTTTAAATAAAAGTGTCGGTTGGCTCAAGAGCTGCTGGATATATTTAGGCCTCGGAGGGTTGCTGTATATACTAGTTTTTCCTGCACTTTGGACTATGCAATTGATGACTTAAATTTTCAGCTGTATTATAATTTTGTTTTCCTAGTAGAAATAGAGGCGCAAGTATGGTAATTTGGTGGTAGTTCACAATTGGGACACTTGAGAGAACGATCAAATGTGAAGTTGTGGAGGGAATTTGTCTTTCATTTTTGTGGTGGAAAGGTAGAGATGTGCAGTGTGTAGATGAGGGAGTACATGTCTAAGACCACCTAGTTTCTGCTTGGGACCATGTCTTCTGGAGTAATATTTTATTTAGTTAAAAAATATAGGTAGATGTTTGGAGTCGCACAAGTGATCAAGGTTTACCTTTATTGATGATAACCACGTCTTAGATGTAGTTTATAAAATATTGTGCATATCATATATCTTGTTTACTCACCCTCAAAGGTAGACCAGGTCAATTAGCCTTGACTTAAGTTTGTACTGAGTCTAGTATGGATCTGTTATTAAAATAAACTTCGATCGACTTGCTATGGCTAGATAATGAGGTTGATCATCAACCATTCAGCACTGTACTATATTCATACGGTAATGTTATATTTGCTCTTTATTTTTAGTTTATAAATTTTGCTTCATGATGTAACAAACATTGATTGGTATAATAAATTACAAATAGTTATAATAAAACATTAGTAAATGGCACTTATAATCACAACATTTATGTTGATTTCATGAATTTAATATTGTAATTTAATTTTTAGTCTAGGTATTTTATTTTAGATTATTATTATTAAATCCTGATGTCATTTATTAGACATGTTAACCCATCGTTTTGGGACTTAGCTTTAATTTAGTTTATTTAGACTTCTGATATTTTAATAAATGATAAGAATTTAAGGGTTAGACAATTTAGTCTCCTTTCTTGGTCGGGTCATTCCCCTTTATGTTTTGAGTATCCTTTGGGGTGTGATAAGGCCTACACCATTACATAGGTCTTCAAAAATGATGCAAAATAAAATGTCAGACTAATTCTTTTTCAAAATTAATTCACGAGGAAATCTTGCCGGGGTTAGGGTATTGAAATAATCTTGATTATACGTCTTCTAATCATCATCTAACATCTCATCGAAGCATATAAACTTGAAATTAAAGTAGGGTTTAGGTTTTAGGGTTAAGAGTGCGTGAAAGTGCCATTATATGCACGTACGAAAATTTGGCCGTAGGGCGATGAAGACAACCTGATCAAGATGTGTAATGATTCGAGTTGATGTCATGGGTAACTGTTTTTCACCGATCACTTAGAAGATGAGTTGGATTTTCGGATCACCATCAAGGTTTTCTTTTGTCTCATGAAACGTTGTTTTTTTTTTTTTTTAAATGATAAAAGCTAAAATTAGAGGCGAAATCAGAGGGAACATTCCGTGAAATATTCTAGTTCGGTCGACAATTGTACGGACACCAATTGACACTTTGGCTGCAAATTTCAGTTATAAAAAAACAACAAAGTTGAAGTGTCGACCATTTAGAAGAGCGGTCGACTAGACTAACAAAAATAACGACAGGAAGAAGGAGGGGACGTTCGAGCATTTCGTAATAACTAAAGATCGACCGACATAATGAAATGTCAAACAGTGATGCGTGAATCACATAATTATATTAAAATATAACCTTAAAAACATATTATTTCAAGGTCGGTCAATGTAAGCCTATCTCCGTTAAAATTTATTAAGAAACGATCCCCGAATGATCACAAGAGTAAACAAAGATAGATTAAGGTTTCAATTTTCTAGCGCTTGTGATTCGCAGTTTCTATCTATCTAGAATACTATGCTAAAAGAATTCTTATGTCAAGGTAGATCTGAAGAGAAGGATAATCGTCGTGAAGCGACCGTTATCGTGCTAAGGAATCCATGTAAGTGATATTTTTATGCGTTGACCCGTCAATATTGAAAGATATTGCTACAAGACTCTTCACTTTCACCCAAAAAAGATTTATAATATTTTGAAATATAGTCTCACTTTTCTATTAGAAATTCATAAAGTATTTTTTAGAATAAGCTTTAATATTATTTGTTATTTTTTCCTTGTTCTTAAACTATAACTAAATTTGAGGTGAGCCATTTAATGGCTATTCTGGTTTTGCAATATGGAAGAAAATGGTGTATACCACCCTAGAGCAAATGAATGGGTAGCATTTTAACGAAAATAAAAAATGCCTTATAAATTGGGCCTTCAGGTAACTGTAATGCAAATGCAGCAATTAATGTTGCTTATCTTTCTCTTTTTGAATAAATGTATTTTAAGATTTTAGTAGACCAGCAAGTATTGGATTATGAATCACGTTAGAGTGATGGTCTTGGAAAATGAATACTGCCATTTGAGGTAGAAAATTAGGGTTGTTGTATCATTTTTGTCAGGGTGTCATTAGTTCACAAATAAAAAAAAGAACGATGCATACTAGGTCAAGCATTATATACACGAACTTGATCAATGATAATTTCTTGGTTGGTAAACTCCATGAAAATCGAAATTGGGAGGACATACCAATTTTACCGAACAGCTTCAGAACTCTGAGCTTCTGTTGAAGAAATCTATTCAAACTTAGATAACTCAGCTCAAATTTTTGATAGATTTGCATTTCCTCCCTTTTTTCTGTAGCTTTTTTTTTCGAGTTATTTTTAAGGTTGTTGATTGGGATCTGTTTAATTTGAGGTTTAATTTGTTCTAATTTTTCTTGCCTAGCCTATAATTTTAGTAGCATTTTTTTTTTTGTGTAACGTGTTTTCCCTCTTTTTTCAATTCTAATTTGGTGGACCTGTTTTTTTGCTCTCAGCAGTCGCGGCTATCCTCAATTGAATCCAAGAAAGCCAAGCTAACATTTGCATTGGAGCGAAGGAGGTTCGAAGCTTCTTCTCCTTTGCAACAACAATATGTTTTCTCTAGTACAAGACACCTTTTCACACTGTCTCAGCCTTTGGAGACCTATGTGTCTTCCTGATTTCTTTCTCACAAATTACTTGCTAACCTTCAAACTCTTTTCCCTGTCTATAACTAACACTCGCATCTACTAAAATTAAAAGTACTTATCGATTTGAACCCTGTATTATACATTTTTTTTAATTCTCCCATTGTACTAAAAAAATCGGCAAATCGAATCTTATACTTTGATTCTGTTATCAATTTTGACATTCTATCAACAATTTCATTAAACCCTCATTTAAAAAACTATCAAACGATCTTCGATTCAGTTGAAATTTTTACCACATGTTCACTACTTAATGAGAAGATAATCTGAAAATGTTCGTGATTTTTTAACACATGTACAATTTATTGTAATTTTATTTTAATATTTTATAAAAATATTCTTATAAATCATACAAATTTTATAAATAACGAAAATTTTTCTATTATCTACCCATGATAGGTTGAACATGTGGTAAAAATTTCAACTGAATCCAAGATTGTTTGGTAGTTTTTTAAGTGAGGGTTTAATGAAATTGTTGATAGAAGGTCAAAACTGATAACAGAATCAAAGTATAAGATTTGGTTTGCCAGTTTTTTTAGTACAGGGGGCAAATTGAAAGAAAATGTATAATAGAGGGTTCAAATCGATAATTACCTTAAAATTAATTATCAGTTGAATAATTACATTTCATAACTTGATGGTAACCTATTATATCTCCCGCTCCAAAAATACATTATTACACAATAATCCCCCTTTAATGGAGTTTCTTCCATAGACCAACTCACAACACAAATACAATAATAAGAACACAACCACAAAAACACTACAGACTCGATAAAAGAGTATTCACAAATAGAATTAAATACGAAATTGTTTATTAACAAAATATTCTGCTAACCCTCCTTAAATGACCCGCCTATACTTATAGCAAACTATGACGCCCCATCGCTATTCTTGTCGGAGAATCATTACAAGAATAACAAAACATATAAGATAGACACATTTCACCACTAATAGTAATTACACCAAAATAATCCTCCAAAGGAAAAAATTACTCATCAATACTCCCTTTTGTGAGTTCGACTTTGTCTTCAAGGTCGTATATAGGATGGCACAACTTGAAGCTTGGACATTGATTCAAACGTAGCTTGTTGATGCCTTGTAAAGAAATTAGTCGGAAAGAAAGTCGTAGTTTGTCAACTTTCACGAACAGCAAAGATTGAAGGTATATCTTGCAAGTTAAATAAGCATAACACATTTTGTATGGAAATCGGATGACCTAGGGATCCCCACAATAATATGTTCTATTCTAGAAAATCAAAGCCATAATTGATCATAGTAGATTTCTAGCGCACCAACAGCCGAAGCCACTTCATTCCCAACAACGTATCAACGTTTGGAAGATGCAAGTGATAAACATTGACATTAAACATGACTCCTTGAACATCCAAAGGAATAGTTGGACAAATTGAATTGGTAACTAAACAAAATGTCCCGCCCACAGTAAGCGAAAATTTAGACACTAATATTTTTCACCTGTAATTTGTTTGTTGTTCGACGGTTGGTAAATGACAAACTCACCCCCGAATTGATAAAAATGAGTACTTGTTAAGTGCCCCCTGTAGCGAGGACCGTGAAAGAGTCCTTGCGATGTTCGCTGGTAATGGTAAGGAGAGAAGGCTGAATCACATTAATCCTTCATCACCATTGTTGGTCTCTGCCAGCGATTGGCCTGCAATTAGGATCTTTCGTTCTTTCGATTCGATCAGCTTCAAAGTGCCATTACATTGGTGTTGGGGTTCCCATCACTCCCCGCACCCGTAATACAAGCTCTCTTCCTAGCACCGTTGCCTCAGTTTGGGTTGCAATTGGCCGAACTGGATCCCTCCCTATTTTCTCACACGGCCACATAAAAGTGGGAGATATGGAAGGAGAAGAGAACCCCAAAGGAGGAGGATTTTCAATATTCGAATCGTTTTCTCAACGTTTGTATGGAAATTCAATGCGTTAATATCTTTTCAGATTTGTGGCCGGGAGAGAGATTTGAGGTTTAAATATTTTTCAAATCAATTTAATCTTAACCATTAATTTTTTGAAATATTTAATTTAGATTTAGTCGATTAACAAAATCATATTTTAATTTATTATAAATATTACTTCTCAAGTTTTGTTAATCGACGATCAAACCGGGGGTTTTCTCTCACTCTTTTTTCGCAAGATATAAAATTTTAATATTCTATTCGGTGCCCTCCAGGGTTTGTCTTTGCGCGCTGGTTCAGATGATTTCTTGTGAGAGGGCAGAGGCAATGTCTTCTCCTACTACGCTCTCCAGTCCCTTTCGCATATATCTCCATTTGCTTACATGCGGCGACTCCCACGGGTTTTATTATGTAATTGAGGATAAGGGGGAGTCTCCGGTGCCGCAATATCCGCGTCCACTGCTTGAAGGAGGTGTGGAATATGCGACTCCAGTTCTGAACCTCCACAATGACGAAGAAGACGGAGACGGAGACGGAGACGAAGAGGATAACGACGACGACCCCGAGGCAGAAGCCGAGTCGGAAGCCGAAACGGATGCCCTCTTCTATGGCGGTTGCGTACCCATGTTTAGGTCTTTTAATTCCGAGGACGATTCCGAGGACGATTCCTATTCCTATTCCGATTCCGATTCCGATTCCGATTCCGATTTTCCCTTGAAGAAGAAGAGCAAACTGGAACCTGTGCAGATTAGGATTCAGAACTACTCTAAGAAGACAAAAGAAGGGAAAATTTTTGTAATTTATGATAGCCAGACCGATATAATCAGACCCTTGCAGTTTCCAGATTTGCCTTTCGTTCCCGCCAAAAGCGATCTGCTGCTCGTTGGAGAGCGATTCTGCCTCATTGGTGGCTACATTGCTCCAATAACTGATTATGGCTTTGGGATAGATTTTCCTCCCTTCACTGATATGCTTTGTTGGGACTCAGACGTTGAGAAGGTCTGGAAGTTCCTGCCAGGGTCTAATATTGTTGCCCCTAATGGACCAATGCCTCCCCGCAAAGCAGCTGTATGGGCGGCCGGGACTTTTTTTGTGATGGGGCATTCTTTTAAAAAATGGAGACCAACCTTCCGTGGTCTTTCTTCTGGTGATACTGAGTGGAAAACATTGCCTGGTTTGCCTACTCTTTACATGTCCAACATCGACACCATCAATCCCCTTGCTGTTAATGGCTCCAAGATATTCTTCCAAGTCGGTGGCTATGTTGTTTTACCATCTGATAGAAAATACGGAGACGGAGACGGAGACGGAGACGGAGACGGAGACGGAGACGGAGACGGAGACGGAGACGGAGACGGAGACGGAGACGGAGACGGAGACGGAGACGGAGACGGAGACGGAGACGGAGACGGAGACGGAGACGGAGACGGAGACGGAGACGGAGACGGAGACGGAGACGGAGACGGAGACGGAGACGGAGACGGAGACGGAGACGGAGACGGAGACGGAGACGGAGACGGAGACGGAGACGGAGACGGAGACGGAGACGGAGACGGAGACGGAGACGGAGACGGAGACGGAGACGGAGACGGAGACGGAGACGGAGACGGAGACGGAGACGGAGACGGAGACGGAGACGGAGACGGAGACGGAGACGGAGACGGAGACGGAGACGGAGACGGAGACGGAGACGGAGACGGAGACGGAGACGGAGACGGAGACGGAGACGGAGACGGAGACGGAGACGGAGACGGAGACGGAGACGGAGACGGAGACGGAGACGGAGACGTGGTCCCCAGGTGTGATATACGATGGCTATTTGTTTTCCTATGGCACTACCAAACCATTATGGAAGAAATCTCACATTTGCATATATAGTATACAGCGTCAATGCTGGCTTCGCAGACATGTTAGGGGACTAAAGCGGGATGGGATTGTCCTTCCCGATGATAATGACTATGATGCTGTGAGCACATACTTGTTCCAGGTCAATGACAACCTGTTGGCTTTTGTTTGGAGTGGGGAATCGCGCTTCAGATTGCGAGAAGAAAAAGTATTTAGTGATATTCACTGTACCAAATTCATACTTCACTGCATTAAAGATCCAAGAAAGAAGCATCCTGTATTCCGCGCAGAGGTCATATCCTATGGTACCTGGCTGGTTGAAGGTTTCCAACTACAAAATTGCTTTGTCAGGTTTGAATCCTGTTCTTCCATTCTATAACTTTACATTTCTGTATTAATAGTTTCAAATCCATTTATGTTGTTGGGGATAGCAGCATTGTTAGAGGACATGCTATACATCCATCTTTTTTCCCACCCTCTGTCTCTGTATGAGGATGGGTAAGTGTGTAAACCAAACATGAAGACCTGCTTGGTTGCATAGTTTGCAATATATGCTTTGGATACTAGAGTGACCAATATGGGTGTTGACAGGTTAAATGAAATGGACATGGAAGCGAAGGTCAAAGTCGAACATCAGAGTGCAACAACATAAAATGATGGAAGATCCAGGTAGTTGCAACTTAAGTATTGTTAGATTTTAATGTTACGGTGTACATTTGGTTTTTACCCTGTAAGGGATTGATTTTGTTTTCTTGATGAGTGGTGCGTGGTTTGCATGGGTAATTGATCAGGTCGGCCTTTTTTTTTTATAGTTTTTTTTTTTTTTAATATTAAATGACAATGGCCCTTTATGCTTTCCGGACTGAGATATGGGGTGGGGCTTCATTTTGAACCTATGAAAGAATCTGTTTGTTAGAGTTGGCTTTGAAATTAGTTCTCTAATGTCACGACCTGGAGGAGGCCTAACAGAAACACCAGGTTAAACAATCAATCTCTGGGGCGTCCACCGTCTAACCTAAAGCTGAGTGCGGAAGTTTTAACACTCATTCAGAACCTCGTCGAAGTAACAAATATGAGAGTACCAACAATAGTATAAATACAAGATAAACGAAAATAATTACATGCCAAAGTAAGGTACAATCTCAAATATGTTCTTACTTTGGCATGTAATTATTTTCGTTTATCTCAATCTCAAATATGTTCTTACATATTACAAAGTGGTAGAAAATATAAAGTGAGACTCAAAGAAAATTCAGCACGAGTAGAACTCACTTCCTGTTCTTCTTTCCTTTACCTGAAAAGGGGAAAGTCAATAGGGTGAGTGACAAACATAGTATAGGATGTTATACCTACCACTATTTTACATAATCAGGTATACAGTGAAAAAGAGATAACACAAGAATCTTCTGAAATACACCACACATATAGGTCGCTATAACACTAGGCAGGGCCTCATAAGAGAAAGATAAAAGAAACACCATCTAAGAAGAATTCTATAGCCACTCACCATAGGTCATCGCAGGGATAGACTTACCAACCAGGAGAGATTCAATACCGCCCACCATGGGTCATCGTAGGGACCGCACGATGGACTTACCAGCCAAGAGGGATTCAATACCACCCACCATTGGCCATCGCGGTGACCGCACGACAGATTTATCAACAAGGAGGGACAAACAATCACTCAATCTTGGACCATCAGGACACGCGCTAGGACATACCAGGAGGGACGAACCACTCAATCCTGGACCACAGTAGTCCACGCAGTGGACTTATCAACCAGGAGGGACAAACAATTATTCAACCCTGCGCCACCGGGACACGCGCTAGGGCGCACCAGGAGGGACAGACCACTCAACCCTGGGCTCAAAGAGACCACGCAGTGGACTTATCAACAAGGAGGGACAAACAACTACTCAACCCTGGGCCACCGGGACACACGCGCTAGGGCGCACTAGGAGGGACGAACCACCCACGTTTTCCCTCCTCTTATTCCGTCCCAGTTTATTTTCCAATATTTTTCGATCACTTTTTCATTTTCAATTCAACTTCTAATCGACTGCTAATTTAAATGTTTTTAATTTGATGAATTAATTACTTAATCAGACCTTTTTAACTCTAAGTTTTACTGAATAAGATTATTTCATAAACTCCTAATGATCATAAACACACTATTCTACATAATAAACAAGAAAGAAGAAAAATCGACTTATTCACAATCAAACAAAAATCAAACCAATCTGTTCTGACAATAAAAAAAAAATAGATGAACTTACTCGGGTTCGCCCCCCCCCTGAACATATGCCGAGACCACACGCGCTTAAGGGCACCCCGGAGGGACCAACAACCCACGTTTTACCTCCTCTTATTCCGTCCCAGTTTATTTTCCAATCTTTTTCTATCACTTTTTCATTTTCAGTTCAACTTCTAATTGACTGCTAATTTAAATGTTTTTAATTTGATGAATTAATTACTTAATCAGACCTTTTTAACTCTAAGTTTTATTGAATAAGATTATTTCATAAACTCCTAATGATCATAAACACACTATTCTAGATAATAATACGTAATAAACAAGAAGAAGAAAAATCGACTTATTCACAATCGAACAAAAATCAAACCAATCTATTCTGACAATAAAAAAAAATAGATGAACTTACTCGAGGTTCTCCCTGAACAATATACGAACACCCGGCGTAGGGCACACCATGATGCTAATTTAAATGTTTTTAATTTGATGAATTAATTACTTAATCAGACCTTTTTAACTCTAAGTTTTATTGAATAGATTATTTCATAAACTCCTAATGATCATAAACACACTATTCTAGATAATAATACGTAATAAACAAGAAGAAGAAAAATCGACTTATTCACAATCGAACAAAAATCAAACCAATCTATTCTGACAATAAAAAAACAAAAATTAAAAATAGATGAACTTACCTGAGGTTCTCCCTGAACAATAGTGATGCAGTCACTATTGTTCAGGGAGAACCTCGGATTGCATCACTATTGTTCAGGGAGAACCTCAGATAATTTCATCTATTTTTAATTTTTGTTTCTTTATTGTCAAAACAAATTGGTTTGATTTTTGTTCGATTGTGAATAAGTCGATTTTTCTTCTTGTTTATTACGTATTATCATGTAGAATAGTGTGTTTTGTTGACTTAAGTAGTGTTTAACTCTAACGATGTTTTTGATGATGTATTTGTAAGTTAAGAAATGTAATTTGATTATGTTTAATATATGAGAATAATGAATTATGCATATGAGCTTAATCGGTTGGAAATGCCCTTGAAAATGGTATTTTAGTAGTCTAATAAATGTGGTTAAGTGTTCAGGGTTTAATAGCAAAATAGGGTTGAAAATGTTGTACATCCAAAGCTGGCATTCTACCGATAGCAAAACGACAAAAAAAGCTACATATACCGCTAGCGTTTCAAAGTTTTCCCAAGAGTACTTCTGCCGGTAGCAAAACGACAAAAAAAAGTTACATATACCGCTGGCATTTCAAAGTATTCCAAAGAGTACTTCTGCCGATAGCTACACGACAAAGATTACATTCTCCGATAGCTAGACGACAAAATTCAACATCCTTTGCTGGAGTTGTAACGAAGACTTCTACCGGTGAACAGCATCTCTAAGCGAAATCTTCAAGAGAATTCTAATGCTGAACAGTACCGTTTCAAGCAGTGTAGAGTAGCATCTACCGATGGCGGTTCAGCGTTAGAATGCCACATCTACCGATACCGGTTCAAGCGTTATAAAGTCACATCTACCGATACCGGTTCAAGCGTTATAAAGTCACATCTACCGATACCGGTTCAAGCGTTATAAAGTCACATCTACCGATACCGGTTCAAGCGTTATAAAGTCACATCTACCGATACCGGTTCAAGCGTTATAAAGTCACATCTACCGATACCGGTTCAAGCGTTATAAAGTCACATCTACCGATACCGGTTCAAGCGTTATAAAGTCACATCTACCGATACCGGTTCAAGCGTTATAAAGTCACATCTACCGATACCGGTTCAAGCGTTATAAAGTCACATCTACCGATACCGGTTCAAGCGTTATAAAGTCACATCTACCGATACCGGTTCAAGCGTTATAAAGTCACATCTACCGATACCGGTTCAAGCGTTATAAAGTCACATCTACCGATACCGGTTCAAGCGTTATAAAGTCACATCTACCGATACCGGTTCAAGCGTTATAAAGTCACATCTACCGATACCGGTTCAAGCGTTATAAAGTCACATCTACCGATACCGGTTCAAGCGTTATAAAGTCACATCTACCGATACCGGTTCAAGCGTTATAAAGTCACATCTACCGATACCGGTTCAAGCGTTATAAAGTCACATCTACCGATACCGGTTCAAGCGTTATAAAGTCACATCTACCGATACCGGTTCAAGCGTTATAAAGTCACATCTACCGATACCGGTTCAAGCGTTATAAAGTCACATCTACCGATACCGGTTCAAGCGTTATAAAGTCACATCTACCGATACCGGTTCAAGCGTTATAAAGTCACATCTACCGATACCGGTTCAAGCGTTATAAAGTCACATCTACCGATACCGGTTCAAGCGTTATAAAGTCACATCTACCGATACCGGTTCAAGCGTTATAAAGTCACATCTACCGATACCGGTTCAAGCGTTATAAAGTCACATCTACCGATACCGGTTCAAGCGTTATAAAGTCACATCTACCGATACCGGTTCAAGCGTTATAAAGTCACATCTACCGATACCGGTTCAAGCAGAGTAAAGTCGCATCAACCGATGGCGGTTCAAGCATTTCAAAGGCAACATCTTCCGGTATGCAGTATCTTCCGACAGATTTTAAATATACCGCGAAGCTACAGTGCCGTCGTCCAGAACTCAAACTCCAGAGCATTAATTGCGACGAGCGATTAGCAACTCCAGAAAACAACGACTAGCTGTCTATGTATGGATGCTGCTCCAACGGTAATAAAATTTCCTATTCAGATAAGGAGCATTCAAGTCCGAGAGCCGATTGCAGACAGAGTATTTAAGCCAAAAAGATAGCTCGAAGAAACAACTTTTGCAAAAATTCTTATTGAGCCCTAACGAGCCGAAATCTTAATACTCTGTATTCTACACAAAAAAAAAAAAGAGAAGAGAGTCCAATTATGAATTAAAGTTTTAAGTAAAGTCAAGAATTTCGTGGCGATCTTCCCCGAGTCGTTACAATTATGGTATCAGAGCAAAACCGGGTTATAAAATCGATTCTGCAGACTGCCTTCCAGCACTGACTGTCACATGAGCACACTTCAGCAACTGTAAGTATTTATGATTTCAGTATATGTCATTAAGTTAAGATATATCTGTAATGATTTGTCTAGGAATCCCAAAATGGTTAGAGGTCAGCAGAGAGAGACCAATGAGGATAGCAATGCTATTGCTCAGTTGACCGAGTTAGTCATGCGCCAATCTCACCAGATAGAACGACTGATGACAGCTAGAGAGGAACAAGGCAACTCCAGTACTAATGCAACTCATGATCATGGGGGTGAGCGTTTCCACCGGCTTCGACCCCCGGTGTTTAATGGACATGTTTCAGATCCTATTTATGCTGAGGAGTGGATTCGAAAGATAGAAGACATGTTTAAGTATGCAAAGGTTGATGAAGGGGATAAGGTCACCTATGCTGTCTTTCATTTGGAGTTAAGTGCAAGGCATTGGTGGGACTCGATCCAGAACACCGCTAATGCCGAAGCTATGACCTGGGAGATGTTCAAGACTGCTTTCTTTGACAAGTACTTCAATAGGACTGTTCGGGCCAACAAGAAGAAGGAGTTCATGAATCTACGACAAACTAGCTCTGTGACGGATTACATATGCAAGTTTGATGCTTTGTCACTATTTGCTCTCCGAATGATTGAGGATGACGAGGACAAGATTTACCAATTTGTCCAAGGACTGAAGCCGAGTCTGTACATGAAGGTGAAGACTGCTGGGATACACAATGTACCTTATAGTGAAGTGACGGCTAAATCCTTGGAGCTGGAAGAGGCGGAAATGACAGCTTATGCACAGCGTGAGCAGCCAAGAAAACTCACGAAGGACACTCAGCCGCCACCACGTCAGAACAAAGGTTGGCAGCCGCAACAGAACAGGGGACCACAGTAACAACAACAAGGAATAAAGAGACCCCTCAACCAGAATGATGACCAAGGAAAAAGGAAGAGCCCTCTGGCACCCTTATGCCCCACCTGTCAGAAGAACCACCCCGGCGAATGCAAGTTGCGTTCTGGCCGCTGTTTCAGATGTGACAAGTTTGGACATATAGTCAGAGATTGCCCCATGCCGCCAGATCCGAACCGTGCAAGGGTAGCACCTAGAGTCTATGCAATGATGGAGGATGAGGAAGCCGTGCAACATACAGTCATAACAGGTACCATTATGATCTGTGGTTTTGCTGCTTACACACTTATAGATACGGGAGCCACACACTCGTTTATATCAACTCTGTTTGTATGTCGACACAACTTAGAACTTTTACCAGCCGAAAGGCCATATGATGTTATGTTACCATTAGGGAAGTCCCTACATTCTGAACAGATTGTTAAAGGTGATGTTGTGTCCTTAGGAAGTAAGAAACTATATGTAGAACTGATCGTAATTGACATGAAAGGGTATGAGGTGATATTAGGAATGGATTGGTTATTTAGGCATTATGCCACAATAAGTTGTAGATCTGGGATGGTTGATTTTTGACCCCCAAATGGTGATCATTATTCCTTCCAAGCTATTCCTAAGATAAGCAAAATACCGATTATATCCTCACTAGAAATTTACCGGTTACTGAAAAATGGTTGTGAGAGTTACTTAGCTAGCATAATGGATGTTCGGGTGAAGAATAAGATAGAGTTACAAGATATCCCCATAGTCAGAGAGTTCCCTGAGGCATTTTTGGATGACTTGCCAGGATTGCCACCTGATAGAGAAATAGAGTTTGTAATTGATACATATCTCGAGGCATTACCGGTATCTAAGAACCCTTACCGTATGGCACCTGTAGAACTAAAGGAGTTAAAGGTCCAACTACAGGAATTGGTAGACAAAGGGTTTATACGCCCTAGCAGTTCCCCTTGGGGTGCACCTGTCTTATTTGTCAAGAAGAAAGATGTCTCCCTTAGAATGTGCATAGACTATAGGGAGCTAAATAAGTTGACAATCAAGAATAAGTACCCCTTACCCCGAATTGATGATTTGTTTGACCAACTGCAAGGAGCAAAGGTGTTTTCAAAAATAGATTTACGTTCAGGTTATTACCAACTGAAAGTTAAGGAAGGAGATATACCAAAGACAGCCTTCAGAACCCGTTATGGACACTACGAATTCTTGGTCATGTCATTTGGACTGACCAATGCACCTGCAGCCTTTATGGACTTAATGAATCGTGTGTTTCGGGAGTATTTGGACAAATTTGTAATTGTATTCATAGATGATATCCTGATATACTCACGGACAGAAGCTGACCATGCAGAGCATTTAAGAATAGTTTTGACAACATTGAAGGAGCACCAGCTTTATGCCAAATTGTCCAAGTGTGAATTTTGGTTGGACAAGGTTAATTTTCTTGGCCATGTAGTTTCTGCTAATGGCATATCAGTGGACCCGACCAAAATTCAGGCAGTAAAGGATTGGCCACAACCAAAGAATGCCAGTGAAGTCCGCAGTTTCCTTGGATTGGCAGACTATTACAGAAAGTTCATCAAAAGATTTTCTATGATAGCTAAGCCCCTGACGAATTTGACAAAGAAGGACAATAAATATTCTTGGACCGAAGTTTGTGAGAATAGCTTCCAGACATTGAAGGTGAAGTTAACAATAGCCCCGGTATTGACCCTTCCAACCGAAGAAGGAAAGTTTAGCGTATTTTGTGATGCATCAAAAGTTGGTTTGGGCTGTGTTTTGATGCAAGAAGGCAAAGTTGTAGCGTATGCCTCTAGGCAATTAAAGAGTTACGAACAGAACTACCCCACCCATGATTTAGAATTAGCTGCTGTCGTTTTTGCTTTGAAGATATGGAGGCACTACTTATATGGACAGCAGTGTGAGTAGTCTGGGACATCTCTTCCCTGCCCGATTACGTTACGAAGTTCATGTCCGAGCTTAGTCGCTCAACTCTGTGAAAATTCTAGCCAACAGGAGAAAAGGAGGATCGAGTTACGAGAGAGTCCTGTTCCTTTGACGTCATTACGTCTCTGTTATCAGTCTAGGAGTGAGTCCTTTGTTTAAAAAGGGGGATGGGAAATAAAGAAGAAAAAGAAGTAGAAAAGATTAGATGATTTATGAAAGGTCATGAACACGTGGCGGCTCCTGGTCGGGGTCGTTACAATTATGGTATCAGAGCAAAACCGGGTTCTAAAATCGATTCTGCAGACTGCCTCCCAGCACAGATTGCCACCTGAGTACACTCCAGCAACTGTAAGTGTTTATGATTTCAGTAAGTGTCATTAAGTTAAGATGTATTTATGACTATTTGTTAGGAATCTCAAGATGGTTAGAGGACAACAGAGGGAGAGTAATGAGGATAGCAATGCTATTGCTCAACTAACTGAGTTGGTCATGCGTCAATCCCGCCAGATCGAACAGCTGAGGGAAGAGCAGGGAAATTCTAGCTCCAATGCAACTCATGACCATGGGGGTGAGCGTTTCCACCGGCTTCGACCCCCGGTATTTAATGGACAAGTTCCGGATCCTGTTTATGCTGAGGAATGGATTCGAAAGATTGAGGACATGTTCAGGTATGCAAAGGTTGATGAGGGAGATAAGGTTACTTATGCCGCCTTTCATTTGGAGTTGAGTGCAAGACATTGGTGGGACTCACTCCAGAGTACCCCCAATACAGGAGCTATGACCTGGGAAATGTTCAAGGCTGCTTTCTTTGACAAGTACTTTAATAGGACTGTTCGGGCCAACAAGAAGAAGGAGTTCATGAATCTACGACAAACTGGCTCTGTGACGGACTACATTTGCAAGTTTGATGCTTTGTCACGATTTGCTCCCCGTATGGTTGAGGATGATGAGGACAAGATTTATCAATTTGTTCAAGGACTGAAGCCGAGTTTGTTCGTGAAAGTAAAGACTGCTGGGATACACAATGTGCCTTATGGTGAAGTGACGGCTAAGGCCTTGGAGTTGGAAGAGGCTGAGATGACAGCATATGCACAGCGTGAGCAACCAAGGAAGTTCACGAAGGAAACTCAGCCGCCGCCACGTCAGAGCAGAGGTTGGCAGCCGCAACAGAACAGGGGGCCACAGCAACAACAACAAGGTATAAAGAGACCCCTCAACCAGAATGATGACCAAGGGAAAGGAAAACGACCATTGGCCCTTCTATGTTCCAACTGCCAGAAGAACCACCATGGTGAGTGCAAGTTGCATTCTGGACGATGCTTCAGATGTGATAAAGTTGGACACATAGCCAGAGACTGCCCCATGCCGCCAGATCCGAACCGTGCAAGGGTAGCACCCAGAGTCTTTGCCATGATGGAAGATGAGGAAGCCGTGCAGCATACAGTCATAACAGGTACAATTATGATCTGTGGTATTTCAACTTATACGCTCATAGATACTGGAGCCACACACTCGTTTATATCAACCTTGTTTGTATGCAACCATAACATAGGATCTCTACTAGCTGAAAGATCATTTAGTGTTATGTTACCGTCAGGGAAGTCCCTACATTCTGAACAGATTGTTAAAGGTGATGTTGTGTCCCTAGGGAGTAGAAAACTATACGTAGAACTGATCGTAATTGACATGAAAGGGTATGAGGTGATATTAGGAATGGATTGGTTATTTAGGCACTATGCAACAATAAGTTGTAGATCTGGTTTGGTTGAATTCCGACCCCCAAATGGTGATCATTATTCCTTTCAAGCTATTCCTAAGATAAGTAAAATACCGATCATATCCTCACTAGAAATTTACCGGTTACTGAAAAATGGTTGTGAGAGTTACTTAGCTAGTATAATGGATATTCGAGTGAAGAATAGGAAAGAGTTACAAGATATTTCCATAGTCAGAGAGTTCCCTGAGGCATTTTTGGATGACTTGCCAGGATTACCACCTGATAGAGAAGTGGAGTTTGTAATTGATACATATCCCGAGGCATTGCCGGTGTCTAAGAACCCTTACCGTATGACACCTGTAGAATTAAAGGAGTTAAAGGTTCAACTGCAGGAATTGGTAGACAAAGGATTTATACGCCCTAGCAGTTCCCCTTGGGGTGCACCTGTTTTATTTGTCAAGAAGAAGGATGGTTCCCTCAGAATGTGCATAGACTACAGGGAACTAAATAAGTTGACAGTCAGAATAAGTACCCCTTACCCTCGATTGATGATTTGTTTGACCAATTGCAAGGAGCAAAAGTGTTTTCAAAAATAGATTTACGTTCGGGTTATTACCAACAGAAGGTTAAGAGGGAGACATACCTAAGACAGCCTTCAGAACCCGTTATGGACATTATGAATTCCTTGTAATGTCGTCTGGATTAACCAATGCACCTGCAGCTTTTAGGGTTTAGGGGTTTAGGGTTTAGGGTTTAGGGTTTAGGGTTTTAGGGTTTTAGGGTTTTAGGGTTTTGGGTTTTGGGGTTTGGTTTGGGGTTTTGGGGTTTTGGGGTTTTGGGTTTTGGGGTTTATCCTGGTTCCGGGGGTTCCGAACCCTGGGTTCCGAGTTCTGGGTTCCGGGTTCGGGGTAAGGGGTACGGGGAAGGGTCGGGGGTCGGGTGACGGGGTACGGGGCCGGGGGCGGGGTAAGGGGTACGGGTTCGGGTTCACGGTTCCGGGTTGGGTTCGTGGTACGGGTTAACTGGGGTACGGGGTTCAGGTGGTACGGGTGAAGGGGTAACGGGGTAGGGGTTCACGGTTCCGGTTACCGGTCCGGGTCTCCGGGTTCGGTTGGGTTCCGGGGTCCGGGTTCGGTTGAGGGTGTTAGGGGATAGTGCTGGTCGGGGGTCGGGGGTCGGGGTTCGGGGTGAGGGGTTGAGGGGTGCGGGTTCGGGTTGGGGGTTGGGGGTTGGGGGTTGGGGGTGGGGGGTTTTGGGGTCCGGGTTCCCGGGTCGGGGTTCCGGGTTCGGTTGCGGGGTGGGTTCAGGGGGTCGGGTGGGTCGGGGCGTCGGGGTGGTTCGGGGTGACGGGTGAGGTTTTTTGGTGGGGGTTGTTGCCTTCAGTGTCATTTGTGTATTTACTCCAGTTCCAGGGGTATTTTAAATTCATCGGGCTTGGACTAGGGGTGTTCTTGTCATTCGGGAAATCGTGAATCCGCGCTTTTCCCACGTGGGCCTCCTCATAATAGATTCTTATCTACTTATGACGTCATTTAAAATTCTTAATAATTCGTATTTCAATTAATTTTTAATCTTTGGATTTATTTTAAACACTTACGTCGGTCCAAAACAAGGTCGTTATCTAGCGATACGAAAAGATTATTTATTATGATATTGATGAATAAATTAAAAATAATTAATATTTTAAGATTAATCAATGTACACTATTATAATTAGTATGAAAATTAGTAATCTGTCATTAAATATTAGGCAAGTGACGTTTGATCGTGTCTCTTAAAATTGGTTAGATGGATTATTATTTAATTGGACGGTCCAGATTTTGATCTGATTCCAAGATTTGTTCGCCCTCTTGCGTCTTCTCGTCTTAGATATGAGCCGCCATTACACTTCTTCCTCTTCATCCAGTCTTATAAGAGCTTCATTTCCAACTCTCACGCCATGAGCTTACTGAAAAGCTTATGGGACGATACTCTCGCCGGTCCTCGTCCGGAAGAGGCTTGGCAAAGTCGCCAAGCACAACGCCTTCTCGTTACTCAGAACGACGTAAGGGTTTGATAACGCTTAGTTATCGTGCTCAGGCTA
>CM039513.1:0-15988 GCA_022432975.1 Begonia masoniana
TTTTTTTTTTTTTTTTTTTTTTTTTTTTTTTTTTTTTTTTTTTTTTTTTTTTTTTTTTTTTTTTTTTTTTTTTTTTTTTTTTTTTTTTTTTTTTTTTTTTTTTTTTTTTTTTTTTTTTTTTTTTTTTTTTTTTTTTTTTTTTTTTTTTTTTTTTTTTTTTTTTTTTTTTTTTTTTTTTTTTTTTTTTTTTTTTTTTTTTTTTTTTTTTTTTTTTTTTTTTTTTTTTTTTTTTTTTTTTTTTTTTTTTTTTTTTTTTTTTTTTTTTTTTTTTTTTTTTTTTTTTTTTTTTTTTTTTTTTTTTTTTTTTTTTTTTTTTTTTTTTTTTTTTTTTTTTTTTTTTTTTTTTTTTTTTTTTTTTTTTTTTTTTTTTTTTTTTTTTTTTTTTTTTTTTTTTTTTTTTTTTTTTTTTTTTTTTTTTTTTTTTTTTTTTTTTTTTTTTTTTTTTTTTTTTTTTTTTTTTTTTTTTTTTTTTTTTTTTTTTTTTTTTTTTTTTTTTTTTTTTTTTTTTTTTTTTTTTTTTTTTTTTTTTTTTTTTTTTTTTTTTTTTTTTTTTTTTTTTTTTTTTTTTTTTTTTTTTTTTTTTTTTTTTTTTTTTTTTTTTTTTATTATTTAGTATTTTAATTATTTATTTTATTTTTATCATTGCCCTTAGTGCCTTCCATAATTAGGTATAGCTCACTAGGTTGGAGAGACATTTCGTCTTGCTATGAAACTATTGAGAGTGATGTTTTTACTTTTTGTTTTTTTCTTTTTTTTTTTTTTTTTTTTTTTTTTTGGGGGGGGTGGGGGGGGTCTCCTTACATATGAATTTTATTTTGAGTTCTTATATGTTGTTTTAAAATCTGTTTGGTTCTCCAAATCTTTAAAATATCATCAAGTTGTGTGTTCTCTCTATTTTATTTCAATTTTTAATGTGTTAGTAGTTTAATTTTATTTTTTTAAATATTATTTTTTTTAACGAAAAAAATAGTTAAACATTCGACCTAAGTCGGTTTGTGGTTTTTTCTACACAACAAAGCTTCGTGAGAACTAAATAAAAGGAACTGAACTAGTGAATGTATGTTTTTAGTTGTAGCAATAAAAAGTCAAATAGCAAAGAATATGGCGCGTATATGTCGTCTTCCATTGTGGGTCAGAACTCGACATCAAAAAGGCTAATTCACCATGTGTTTCACCATTCTCAGGCCTAATCTTCATCCTCGGCAGACTCTACGTCTTATTTGTTGTATTTATATGACACTAGCTATTCCTCTTCTTTGTCGTGTTTCATTTTGTTTTTTCATGTGGGGGGGGTCTTTATTTTGTTTTCTTTCTCCTCCGAATGACTTTGAACACCACTTGATACTTCTATAGACCTCTTTTATATCTTTATTTATGTGATTCTTACACAATTTAATCGTTACTTCTTTCTTATTTATTTGACTTATCCTTTTGACAAAAGGATACATTACTACACATTGAGATTTTCAATTGATTTCTATACTTAGTTGATTGATCATTATCCTTTTTTACATTATTTTGTTTTTCCTTTGTATTTATACATTTCCGTGAAACAATTAATCCATCAAATAGAGAAATTATCATGTCCGGCACTGATTGTGCATTAAGATAAAAACGGTAATCACACATTTTCTAATGAATAACTCTATTGGTTCCAACTAAACACACTTTCTTTTTACTCTTCAAACATTCACGTTGACAATGATAGAAATATTTTTGAATTTTATATCTTCTTCGTTCCTAGAGAAGTGGTACACTTACCTTATTTTATTTTTAATGAACTATACCATTTACAAAGGATATAACACTTTTAATGTTAAATAAAACTTAATTTTCATATATACCAGCTTTTATCATAATCGAACTACCCTCGTGGCGCGCCATTTCCACCCAGCTCCTATGCTCCCTGCTTTGGCCGTGCGCCCTTTGTTCTTGCGCACTCCTCCTGCAACCCATCTGCCTCCCCCTCTCTACTGCTACTGTGCCCCATCCAAACATAAAATATGATAATAGCTTGGTTAGGATACGGTTAAAGGGAAGACAAATTTCCTCTTCAACAAATCCATTCCAGCTTAAGAAGACTTTTTCTACAAAAACACAAACCGGTTAGTGAAAAAAGTTCGAATTTTCTGGTTTGTGCTCTAAAGGGTAGGGCTCGTAGGCACGTCAGTTCAGAGGTATAATCTCACGACAGAGTCGTTGCCATGATGATTTCAGTTGGCGCTGCTAACAGGTCTTTTTTTGGGCATGAGGCCCGGTTAATCAAGGGATGAATCATTTGTTCTTGAAATGTGAGGCACTTCGACTCCTTAGATTTCCAGACTTCTTTTGTTATTAAAATACGGTGTCTTAGAGTAATCTATATTTTTTAGAGAATTTTTTCATATGCAAGATTTCGTGTGATTTATGATGAAGGATGATGTCGATAATAAGTAAATGAAATATTTTTATTAGTTCTAAGTGAACACTACCCTCTAAGGGCTGGTATTTTAATCTTTCTAACATGTGTCTTGTTCCCAGTTTTCTCATCCTTCTTCAGATCAAGCTTATATCTTGAAGTTAATGTTTGCAAAAAGTCTCTCAATTCTTGGCAACCGAAGTAACAGTAGTTCTTACGTACGTACTAGTCATATTACGAATTCATAGGAAAATATGTCATACCAGTCGTTTTCGCGACCATGATTTTAGTCTAGGGTGTAGCAGAAAACTAATGAACCTAACTTTCCAGAGAGTTTAAAGTGTTGACCGCTGGAACTAATGCAGAAACCTTCTAAAGAGTTTTACGTGTCGACCGGACAATGGTCTAGTGTTCGCACTCGACGGATAAAATCCAAGAAATTTCAGGAGTCTTACAAGTGCGAACGGGATAGCCAAATTGTTGACCACATTAGTTGTAATTGACTTTAAATAACATCATCAACATCAAACAAAGTGTCGACGAGCAAGGGGAAGTGTTTTCGACCGCATTCGCTGTTTTCGGAAGACACTTTATAATAGAAGCAATGAAAATTCAGAAAAACCACTGAATCTGAAATAAATTGGAACCACGATTAGGTGTGCGCAATCACAACTTGAGAATCTCTCTTTCCCTTGTCACTCACCTCTCCTAGTTTATCAAACTGGTGATTGTAGCATGAGGAGTTTGAAAATGTATTCAATCCAATATTGCGATCTCATTACTATTTGTAACCCATGTAAAGGGTGCGCCTTGAAGACGAGTCTTGTAAGCATTGGATGACGCCTGAAAGATCAATTGAGTGAAAATCAAGAAGTTTGAAATTGAGAGCAATCTTGTCAAGAGGAGGTCTTAATAGCTCTACGATACCGTAGGCCAATGCGTCGATGCATCACTTAACAAATCGGTTGCATCTATTCTCTTTAATCTTTAGAATTTTGCTCACATATAAATTTTAATTTCTCTGATAAAATTAATCATTATGGTCTTGAGAATATTCACTAAATTCCTGAAGTGATACAAATATGCTAAGCTAATATGTGAAACCATGTTTTGCTATATAATCTAATTCAACCCCCCCCCTTAAGGTATTTTCGAATTCTATAAGGTTTAGACTGTCGGCATGACTAATCAATAAATGATTCATGTGTTTGAAAACCTTTTGAGGTGTGCTTATGCCCATCAAAAAAGATCAGCTTCCAACAGTGTTGTGAAATGTGTATTTCAGGTCTCGCTTGAAGGTGGATAAGGATTATTAGGTTATTTAAGGTGTCATTGAAGGTTAATTATAAATTAGAATGTATATCAGAAGGGATGTTTCTTGTTTGATCGATAAAGTAGTTTTCCTCTTAGCAAAAAGGATGAAAAACTTGGTAGACTCTCTGCAGAAAGTTCAGTCTGAGTTTGGACAGAATTGCTTAAATGCTAAAAGTGACAGATATAATGTTGTTGGGATACAGTTAATAGGATTTTAGAACAAGTAGGTTTGTTATTTCCACCACCTAACGCGATTAAGGTACGCGACATAAATAAGCATATGCCTTATTCCCTCTAAGCTTCTGACTTGGAAAAGTTGAATCTTTATCAATGTTGGAACATGCTTATGACATTAAAGGTGATAAAGATTAATGAGATGACTATGCATGAGAAGCATGGAGTCCTTGGAAAAGACTAATACTTGAACCTGTGGATAACAGAAGGATTGAAGGGGTGGAGAATACTAAATACAAAGTCAGCACTTTGTTGCAAAAGGTTGCTCAATGTTCAGGTCTTTCTTATGTTCTATAGTGTTGTCCTATGATCTTGACGGAACAATTTTTTATGGCTTGCTAAGAACTTCTGTCGCACAACGGAGATCTTGAATGAAAATATAATGACTCAACCACGGATGATCTTGAGAGACTTAATCTACACGGTGCTAACATTCACTTGGAGGGCATTTCATAATTGTCAAACAGCTTATAAACATCAAAATTTAGAACACAAAAGGACCAGTACATGCGAAAGCAGTCCTTACTAATTCGTGGGTATGTGTAATCCACGCCAATGTCTGTACTGTTTCCAGATTTGGCACTCTTGATAAGTATCTAAGTAAGTACATGGTGATCTCGCACAAAAAAAGGTCCATTGGCATTGCTCTTAAGTGGTCATGAGGTAGACTTATAACAATTTAACTGTGTATAAATATAGGCAAGATGAATGCCACAGTCGGTAACGAATTATATTGCTATGTTGATGCTATATATGCCAGTCTAGTTTTGGTATCCTCATGTTGACGATTCTTCTTGATCTATCTATGTTATACAGTTATTCAGGATACTTAGCTAAAGTCCATCTTTAGCAAGATTGTTAGCGTTTCACCACCAATTGAATTTATATTTGCCAGGAAGGCTACAAAGAGGTTAGGTGGATAAAAAATCGTTTGTCTTCTAAATTGAGCGTTAGGCAATTTTCTAATTCTGACAATTTATATTATGATAATGAGTGTCATTTATCTAAGGAAAAATCATGAATTTCAGAGAGGACTAAACATATTTGTATGTATGTTTATTTTTTTATTAGGAAGTTATTGAGAATGTGTTATAAAACTGTTAAGAAAAATTGACTCGGAGGAAAATCGCTGCCATTTTGACGAAAGTCTTATGGTCACTAATTGTCTTTTAAAAGTAGTGGGAGTTGGCCAAAGATAAGGTCATCCTATTTGTAGCTTTGTGATGACCCTGAAGTATGGTTATTGATTGATTTTTAGTTTAGTATGAAACAAGGTTGGACGAATTGTGAATGTTCTGGTTTTAAATCTCGGCATTAAATGGTATCACGGTTCATTTGGATTTAATTATAATTTCTCGATCGGTCTGATCACCCAGGGGAGTTATGTTCATCAGTCTTTTCTATGGGCAATGTTTTTATCAAATTTTTCAGATGGAGAGAGAGGTAGAGCTGTGCTTCATGTTCTGGCGGGACGACGGACAAGGCGAGACAGTGGCCGGGTCGACCTTGGGAGAAACTTCAAGTTATCAGCTGTTTGCACCCAAGGCCGGTTTTTGCTGAATTCTTTTGTGTTTTCTTCCTCCTTTTTCATCTGTTGTTATGTTGGTCCTAGCGGACGGAGGATTTTTATCCAAACACACGTTAAATCTTCGCTGTCACGGTCTTTATTGATGTGTGGTAATACTCTGCGATTTTGCATGAGCCTAACCCCGATGAGAAAAGAAATGTCCAACATTAACACCAAGTACCAACCACTGGGAATGGTACCACTTCCAGATCAGACTATCTCCCGAACGAGAGGATTCTTTTTACACGATTTCATCACCCCCAGTAATGAAATAACAATGCACTCCTAACTAATCCTTCTTTCCACTCTCACCTATGCCCAAAGACAGGGAAAATTCAGAAATTTTCTTTATTTGCTTTCATGTTTCGCATTTAAACACAGCAGTAGACATGTATTACTTAGAGACATAGAATTAATCTAAACAACACTCAGTCTATGCATGTTTAAACCCTGACTGCGTTCTAAAAGAGGTGGTGCAGCATAAGAAGTTGTTCTGAAGAAGTTGGTCATAGTTGGTATACTATGCAAGTGGAGTTATTTGGCTTCAAAGATTTGCCCTGGAAGTTGCTATTATCTCTTGCGCTGGCTTCAAGGATGTTACAGATGAGAATTGCTGTCCCGTTCCATTGTTCTTTGGTGATGGAAACCAGTTGTTATCCTGCGCTTACAGCTGCAAAGCCCGTCTGCTTCTCAACTCGCTTTGCTTGTTACATGCTCCTGTAACATCTTACATTTTTCTTTTACACGCCTATCTTAATTCGATTGTCCATCTTAAAGCTAAACAACGGGATTTAAATACAAAAATCTGTACACTTTATAATTTTTTTTTAGTTGTTCGATCATATCGATTTTTGTAAGGTACAGTGGACATCCACCTCTGATGGTGTAAATATAACTAGTGAGAGAAAAACTTGAGTGGATGATGTGGACTAAGTGAGGTCTTCTTTTTTATTATGCACTCTTTTTGAGTTTGTCTCAAAACTGATCAAAAGTGGAACACAATGCAAGGGAGGGGAAGAGCTGCGGACTCACAAGGGAACTGGAACAACATTTAGGGAGGTTTGATAGGACAAAATAGTTAATTTCAGAGGTTCCGTTTTCAAACTACCAAGTAGTGGGAGGAATCTTGAAACGGTCCACTGAGAGAGTCCCTCTTAGAGGGCCACGAGACTGACACTTTGGCTAAGTACACGCCAGTATTTTACAGTTTGATGTACAAAATCTATGAACACAGCCAAAATCCAACTCTTAACAGTTGAACTGACAAGGAGTATTAGAAAAACTAATTGTGTTAGAAAAGGTTACTGTGATAAGGCACTTAGAATGCTGTTTGCACCAATATTTTTCGCACACTGTCGTTTTGGGGTTTTAATCCCCACGTAATTTTCCGGGCCATTCTATTTTCTCAGTATCTTTCTCTGACGTCTTCAATTTCTAGAGTTGAAACCCTGCAAGAAAGTAAAATGGAAAAGAGGGTATTAGAAGATTTAGTGAGTATAGAGCTTAAACAGCTTTAGATGGTGAGTTCATACGGTTTCCATCTAACGCTAATACAATAGGAAGCACCGCCATTAAAACAATATATATGAGCAAGACAGAGGTTTATTACTGTGACCTGCTCTCCACTCACAATCCTTGAGCTCTTGTCGAACTCTTCACATAAAGCAACCTTTCGATTCGTAGGAAGAAGAGGACCAAAACTCATCTATGGTCTATGGCATCTGAACCAGATGGGTCTCCCAAACGAGAAATCATCTGCATATGCTCTCATCGTTGCATTGTTTGATTCATGGTGAATTTCTCCCAGACTAGCTCCGGAATATCTCATTCAGTTTAGCTTCTTCTTAATGCAACATCTTTTGGACAGATTAAGAAAATTCAAATTGCTTTTAATTTATTTTCCCTCTACCGCTGTCTACCCCCCCCCCCCCAAAATAGTCACTTTAAGCTTTATTTTTACCTAAAGTTTTGACCAGTACAACCGAAACATAAGATAGCTAATTATAATGAAGTTTAGCTCTTGATAAGTGTAAGAAAAGAAATTTAAAGCTTACAATGCCAAACAGGACCTATCCTAGTATTGTATTAGTGACTATAAATCAATCAATATTTGATTATTTTGGGAATGCACAAAACAGAAATTTGGTTATCGCGCATTCGCTTTAACCAAAAAACACAATGGTGTGTATTAGCAATCCTATTATTGAAATTAAGTTCAAATATTAATTTGAAGCCTATCCGGTTGGTGTTCTTTCCTTCTTTCCTTTCCTGGTGGAGGGTCGATCCACGCGGCTGCCCTTCATTATAAACTCTATCAAACCAGTCAACCAAAACTACCCACCTCGATGGTTTTATGATATATTACCAACATCTTAGAACATTAATGCTTTAGCATTTTCCTTCTCTTCTATCTATCCAGGGCATAATATACCACCAAACAACTTTCAAACATGAAATTAAAGGATGATAGCTTGGGTTGCAACTTTCTATGGCAAGTCAAGAAAGTGATGGTGTGGCTTGATCAATGTGTTCCAAAAAATACAGACACCGTTGTAAATGCTGATTAAACACGCTAAAGTATTACTTCATTCTACCATCGAAAGAAAAGAGAGCGTTAAGTATGCTTTCAAAAGATCAGATTGAACATCAATGACAGCAGATATGGCATTAGAGTTAAGATTTGGTGGAATACCAGCTCGAGAGCACTGTAAGTGTGCTTTCAATTTCCGCGCGGCAGGCCCAGACGGCTTCTACAGCCACGAACTCTCTATGTTGTGAAGTGGTTCTTTAAAGGAGCACAAACTAAGGAGATACTGTGCCTGAAAAGACATACCCAAAACTAAGAAAAATTAGAGTCTCAATTTACAGAGGGAAAATCAAGCTAATCAGCCCATGAAAAGAGCACAGAAGCAAGAAGTAGGAAGTTAGTAACCCCACAGCAGTTGTCAATGCCTTGGCTTCCTGGGGCGGAGAGAATCCCGGCCTTGCTCTTGATGTGACGACTGCGCGAATAAGAGCGTAAAAAAGATGTTCCGATTGAGACAAGCATGCGCGTCTATGAGCGGAACTGGAGCAAACGGGGCTACGCTACCACGAAGACAAGCACACGTGCGCGCGTGCGAGCAAGCAATGCTTCGTATTATACGGTGAGCGGATATCTCAACCGATTTCCGGTGATGGTGGTCGCCCCCGGAAGATCGATACTTAGCAGCAGCAAGCTTAGAGCCACACCCCGGCACGCGGATTTCAATATTCTCTCAAGCACTGGCTCCTGATATTGGTTTCTTCTTCACAAAGCTCAAGAAAGTTCTGAGCATGAAGAATCTGACAAGAGAAGAGTGACGAACAAGCAAACAAGATGGTATAATTATTAGCAAGCGTAGCCTATGGAGGGAAGGATTTTGGAGGACCACAAGAGGAATGGAGACGATTAGGGCACGAAAGAAGATACGGGGGCTCTGTGGGAGAGAGAAGCAGACGTTTTACGTTAAAGGGGTTGAAGGAGAGCCTTTTGTATTGGGATCCGATGACGCAAACACTTTCTGCTTACTCCTCTGAGAATTACAAAGATTGTAATTTACAGGAGGAAAGAAAACACCCAACGAAGCATAATCAGCGAGAGGGGAGAGTAGAAACGTGCTAGAGAGAGATAGGCTATATTAGGCACTTGTCATGATGGAGAGAGAGAGATAGAGATTGAGATAGGAGCGAGAGAGTAATGATCATTAAGTATGAAAGGATTCCTTTTTTAGGTGGACACAGCTTAAGTGTCATGGAAAGGAAGAAGATATAAAGCTGCACTCTGTGCCCTACAGCCTGACATTTGTGCGTCACTCTTTTTCTTTCTTCTTCTCTTTTTTGTTTCATCTCATACCAACCAAAACTAATTAGATCCTATTATCAAGGGTTGAATTTTTTTTTCCTTGTAAACAATCGGGTTTTTTAAACTTCGAACTCATACTTTCAAACGGCCACATATAGTTAAAAAATAAAATCAAATGGGATAAGAGGAGAAATTTAAATTGTCGTCATGTTATATTGAATGTTCGGACCGGTTTTACAATTGGGTCACAAGTTTAAATTCGGTTTGGGTCAAGAATCATCTAGAATTGTTAATATTGAATCTAAAACTTAGGTTAAGTATATTTGTTTTCACTGGAAATCATAGGATGATTTGCATAAGTAGGTTCGTTTCACATTGATCTGTGCTCCCTGTAGTCATACCTTTTATAATTTATAATATTTTTTTTGATTAAATTGATATATTTTAATTAAGTCCGCTTTAGTGTAAATTAAAAGTTTAATCATTATTATTGGAAAATTATTTTCAAATATAAATCTGTTTCTTTAACATCCATTAATTTGATTCTTCAACATGTTACTAAACGGACTGGAACTTCTGAATCTTATTTCTATCAACTTGTTTGAACGCAATTCAATCTTTTTTTTAGAGGAAGAAGAAGATACGAGGTCGGACACCTAGAAGGGATTCGTCACATGGCTTTATGTGAGAATTCTCATCTTAATTATTTGGCTCCGTAAAACGCAATTTCCTCCGTTCTCATTATCGTTAAGGGATGCATTCAAGTACTTTTCGCGTTTTGATTGTCAAATGATTCGTGTGGTATGGATTGGATAATGGATAATTATAAGGTTTGATCTTACAATATAAACATGATCTTACGAACTTCTGATTATTAAATTCAATTGATGTAATTTGTGTGAGTGGTGTGACACGGAGTTTTCAAGGATGCGAGGCTGTGAGGGTTGATTTTTGCTGTCATGTTATTAGATGGACCGTGCACGATCGCTTTTCATTCAAGTCTTGTCGCCCCTACATGCTTCAGCAAAAAAAACAAAATATAAAACTAAAAACCAAAAAGGGATTACTCGTTTAGACGTCATAAATGCTACAGACCAACCGTTACGCTAGTAGACATTTCAAACGACACACCACCAACATACATGCAGTCCTAGTGTCTACGTGGAAGGTAGGTAACCTAGTGGGCCCAGTCATGAATAACTGATTCAAGATGGACTCCGCAGCCGTTGATTTTTCTAAGGTTAACTGTTGCTGCGTGTTAAAATCTTGATATTCAGTCTAATTTTAGATATTTCCGATCTGAAATTTATTATCTGTTATATTTGTTGTTAATTTTCACTTTTTATTAGTTTTGAATTGATATAACGTCAAATGACATAAATTACTGGAGAATTTCAATATTACATTGTTCGAGTAATATGGTACCATGTAATAAAAATCGATGACATTCCAAAACCACTGACATTGTACATAAGATAAAGTTAATATTATTGAAATAATTTATTTTCAATACCCATTTTAAATTCATGTAACATCATTACACAATATATTAAACTGTCACATATAATCCATTAATTTGAACTATAATTACATTTTGATATGACAGCGGTTGTCATTTAACCGTGATGCCGTATATATTTTACAAATACGAAGTTTATAGTTCTTCGTTACAACTATCAAATATAATAATCATGAGATTTGTCCGATTTGAAACTACTTGTCACAATCCACGTGTCACGGCATGACTATTCTTTTACGAGAAAGGGAGGCGAGAGCTCCTATTGCCTTCATCTCGCTTAACGCTATTTCCGCAAACTATCACCGAAAAGGCATGTGGGTTAACGTTGTGTCGTTCTATGGCACCTAGTTTCCGATGTTGTCCTGATTAAGGGGTTATTTAAATTTGGATGATTTAGGTTGCACCAATGAATATGTCGGTGAGTAATTTAATAGATGTCTTTTAATTAATTTGGGAAAAACTTAATTATAATAGAAATTAGTGATATACATATTATAAGCAAAGGAACAAGGAAAAGAACGGAAGTGGCAACAAGAAAGGAACTGTCTGCCCTAGGTGAAGGGAAAGAGCATGGGGCCACGACACACGTATCTGTTGCCCCTTTGTCCTGGAACTCTCTCAGTCCACATGATTTTCGACACGTGGAAGCCATTGTGACGGAACAAGTGGTCCGGAGAGAAATAGAGAGATAACAGGTGTGGTCGCTTTCACCGACCACTAAATGATGACCTCCTTTCATTATCCTTTCACCACTTTTCTCTCTGCACGTTTAATCTTCTCCCTTTCGAGTGGGCCACAAAGTCAAAATCCATTTTTTAGCACGTAAGATCCGCCACGCTCATCCGACCTAATTTTGAGGTTATCAAAACAACCAATCCGGACACCCAACATCGAGAATCAAGACACCCAATGGATAGAAATTTGAAAAGAAACCAACAAAAGATCAAAGAGATAATTTCTTACCAAAGGGTGAGAAAATTGAAACTCCATTGGGTTCTACTGAGCAGTTACTGAAATTATCACTAACAACCACACTTGAGTCATCACCCTCGTATGTAGAAACGATTCTAAAAAAGCTAACTTCAGGAGTCCAGTAGGAGAAAATTATTCATTAAATTCAAACAAATTGTTTTCGCAAATAACCATTGTCGATCTGTTCATAATCATCTGCCAAAATCATAAATAAGTCATAGTTTCAAAATAACACATAAGAAAATGTAAAAAGTATAATAGGGGTCACGACTTGAGTTGTTTTTGTGCCACATCAATATATTATGAGTTTTACGGCTGTTCATTCATTTTATGTCGGTTATGTCTGTATATAAAAATCTATTCCTATGAGTTCAACGATCCCTCATAACATATTTTTAGTCTATATTAAGACTTTCGTACTACATGTAATAATTAATATGATAATTGATGATTACGAATTTTTTTTGGCCGGATCATTCTCTATTTTGTCTGGATTCCTTTTCGAAACTAGGAAATATTACCTTCTTGTGCTAAAAAAATACACGACTTCCCCTCCCAGCCTCTAAAAGTGTATCGTATAAGACAACCCCCAAAGTAAAAAATTATGAGGGGACAAAGTTAGGAACTATACATTTCTTGACCTTCTGAGTTATTGTTCCTTTTCTCTACAAGCTTGTGGTTTTAAATTTGTACTATTATGTCGTTATGAAAGCGGAAGGATAATTTATCGTTGAGTTAGTGAAAAACTGACATTTTTCTACACAGATTCCCTCTTTGTCTTGTCTTTGATACCGCTATATCTGGTCCTTATCTGCTTCTTTATTTTCATGTTTATTCTTTCTTTCACTTCCATATCTAATTTCTTTCTCTCTCTTGTAATTTTCTTTATTCTTATAATTGTGGAATAGATCCAAGGTTAGTGACTTCCGATGTAAAAAGTGTTTTGTAACATTGTATTTGACACCCCGGGTCTAAATCACGAGATAGGATCATATTAAAATGCCGGGAATAATATAAGACACACAGGAGGTTTTGGTTAACGCCTTTTTTTAGTCGGCCAATCAGCCTTACATTCTGCGGGTGCCTACGCCCAGAGTTGAAAAAACATTCAATTAGGTCAACCAAGACTTAAAAGACACTTTGGACTTAAACACAAATATATAAGATTTTATCCTCTTATCTTTGAACCCCCGCTCCGCATCCGTAATACCTTTCCAATTCTGTCTTTAACACTGGTGTTTCAGTGAGAGATTTCCCTTCGAGTTACCGATTATGACTCTCACTGAGATCCGCTGCTTATCTTTGGCAAGCTCCCCCTTTGCCCAATAACGAATGGAGATTCACTAGAATATAAATTCCTATGCATTGTCTGTGACGCTTGATAATGATAATAATCCAGAAGATCACCAATGACTACACATTGTGCTTCACAACAAAGTCTACGACACGACTGAAACAATGATCACATACACCTCACAGATAAATGGTGAAGAAAACAAAGACGCTCAGACAATTTCTTTTTCACACAACACACAATTAACGTCAAAATCATTCTCCTTACATACAAAAAGCCAAGACCTTTTATAGCTTAACGAGTAAGGATTTGCAGATATGTTCTTTCTTCCTCAGACAATTCTAGTCAAAAATAACTTTCATTCGCATGATCTATATCCTCACAGACCACAAGCAAGAGATACCAAAACAGTCAGCAACAAAACTAACCGCAGAAGAGATAGACACATTTTTCAAGTGACATCTTTAGGAGAGATCCCTAATAATGGGGTTACTATGTACCATGTTTGTTACGGATTTCCTTTCCAGCATAATATATTTGAATGACGGGAAAATATTCTGCCAAAATATCTTCTCAAAACAAAAATAAGCACATAGATAATATATATCCAAAACGAAATAATTTCAAAAAATAAATCTTTTTTCCAACATTTATAAGAGTTTTGCACAAAAATTACTTGTCTAATTACAACACAGTTGCATTAAAAATCTCACCTTTGGTTATTTTTTGGCAAAACACAAACTCCTTAAAGGATTGAAACATGAAACTCTCCCCTTCATAGAGAAGGTGCCTTGAGGCCAGCCGACCATGTAATGGTTCATTTCAAATGAGAAACTAAAGCAAAGTTGTATTTAATTATCTTTAATCCGAAATGGCACGTCATAACCCACAAACCAAAAGTACCTCCCCCTCTTTGCCATTATAAAAGACAATATAGGGTATGAATAATGTTCAAAGTAAACATAGCAGTAAACTCGGGGCATAATTGAAGTCATTGCAAAAAAAACTACGTTGATGGTAGTTCAAACATAAAATCTTGAAAATTACACTAACCGTTGTATCAATCCGGATCTCCTATTTTATTTATTTTGTTCATCATAGGCTTGTGAGACAGTTTGGAGAACAGCATGAGAATCAGGGGTATGGCTGTTGTACGGGATGCTCCGTATGCTTGCCTTTTTGCGGATCTGTTGGCATTGCACATTTCTCACAGCAGAATGCTAGAACAAGTTATCACAGGAGAGTCAAGACAGGATGTCTTTTCTAGTTCCTCTAAGCTCTGTAACAATTTGAATAATTCTAATAGTTCGTGAATTAAATTATCTACTAACAAAATTCTCTTGGAGTCTAGTCAGCATTTGCAATGACATCAACATGTCCTCCGGTTCGCAAGACGTTTAGAAATGATCTGATTATTATTCATCTTTATGTTTAAGTTATCCCCGGCAAACATTTAAAGCAATCCGTTTTTTGAGAGTCAATATCCCAATAATAAAGTAATCGTAAAAGGAATTAAAGGTTAGATAGGACTGTTGTGCTTGCCATGATTATGTCGGCTTTCAACATGGATATGTCGAAGAAAAATTTACCCAATGTCAAAAAGGAATGACAAGGCCAATTGAACCCACACATACCCTGGCATCTTTTTTTTATGCCAGAGGATGTGAGCCGATGGTCAGCCACATTGCGGGATTGCAATTTGTGGAGGTAATTTTTGCTTCAAATTTTGGCAGTAGTTGAGAGGAAGGAAAGTCCTTTGCACGAGGCACACAAATTTTGTATTTAACGACGCTTCGTGCACATTGTGATTATATTAATCAAAATCAGGAGTATAGTGTCGAGTCAGTCAAAAACTGCCAATAATATAAGAATTTATAAATGAAGGACTGATTTCAAATAGAGGACCCTCTCAAAATACTAGTGAGTCCACGAAAATCTCTGATATGGGCTTGGTCAAATAACGAAGGTGATAGGTTACAGTAGAATCACCGGATAACTGGAGCAGAGAGAAGGGTTTTTAGCCTTTGACGTATTGCAAGTCATGACTGATAAGCAGATTTACAAGGGACTTGCAATCTTAAAATAACATCATGATGTTCCCTTTCGCTCCAGATACTCTCTTTGCCATAGACTCAGAGGCTAGCGTTGAAAGGAGTTTAAAAAAGGAGATTTCAGGGGTTTTGAAGACGTCTGGGCCTTTTGGGTGAAACATTTTTCAGTGATACTTTCTTTTGACGTGGCAAGGGGAGGCATTGTTGGAAGGCTTTTTCTTTTTCCCTTTTCTTCTTTCTACGGCTTCGGTCTGATGTCTTCTGAACACTTCTGCTTGGGGATTTAGACATCAGGCGCGCAGTTACTGGGAGGAGATACTTTCTTCTTCGAAGCTTGTAGACTGTTTTGTCCTCGAAGATAAGGACTGAATTTCAGCAGCATATGTCCCACTGTTATCAGATGATTCTTCATCAATCAACGAAGTGCATTTTTTCTTTTGGTGGGTAAAAACTAACTTCGAACGAACCCTTGGGGGTCCAAAGGAGGACTTTCAAGATTGGTGAGGCAACAAGAGGGTTGAGTTATTGCTTTCTTCGCCAGTAGGTGTATTGAAGATCGAATCGCTTCAATAGGACATCCAGGAAAACCTTCTTCAGAGTGCGTCGATTGAGTACAGGTATTGAAACCGTTTTTGGTGAGGCCAGTGCTCACTGTCAGATGGATTCATCGCTATAATCCACAAGAGTCGCCATAGATGATCAGAGATAGTTGCTGAAAGAAGGAAAGAGAGCTTCGACGGTAGTGAGATGAGAGTCTTGCGCGAATTTTAAAAATCGAAAACAGAGAGAGATGTAAAAAGAAGGGTTTCACCGATT
>CM039513.1:16088-28070 GCA_022432975.1 Begonia masoniana
GCTCAGCACGTTTGTCAATGACATGCATGTTATGCATATGAGTTTATAAAGCAGCACCCTTTTCTTATAAACCGATGGGTTACTGGACAAGTCCCCTTGTGCCTTCACAATAGATCGATAGCACCCTTTGGGGCCACACCTCCTTTCATGAAAACGTTTTTTGTTATTTTTTTAAAACGATTTGTGGTATTGTGAACAAGCCTTATGCCTTCACAATAGATCAATAGCCCCCTCTTTGGGCCACACCCACTCTTTTCTGAAACATAAGGCAAAATCTTTTCTTAAAAACGATGCGGTATGTGACAAGCCCCTTCGTGCTCACAAGAGATCGATAGCCTCCTTTCGGGCGCACAACTATCTGAAAAGTATTGAAAACCATGATGCATGAACCGTGGCATAACATAACATAAAACATATTATATACCAGCAGGCAATAAAAAATCATCATAAAAGAAAACTAAATCCTAGCTACCCAACCAAAGCTTTAAAAAGCAATTCACCAATGATCCTCGCACAAAGCCGACACATTCAGTTAAAACCTTGAATTGTAATGGATAAATTAGGTTTTTACCACAACTTTTGTAACACACTCAACCTCATTTGCTTTATACAATCAACTATTTTAGAACAAGCGATTGAGGTGAAGTTTTTATCAAACATCAAACGCATTACCTAATTCTTAATTACGCGTCCATAGAAGGGTCGTTTGGGTCCATCAATACCGCCGTCTAATCACTTCCAATTAAAACCTTGATAAAAATGGATACCTTAGGTTCTAATTACAATACATGGAACACTCAATCACATTTGCTTGATACGATCTACCTTTTGGAAATAAATCGATTGGGTGAGTTTCTAATACATCATCAACCATACTAAGTCTTAATACGCATCCATGAAGTTTTGGGTCCTACTACACTTCGTTCTATTCACTTTAAGTTAAAACTTTGATATGAATGGATAATTTAGTTTATACCACAAGTCTTGGTAACACTCATCACCTCATTTTTGCCCTAATACATTTCAAGTCTTGTTAAACAATCGATTAAGTGAGTTTCTAATATTTCATCAAAAGGCATTACTACTAAGTCTTAATTACACACCATAAGGTTGGTTTGGGTCCTCAATACAACGGTCGTTCTAATCCACTTCAAGTTAAATCCTTGAATGGGAAACGATAACTTAGGTTCTTAATTCACAAGTTTTGTAACACTCAACCTCTTGTCTTTATACGTTTAACCTCTTTAGAACAAATCGATTGAGGTGAAGTTTATTTATACATCATCAAACGCTTACACAGCTTAATTACTCGTGTCATGATGGTTGTTGGGTCATCCAATACACGTCGTTCCTAATAACTTTCAATAAACTAACGTTGAAATTGGAAATAGATTAACTTTGGTTCTAACCACAATCTTGTAACACTCACCTCATTTGCTTTATACGATCCAAACTGTTCGAAACCATTCGATTGAGGTAAGTTTTCTAATACGTCTCAACCACTTAACGAAGTCTTAATTACGCGTCCAGAAGGTGTGTGGTCCTCAATACACGTCGTCCTATTCACTTCAGTTAAAACCTATGTGTGAATGATAACTTAGTGTTCTACCACACTTTTTGTAACGCTCACCCTCATTTGCTTCATCAAAAACGCAATCAAAAGTCTTATTACGCGTCCATGAATGTTGTTGGGTCCTCATACATGTCGTTCTAATCACTTCAATTTAAAACGTGAATGTGAAATGGATAACTAGGTTCGACCACATCTTTGTAACCCTCAACCTCATTTTCTTTATACAATCAACTATTTTAGAACAAATCGATTGAAGTGAAGTTATTTTATACATCATCAAACGCATTAACTAAGACTTAATTAAGCGTCCATGGAAGGTTGTTGGCCCTCAATACACTTGGTCTAATCACTTCAAATTAAAACATTGATGTGAATAGATCTTAGTTTCTAACCACAAGTCCTTAACACTCAACTTATTTGCTTGATGGTTCAACTTTTTAGAAAAAATCGATTGAAGTGAGTTTTCTAACTACTCATCAAACGCATTATAAGTCTATTACGCGTCCATGAAGGTGTTGGTGTCCCTCACACGTCCTTGCTAACTCAATTTAATTTAAAACCTTGAATGTTAAATTGATAACTTTAAGTTCTAACAACAAGTCTTGGTAACCCTCACTTCATTTGCTTTATACATCAACATTTTAGAAAAAATCGATTGAGGTGAAGTTTATTATACATCATCAAAACACATTACTACGTCTTGTGTACCGTCCATCGAAGATTTTTGGGTCCTCAATACACGTGGTCTAATCACTTCAGTTAAACCCTTTAATGTAACTGATAACTTAGGTTCTAACTACAAGTCTTGTACCACTCAACCCCATTTGCTTGACACGTTCACTCTTTTAGAACAAATCGATTGACTGAAGTTCTTAAACATATCAACAGCATTACTAATTCCTTAATTACTCGTCCATGAAATGTTGTTGGGTCCTCAAGACACGTCGTTCTAATATTCAAATTAAAACCATAATGTAACGTGACTAACTTCTGTTCAACCACAAGTCTTATAACACTCACCCTCATTTCCTTTTATACGATCAACGCTTTAGAAAGCAAATCGATTTGACGTAAGTTTCTTATGATACATGTCAAACGCATTACAATTTTCATTAACGCGTCCACGAAGGTTGTTGGGTCCTCAATAACACGTGGTTCTAATCCACTTCAAGTTAAAACCTTGAAATAGAAATTGATACTTGGTTCTAACCACAATTGCTTCGTACACTCAACAGTCATTCGCTTGACGTTCAAGCGTCTTTAGAACAAATCGATTGAAGTGATTTCTAATACCTTATCACAGCCATTACTAATCTTAATTACGCGTCCATGAAGGTTGTTGTGGCCTCAATACCAATCGTTCTAAATACATAAAGTTGTGAAAACCCTTGAATGTGTAATGGAATAACTTAGGTTCTAACCACATATCTTGTAAAACTCAACCTCATTTGCTTTATACGTTCAACTCTTTTAGAACAATCGATTGAATTTAAGTTTCGTATACACCAACAAACGCATACTCAGTCTTAATTACGCTTCATCGAAGGTTGTTTGTTCTTCATACCGTCGTTTAATCACTTCAAGTTAAAAACCTGAATGTGAAATGGATAACTTAGGTTCTACCACAATCTTTTGTAACACACCACCTCATTTTTGCTTGATACAATCAACTATTTAGAACAAATCGATTGATTGAAATTTTGTCAAATCATCAAATGCATACTAGTCTTAATTACGCTTCCATGAATGGTTGTTGGGTCCCTCAACACGTCCGGTCTAATCACTTCAAGTAAAAACCGTTGAATTTGAATGCTAACTTATTCCCTAATGACAAGCCTGTAACACTTCACTCTCATTGCTTATACGATCCACTCTTTTGGAATAATCGTTGGGGAAGTTCTAATACTTCATCAAACGCTTACGAAATGTTCGTTAAGTCGCATCCATTGAATTTCGTTTGGTCCTTACTACCGCGTTCTATTCAATTTAAGTTAAAACCTTGAATATGAAATGGAAAACCTTGGTTATAACCACAAGTCTTGTAACACTCAACCTCATTTTTGCCTCCTGATACATTCACTCCTTTTAGAACAAATCGATTGAAGTTAAGTTTCTAATACTTTCTCCAACGATTATTAAGTATTATGACCATCAGAAGGTTTTTGGGTACTCAATACAGTCGTTTTAAAATCAACTTTCAAGTTAAAACGTTGAATGTGAAATGTATAACTTAGGTTCTAACCACAGTAATGTAACACACACCTCATGTGCTTGATACGTTCAACTCTTTTGTAACACCCGTTGACTGAAGTTTTTAAATCATATCAACGCATACTCAACACACGTCTTAATTCCGTCGTCAAGAAGTTGTTGGGGCCCCAATACACGTTTGTTCTAGAATCACTTCAAGTTAAACATGAATGTGAAATGTATACTTAGTTTCTAACACAAGTTCATGTAACACTCAACTCATTTGTGTTAAACGTTCAACTCTTTTGTAACAAATCGATTGAAGTGAAGTTTTTTATAAATCATCAAACACATTACAAAGTGTTAATTACCGCGGCCATTACGGTTTGTTGGGTCCTCAAAACACGTGGACTAATCACTTCAAGTACACCTTGAATGAGGAATCGATACTTTTGGTTCTAACCACAAGTCTTGTAAAACACTCAACCTCATTTGTGCCTATATGAAGCGATCAACACGTTTAAACAAATCGATTAGGTGAAGTTTCTAAACCTCACACAGTATAATTCTTAATTACTCGTCCCAAGAAGGTTGTTGGGTCCTCATAACAAACGTTCCGTTCCTATTCACTTGTAAAGTGAAACCTTGAATGTGAAATGGATAACTTCAGTTATAAACACAAGTGTTGTAACTCCCTCAGTTGCTATTAATACAACAACTATTTAGAACAAATCGATTGATGAAGTTTTTTATAAATCAGTCACACCGCCTTACTAAGTCTTATTACTTTCCAGAGGTTTTTTGGTCCTCAATACACGTCGTCTTGATTGTTTTGTGGTTTTTCACGTCAAGTTTAAAACCTGAATGTAAATGGATACTTAGATTCTAACCACAAGTTGTTGTACCTCAAACGTCATTGCTTTTACAATCAACTATTAGAACAAATCGATTGAAGGAAGGTTTTTTATAATCATCAACGAATTACTAAGTCTTAATTAATTACGCGTCCATGAAGGTCGTTGGGTCCTCAATCACCTCGTTCTAATCACTTCAAGTTAAAACCTTGAAATGAAAATGGATAACTTAGTTATAATCCACAGTCTTGTAAACAACTCAACCTCATTTTCCTATACATTCAGTCTTTTAGAACAAATTGATTGAAGTTAATTTCTAATATTTCATCAAAGGCATTTACTAAAGTCTTAATTACGCATCCATGAAGTTGTTGGGGATCCTCAATACACGTCGTTCTAATCACTTCAAGTAAATCCTTGAATTGAAATGGATAACTTAAGGTTCTAATTACAAGTTATGTAAGCCCTCAACCTAATTTGCTTTATAACGATCAACTCTTTTGAATAATCGATTGTGTGCAAGTTTCTTCTATACTTCACCAAACCCATTTTGCTAAGTCTTAATTACGCGTCCATGAAGGTTGTTGGGCCCTTAATAACGAATTCTAATCCCTTCAGTTAAAACCTTGATGTGGAAATGGATAACTTAGGTTCTAACCACAATTCGTGTAACACTCACCTCATTTGCTTTAGACGTTTAACTCTTTTAGAACAATTGATTGAATTGAATTTTGATTATACCATACAAACACATTACAATTCTTATTACGCTCCATGAAGGTTGTTGGGTCATCCTACTCGTCGTTCTCATCACGTTCAAGTTAAAACCTTGAAATGTAAATAGATAACTTTGGTTCTCACCACAAGTCTTGTCACAACTCAACCTCATTTGCTTTATAAACTATCACACTTTTAGAACAAATCGATTGAGGTGAAGTTCTAATACGGTCTCAAAACACATTAATAAGTCTTAATTATGTGTCCTAGGGTGTTGGGTCCTCCAATACACATCGTCCTATTCACTTCAAGTTAAAACCTTGAATGTGAATTGATAACTAGGTTCTAACCCAAGTTTTTTGGTAACACTCAACTCATTTGCTTTATACATTCAACATTTTAGACAATCGATTGAAATGAAGTGTCTAATACTTCTCAAATGCTTACCTAAGTCTTAATTACCGTCATGAAGGTTGTTGCGTCCACTCAATACATTCGTTTGAATCACTTCAAGTTAAACTTGAATGTGAAATGGAAACTTGGGTCTAACCACAAGTCTTGTAACACTTCAACCCCAAACTTTTTGCTTGGTTTTAATTTTTTTCCCCCCCCCCCCAAACAAACCCAACTATTTTAGAACAAAGAGTGAAGTGAAGTTTTTATAAATCATCAAACGCTATTTACGAAGCCTTAATTACACGTCATGAAGGTGTTGAGGACTCAATACAAGTGGTTCTAATCAATTCAAATAAAAAAACCTGAATTGAAAATGGATATCGTAGGTTCTAACCACAAGTCTGTAACACTCAATCATTTGCTTGATGCGTTCAACTTTTTTAGAACAAATCGATTGAAAAGTGAAGTTTCAATACTTCATCAACACATTTTTTTTTTAAAAAATAGTACTTAATACGTGTCATGCAGGTTGTGTGCCTCAAGCACGTCTTGCCTATCACTTTACGTTAAAACCTTGACTGGTTAAGGAAACTGAGTTCTAACAACAAGTCGTAAAACTCAACTTCAATTTGCTTTCGACGATCAACTTTAGGAACAACTCGATTGAGGGAAGTTCGTATACATCATCAAATGCATGACTAAGTCTTAATTACGCGTCCATGAAGCGATTGTGGGTCCTCAATACAGTGGTTCTATAACTTCAAGTTAAAAAACCTTTAGGTGTGTGAAATGGATTAACTTAGGTTCTAAAGGACAAGTCTAGGTAACACTCACCCATTTGCTTGATGCGTTCAAACCTCTTTTAGAAAAATCGATGAAGGTGAAGTTGCTCTTATACATCATCAAACGCATACTAAGTCTTAATTACGAGTCCAGAAGGTTGTTGGGTCCTCTATACACGTCTGCTAATAACTTTAAGTTAAAACCTTGAAGTAAAATGATAACTTAGGTTCTAACCAAAAAGGCTTGTAACACTCAACCTCATTTGCTTGATACGATCAACACTTTTAGAACAAAGCGATGAGGTGAAGTTTCTCATACATCATTCAAAGCATTACTCAGTCTAATTAGCTTCCATAAAGATTGTTGGGTCCTAAATACACGTGGTTCTAATCACTTCAAGGTTAAATCCTTGAAGCGTGAAATAGATGATAATTAGGTTTCTAACTACAAGGATGAACACTCAACCTAATTTGCTTGATCCGCTCAACTATTCTGTGGAATAAAACGATTGGGGTTGAAGTTTCTTATTACTAATCAAACGCATTGCTAATTCTAATACGAGTCCATGAAGGTTGTGTGCCCTCAATACCCGTAATTATACATCACTCAAGTTAAAACTGAATGTGGGAAAATGGATAACTGAGGTTAACCCACAAATCTTGTAACACTCAATTCATTTGCTGATACATTCAACTCTTTTAGAACAAATCGATTGAAGTGAAAGTTCTAATTCTCATCAAACGCATTACTAAGTCGTAAGTACGCGTTACAATGACGGTGTGGGGTCCTCGAATCAGGTGTTAATCACTTCAAGTTACCACCTTGAATGTGAAATGGATAACTTAGGTTTTAATAAAAGTATTGTAAAGCTCAACCGCATTTGATTTATACAATCAATGTTTAGAAAAAACCGATTGAAGTGAAGTTTTTTATAAATCATCAAACGCATGACTAGTCATTAATTACGCCATACATTTACGGGTGGTGGGTCCCTCAATACAATCCGATTCAAATCACTTCAAGTTAAAACCTGAATGTTAACGGAAGAACTTAGGTTCTAACGACAAAAGTTCTTGGAACACTAACCTCATTTGCTTGATGCGTTCAACTCTTAGAAACAAATCGTTGAAGTGAAGTTTTTATTCACATCAAACGCATGGAATAAGGGTCTAATTACGCGTCAAGAGAAGGTTGTTGGGTCCTCCAGTACAGGGTCTAATCACTTAAGTTAAAACCTTGAATGTGAAATGGATAACTTAGGTTCTAACAAAGGCTTTAAACACTCCACATTCATTGGATTGAGATTCAAATCTTTAGATCAAATCTATGAATGTGAAGTTTCTTATACATCAACAAAAATATTCTGAGTCTTAATTAGCGTCCATAAGGTTGTTGGGTCCTCAATACACGTCGTTGTCTACTCACTCAAGTTAAAACGTTGAATGTGAAATGGAGATCTTAGGTTCTAACACAAAGTCTTGTAACACTCAACCATATTTGCTTGAGCGTTAAAACTCTTTTAGAACAAATCGCTAGCGGTGAAGTTTCTAATAACTCATCAAACGCATTACTAAGTCTAAATTTACGAGTTCAAGAAGGTTGTTTGTGTCCTTCAATAAAGTCTTGCTAATCATTTAAGTAAAACATTGAATGTGAAATGGATAACTTAAGTTATAACTACAATCTTGAACAAGTAACCTCATTTGGCAATACGATCACACTTTTAGAACAAAAACAACACTTTTGTTTCGAAAATTTTTTGTTGGAAAAAGGTGAAGTTTCTGAACATACTCACAAAGCATTACTAAGTCTGAATTACGAGCAATGAAGATTGTTGGGTCTCACTGCAGTGGTTCTAATCACTTCAAGTTTTAACATCATTGAAGTTAAATGGATAATTTAGGTCCACTACAAGTTATGTAATCAACTAACCTCATTTGCTTGATACGATCAACACTTTTGGAATAAATCGATTTGGTGAAGTTTCTAATGCTTCATTCACACGCATGCTCAGTCTTAATTACGAGTCCATGAAGGTTGTTGGGCCCTCAATACACGTAATGCTAACACTTCAGTTAAAACCTTCAATGTGAACTGGTAACTTAGGTTCTAACCACAAGTCTTGTAACACTCAACCTCATTTGCCTGATACGTTCAACTCTTTTAGAACATCGTTGAAGTGAAGTTTCTAATACTTCATCAAACGCATTACTAAGTCTTATACGCGTCCATGAAGTTTTGTTTGGTCCTCAATACATGTCGTTCTAATCTCTTCAGTTTAAAACCTTGCATGTGAATGGATACTTAGGTTCTAAACCCAAGTCTTGTACCTCAACTCATTGCTTTTACAATCAACTATTTAGAACAAATTCGATTGAATTGAAGTTTTTATAATCATCAAACGCATTACTAAGTCTTAATAATCCGCCATTACGGTTGTTGGGTCCTCAATACACGTCGTTCTAATTACTCAAGTTAAAACCTTGAATGGAAATGATACTTAGGTTCTAACCACAAGTCTTGTACACTAACCGTATTTGCTTGGTGCGTTCAACCTCTTTAGAACAACTCGATTGAAGGAAGTTTTCTAATACATCATCAAACGCTTACTTATTCTTATAATGCGTCCATAAGTGGTGACTCCTCAATACACGTCGTCTGATTACGTCAAGTTAAAACCTTGAATTGAAATGGATAACTTAGGTTCTAACCACAATCTATCACACTCAACCTCATTTGCTTTAATACAATCACTTCTTTTGAACAATCCATGATTAAGGGCCATTCTACATCATCACACGCATTACTAAGTTTATGTACGCGTCCTGAGGGTGTTGGTCCTCAGTACACTGGTTGTAATCACTTCAACTTAAAAAACCTTTGAATTTAAAAGGATATTTAGGTTCTACCAAAGTCCTTGTATCACTCAACTCACTTAGTCTTAATGCTAACTCTTTTAGAACAAATCGATTGAAGTAGTGAAGTTTTTAATACATCATCAAACGCATTCTAAGTCTTAATTACCCGGCCTGCAGGTTGTTTGGGAAACTCCTCAATACGTCGTTCTAATCACTTCAAGTGTAAAACGTGATGTGAAATGGCTTCTTAAGGTTCTAACCACCAAGTCTTGTCACACACAACCTCATTTGCTTTATACATTCACTCCTTTTAGAACACTCGTGAAGGGAAGGTTTCTTATACATATCAAAGCGCATTCTAAGTCTTATTTAACGCTCCATACGGTTGTTGGGATCCTCATACCGTGGTATCAATCACTTCAATTAGACCTTGACTGTGAAATCAATAACTTAGGTTCTAACCACAAGTCTTGTACACTAAACCTCATTTGCGTGATACGATCAGCTTTTTTAGACAAATCGATTGAAGTGAATTTCTTATACATTATCAAACGCCTTACTAAGTCCTATTACGAGTCCCTGACGGTTGTTGGGTCTCTATACACGTCTCCTAATCACTTCAAGTTAAAACCTTGAATGTGAAATAGATACCTTAGTTAGAGACCACAAGTCGGGTAACACAACCTCATTTGCTTATACGATCAACACTTCTAGAAACAAATCGATTGAAGTGTGAAGTCTTATACATCGGTACCAACGCATTAGTACGTCGTAATTACGAGTCATGAAGGTGTTGGGTCCTCAATACACATCGTTCTATCCCTTCAAGTTAAAACCTTGAATGTGAAATGGATAACTTAGGTTATAACCACAAGACTTGTAACACTCAACCTCATTACTTGTTACGTTCAACACTTTCGAACAAATCGAATTGATGTAAAGTTTTAATACGTCATCAAACACATTAATAAGTCTTAATTACGCATCCATGAAGGTTGTTGGGTCCTCTAATACACGTAGTCCATTCACTTCAAGTTATAACGGAATGTGAAATGGATAACTTAGGTTCCAACCACAAGTTTGAAATCAAGTCATTTGCTTTTATAATCAACTATTTTAGACATCGATTGAAGTGGAAGTTTTTTATAAATCATCAACGATTTACAAGTCTTAATTAGCGTCCATGAGTGTTATGTTGCGCTGTACTCATACACGTCGTTCTAATACTTCAAGTTAAAACCTGAATGTGAATGATCATAGGTTCTAAGACAATCATGAACACTCACTCTCATTGCTTGATTTACGATTCAACTCTTTTGGAAGAAAATCGATTGGGGTGAAGTTTCTTAAAAAACTACTCCAAACGTATTACTAAGTCTTAATTACCGCATCATGAAGGTTCTTGGGTCCTGATACACGCTCGTGTTAATCACTTCAAGTTCAAACTTGAATATGAAATGGATAACTTAGGTTATAACCCAACGCTTGTAAACACTCAACCTCATTTCCTGAAACATTAAATCGTTTAGAACTACTCGTTGAAGTGAAGTTTCTAATAATTTATCAACCGCTGTACTACAGTAATACGCGCCAGGAAGGTTGTTGGGTCCTCAACATGCGTTCTAATAACTTCAAGTTAAAACCTGAAAGTGAAATGTATAACTCGGTTCTAATTACCAATTCGCACACGCAATCTCATTTCGGCTCTTGTTACGATCAACTCTTTTGGAATAAATCGATTGGGGTGAAGTTTTAATCTTTATCAAACGGAATTACTAAGTCTTAATTACGCATCCATGAAGGTTGTTAGGTCTTGAATACAGTCGTTTATCACTTCACGTCAAAACCGTGAATATGAAATGGTAATGAGGGTTATAACCACAAGTCTTGTACACTCAAACCTCATTTCCTGACACATTGTCAAGTCTTTTAGAACCTAATCGATGATGTGAAGTTTCTAATACTTATCAACGCATTACTAAACTGTAATTAAGCGTACATGAAGGTTGTTGGGGCCTCAAGAACGTAGTTCTAACACTTCAAGTAAAACCTTGAATGTGAAATGTTATAACTTAGGTTATAAACACCAGTAATATAACAATGTCAACTCATTGCTTGTACGATCAACTCGTTTGAAAAAACGTTGAATTTAAGTCGAATACTTTATTAATGCCTTAATAAGCTTAATAAGCGTCCATGAAGGTGTTGGGTCCTCCATAAACATCGTTTTAATAACTTCAATTGTAAACTAATTGTGAAATGGATAACTAGGTTTAAACCCCCAAGTCAGTAACACTCAACCTCATTTGATTGATAGTTCAATTCTTTTGAACAAATCGATTGAAGTGAAGTTTTAAGAATTCATCAAACGCATTACTAAGTTTTAATTTATATGTCCATGAAGTTGTTGGGTCCTCGATACACGTCGTCATAATCACTTCAAGTTAAAACCTTGAATGTGAAATAGATAAATTAGGTTCTAACCACAAGTCTTGTAACACTCAACTCATTTGCTTTATACGATCACACTTTTAGAACAACGATGGAAGTGAGTTTCTTATACATCATCAAAGCAATTACTAAGTCTAATTATTTTTTTTTTTTTTTTTTT
>CM039513.1:28170-48140 GCA_022432975.1 Begonia masoniana
AAGAAACAAATCGATTAAGTCAACGTTTCTTCTACAACATCAACGGCATGACAAGTCATAGTTGCGTCCATGAAGGTTGTTAAGTATTCATACACGTCGTTCTAATCACTTCATACTGTTTAAAACCTTGAATGTGAAATGGATTAAGTTAGTTCTAACCACAAAGAATTGTGAACTAATAATTTGCTTTATCAATTCAAACCTTTTAGAACAAATCGATTTAAGTGAAAGTTGCTTATAATCATCAAACGCATTACAAAGTCTTATTACGCGTCCGTGAAGGTTGTTGGGTGCTCAAATACACGGCGTTCTAATCACGTCAAGCTTACAACCATGGATGCCGAATGGATAAATTAGGTTCTAACACAAAGTCCTGGACACTCAAACATCATCTGCTTTATACAATCAACTTTTTAGAACAAATCGATTTACGTGAAGTTTATTATACATCATCAAACGCATTACTAAGTCTTAATCGCGTCCGTGAAGGTGTTGCGGTACTCAATACACCGTCGCTAATCACTTCAAGTTAAAACTTGAATGTGAATGGATAACTTAGGGTCTAATCCACAAAGTTTGGAACTCAAATCATTTACTTTATACAATCAACTCTGTTAGACCAAATAGATTTAAGTGAAGTGTTTTTTATACTCATCAAATGCATACTAAGTCTTAAATACGCGTTCATATGAAGGTGTGTTGGGTATCAATAAAAGTCGTCTAATCACTTCAAGTTAAAAACTTGATGGTGCCAATGGATAACTTAGGTTCTAACACAATCTGTAAAACACCAACTCATTGCTTTATACAATCAACTCTTTTAGAACAAATCGATTGAAGGGTGAAGTTTCTTATACATCATCAAATGCATTACTAAGTCTTAATTACGCGTCAATGAAGTTGTTGGGTAACTCAATAAACCGTCGTTCTAACAATTAATTACAATCTTGGAAAAAATGAAATGGATAACTCTTAAGTTCTAACAAAAGGCTTGTGACACTCAACCTCATTTGCTTATACAATCAACTCTTGCAAATCGATTTAAGTGAAGTTCTTATACATCATTCCACGCATTACTAAGTCTTAATTACGCGTCCGTGAAGGTTGGCTAGGTACTCAATACACTGTTCTAATAACTTCAAGTTAAAACCTGAAGTGTGAATGGATAAATTAGGTTCTAACAATCAAGTCTTGTGACACTCAACCTCATTGGCTTTTATACATCCAACTTTTTAGAAACAAAGCGATTAAGTGAAATTCTATACATCATCAAACGCCTTAAAAGTTTTAATACGCGTCCGTGAAGGTTGTTGGGTACTCATAACAGGTAGTCTAATCACTTCAAGTTAAAAGCTTGAAAATGAAATGAGTAAATTAAGTTTCTAAAACCACAGTTTGTGACCCCAACCTCCATTTGCTGTATACAATCAACCCTTTTAGAACCAATCGATGTAGTGAAGTTTCATTATACATCATTCAACGCCATTCCTAAGTCTAATTAACGCGTGCATGAAGGTTGCGGGTACTCAATACACGTCGTTCTAATCACATCAAGTTAAAACCTGAATTGTGACATGGATAACTGAAAGTTCTAACACAAGTTTTGTGACACTCAACTCATTGTTGATACAATAATCATCTAACACAAATTCGATTAAGTGAAGTTTTTTATACAATCATCAAACGCACTACTAAAGTATTAAATTAAGCGTTCATGGAGGTTGTGGGGTACTCAATACACGTCGTTCTAATCCCTCAAGTTAAAACTTAATTGGAATGGAAACTTAGGTTCTAACCACAAGTCTGTGCCACTCAACCTCATCTGGCTTGGTACAATCAGAATCTTTTAGAACCAAATCGATTAAGTGAAGTTTATTATACCACTCAACGCATTACTAAGTCATAATTTTCGCGTCCACGAAGGTTGTTAAGTATTCAATACACGGCGTTCTAATCACTCATTCAAGTTAAAACCTTTAATGTGACAAGGTAACTTAGGTTCTAACCACAAGTCCTTGATGACACTCAAAACCTCATTTGCTTTGTACAATCACTCTTTTAGAACAAATCGATTTAGTGACGTTTCTTATACACATCAAACGCTTACTAAGATCATAATTCGCGTCCATGAAGTTGTAGTATTCAATACACGTCACCCCCCCCGTTCTAAAGCACTTCAGTTAAAACCTTGAATGTGAATGATAACTTGGTCTAGACCCAGACAAAATTTTGACACTCAACTAATTTGCTTTATACAATCAACTCTTTTAAGAACAATCGTTTAAGTGAAGTTTCTTATACTCATCAAAAACCATTACTAAGTCTTAATTACGCGTTCGGAAGGTTGTTGGGTACTCAATACACGTCCGTTTCAGACTAATCACTTCAAGTTAAAACACATGTGAAATGCGAAAGGATACTTAGGTTCTAACCAAAGTCCTGTGACACTCAACCTCAGTTGCTTTATACAATCAACCTTTTAGGAACAAAAATCGATTAAGTGAAGTTCTTAATACATCAATCAACGCATACTAATCTTAATTAAACGCGTTCGTGAAGGTTGTTGGGTACTCAATACCTCGTCTAAAATCACTCAAGTTGAAAACCTTGATGAATGGATAACTTAGGTTCTAACCACAAGTCTTGTGACACTCAACCTCATTTACTTATACATCAACTCGTTTAGAAACAATCTATTGAGTGAAGTTTTTTATACTCATCAAACGCATTACTAAGTCTTATTACGCTTTTCTAAAGGTTGTTGGTACTCATACACTCCGTGTCGAAATCCACTTCAGTTACAACCTTGAATGTGAATTGATAACTTAACTTAGGTTCTAACCACAAGTCGTATAACACTCAACCTCGTTTGTTTTATACAACAACTCTTTTATCGAACAAATCGATTGAAGTGAAGTTTCATATACATCATCAAACGCATTACTAAGTCTTAATTACGCGTTCATGCAGGTTGTTGGGTACTCAATACACGTCCGTTCTAATCACTTCAAGTTAAAACCTTGAATGTGAAATGGATAACTTAGGTTCTAACCACAAGTCTTGTAACACTCAACCTCATTTGCTTTATACAATCAACTCTTTTAGAACAAATCGATTGAAGTGAAGTTTCTTATACATCATCAAACGCATTACTAAGTCTTAATTACGCGTCAATGAAGGTTGTCGGGTACTCAATACACGTCGTTCTAATCACTTCAAGTTAAAACTTCGAATGTGAAATGGATAACTTAGGTTCTAACCAGAAGTCTTGTAACACTCAACCTCATTTGCTTTATACAATCAACTCTTTTAGAACAAATCGATTGAAGTGAAGTTTCTTATACATCATCAAACGCATTACTAAGTCTTAATTACGCGTCAATGAAGGTTGTTGGTTACTCAATACACGTCGTTCTAATCACTTCAAGTTAAAACCTTGAATGTGAAATGGATAACTTAGGTTCTAACCACAAGTCTTGTAACACTCAACCTCATTTGCTTTATACAATCAACTCTTTTAGAACAAATCGATTGAAGTGAAGTTTCTTATACATCATCAAACGCATTACTAAGTCTTAATTACGCGTCAATGAAGGTTGTTGGTTACTCAATACACGTCGTTCTAATCACTTCAATTAAAAACCTTGAATGTGAAATGGATACTTAGGTTCTAACCACAAGTCTTGTGATGCCGAGCCTCGATCGAAAGGTCCGGACCCGACAACAACGCGAAATAATTCTAGGAACGCCTTTTTGATTTTCAGAACACGTCAGGAACTAATACCCCATCGAATAATTCGATGGAACCCTAGCAGCTATTCAAAAATAGGAGCTTTGATCCAGCCACCACCTTTTGGCTAAACCAAAGCTAATCAAACAGAGCTTGACACCAGACCAAACTCGTTTGTAAAACCAAAGCTACAAGCGATATTCTTCAAGCGTGACTTTGAGAAGATCGTCGTTCCGTGCGCAAAGCAAGATAAATCCTCTCTAAAAAAACACTCAATTTTTAATTCAACTTGTGCTTTTAAATCAAAGTTTTTGCCCATTACTAGGCTACCATGAAAATTAAATTAATAGTAAGAAAAAAATGAAAATAAAATAACTAATAAAACGTGAGATATGATCCTTTGCATATAAGGATATCACTCACTTTAAACACTCGTGGAATATGATTTGAATTGATTTGAGTAGATTCTTTCGGATAAAATCTCTTATAGTGATTTGTTTGGGATTTTGCATGTCGTCTCATGTGACTTTTTAATTCTTGCCGTTCATGTGCATGGACATGTAAATCTTCATGCCATCTTTGGCCCTCCTTGCTTCAACTTGATTTTGATTATCTTCAATCCTCGACACATTCAATAGTTTTTAAGGATCAGTTGTCGCGGCTCCTTCTCTCCCTTGATCTCTAAACTTAATCCTGTAAGGCCTCACGCCACTTTCTTAGCCCTTGGACCGTGTCATTGGGCCCAATGTTCCTCAAGTTGGATCTTTGCTCTTGGCTTGGGCTTTGTCCGCTCTTTGATCACAACATTCCCTCCCTCTTCGAAAGATTCGTCCTCGAATCTCCTGCATCAATATAAAGATAAACACTAACATTAAAAGAGGCACTACTTACATAGTTCCGCTAGGTAAGTCGATCTTGTAAGGCATTGTCGTTTAGGATTGCGTTCAAGGACTTGAAATGGTCCTCTCCTCGTGGATGCACCTTCTTTTTTTCGTTTATTTGAAACCTCTCTTTCGAGATGTCGCCAAACCCAATCTCCGAGGTTCCAAATATAACTTTTTACGGCTTTTGTTTGCTGTGACGTGCATAAATCGCGGTTCTCTCTCGAATGTTCTCTGTGTACTTTCAGATGTAGGGTCCTAAACAAATTTATTAGCTTTTCGTCTCCTCAAAATTACAACTCGTTAGTAGTAAGATAAACAATCAGAGGAGATAAATGATTAAATCCATAAACAATTTCAAATGGTGAATATGAAGTAGTTGAATGAACACCTAGTATAACAAATTCAACATGAGGTGATACATTTTTCCCATGTTTTAAATTTTTAGAATAATCTCTCTAAACAACGTAGAAAGTGTTCTATTACCACTTCTTTTGTCCATGAACAACCGGTGTGGGTGTGCCACGGTTAGAATAAAAGTTTTGTTCCTAGCTTACCTCCACACAGGTCTCCAAAGTGACTTAGGAACTACATCTCTTCACCACAATGGTTTTTAGGAATTCCGTGTAAACCTTCACAACTTCTTTGAAATAATCCGCCACATAAGTAGCGTCGTTTGTCTTTGAGCATGCTATAAGTGATCCATCTTACTAAACCTATCCACTACCACAAAAATATGCTATCTTCCTCCCTCCTTAGTGTCCTCGGCAAACCAATCACAATCCATCGAGATGTCCCCCAAGGCGCCACGGTTGGTTAGGAATAGGTAAGGATTTACTTTCCATAAGGTTTAATCTTTGATTTGGCCTTTCCTACACTCAATGCCTTATCACAAATGCTTGAACATGATTCCTCATTTTCCGTCCAATAAAAATGGTTTCACAAAGCACACTCAATGAGTTTTTAGTAATCCACGTGTCCCATTACCCATCTCCAGAGTCTCCTCTAACCAGTAACTCTTTAAGCACATTTAGGAATACAAGCTTAAGCCTTTTTAAATAAAACCATCATATTTATAATAATCATTATATGCATGTTTTTCACATTCTTTCCAAACAAGTTCAAATCTGATCCCGATTCATATAATTCTTTATAAATCAATCCTACAACTTAGATGTGGTAAAGTAGTTATAAGCCGTACCCTTCTTTGACATGCATCGGCACCACATCTCTTTATTACCTTTTTTATGATGATAACATAAGGAAGGTCTCTCTCTTCTATGAACTCCATCCACTTTGCATGTCTCTTGTGCAACTTTCCCTTGTGTCTTGAATACGTGTTTTTTAGCTTTCATGTCGGAATGGATGATGAACTCCTTGGGCCACAAGTAGTGTTGCCACGTTGGTATGTTCTCACCAAGCATAAACAACTCCTTGTCGTTGTTTGGTAGTTTAAGACCCCACGCGCCACTAAGCTTTTCACTAAAGTAAGCAATCGGCTCATATCCGCGTTAGCATTCCGTAGGTGTCGCCACTCCTTCGATTGCCGTTACCTTTTCCTAACCTTTTCATTCGTCCACAGAACTCCCACTCGGCTCCTACAAACACCAAGAAAACTAACCATTCCAGCAAAAAGTGCACTTTTTGAGGTTTTATCTATAATTGGGTATCCGCAAAACATTAAAAATAGATTTTAAATGTTTCACATGTTGTTCTAACTAATGTTTTGCTATAACTAATGTATCATCAAAATAAACCACAACAATTTTCCAATAAAATAATTTTGCATTTTATCTATCAACCCAGCCTAATATAATAATAGGTGCAATTATAAGAACAGGGGCCTTACCAACCATCAAACCTCTTTGATGTTCCAGTTGACTTGGCACAACGTACTTTGTTACTAAATTTTAATGCTTCTCAATCACTGCTCAAAGGAAGAATTTTCGATTTCGAAACTCCTCGGAATCATAATTTATTTTTCTCTGCAAAAGAAAAGAATAAATCTTGGAAGAAAACTTGGTGCATTCCGTTATATGATAAATAAACATCTTTATATAAGCAAAATCTCTCAACGCTTATCCTCACTTGGTTCTCACCAGCAATTTGCTTCGCACTTGACTTTTGTTCCTCTCTCCCTCGGTTGTTATCTCTTTTTTTCCTCTGATTTTTTCTCTCTTTGCCTCCCGCGATTTTTCTCCCTCTAATCTCTTTTCAACTAATTTTTCTTCTCCACTTTTCCTCTCTATCTTTTAGCCTCTTTTCTTTTCAACTAATTTCTTTTCACCACTTTCTTTTTCTTTTTCGTTCTCGGCCTCTTTTTCAACTAATTTCTTTTCAACCCTTTCTTTCCTCTCTTCATCCTATTATTTGGAAATCCTTCGCGATCCTCTCTTGATCTTCAATGGCCTCCTGGCCTTTAATGGTGTAGGATAACCAGTTTTTTTCCATTGTAAACCAACAGAAACTCATTCTTGTAAACATATCTTGCTGTTTCTATCAGTATTGCCCAGGGCCGCCCCCAAAGTATGTGTGTACTTGCATCGGAACTACATCACATACAATTTATCTTGGTACCTTCCAATTGATAAAGGAACTTCCACCTGTTTAGAGTCACCTTGATTTCTCCACAATCGCTTGACCAGTGCAACTTGTATGGTTTTGGATGTTGCTTCGTTTTTCAAGTTTCACATTTTGGACTAGTAATGTGCTTGGCTACATTGGTGCAATTTCCCACTATTGATGATCAACTACAAACTTTGTTTGACAACATGGCATCTTGTATGGAAAAATATGCTCACAGTTGTACTTTGGGGCTCCATCTTCCTTAGTTTGCACATTCAATAACTCGCCCTGTGACTAATTGAGCTCCTTTTACTGGTTCTCCTCCATCAAGTCACTTTTTGTTTCCCAAATCGTACATTCTCTTGGTCCGGTCTTGTCTTGCCCTTGTACAGGTGGAATATTTACTTTGTTACACTTAAATCATCATCTCTCCGTACGACCTATCATTCCTTTCCCTTTGATAATATCCCTATTATCTTTGAATTTTCCATCAAAATTATTCCGTTGCCGCTTATGACTAGGGGATGGGATTCCAATCGGTCCATCCTCGGATTTGACCTTTGAAATTTTCTTTGCAATGGTTTCATGAACCACTGTAGATCCCTCCTAGTTTTGTTCTCCACGCCATGATATTCTTTATCAACCACAATAAGACAATAAAAGAAAATTGTTAGAAGTAAAAAGAAAAAATATTCAAAAATGGACCTTAACCTCTCCCTCACGTGTTTCCTCTCGATGGATGGTCACTCCCACTCGTGTTTCACTCCATCAAAATTAAGGGCTTTTCTTAATAGTCTCACCCCTCTTTTGCTTTTAGCGTCTAGATCTCCCTTTTAGTTCTTTAGTAAGAACTTGATCGATGTAAATATTCAACAAGCCAACTATAAAAAAATCAAAAACTTTAAAACGTAAGTTCAAACTTGTAAAGATGGCTACATCAAGGGTAATGTTGAAATAAGACAAAACTTAGACGAAGCACATATTTCAAATGAAGATTCAACAATTTAAACCTTCAAAAAATAAATGTGGATAAGACAATATTTCAATGAAGATTCAATAATTTAATTTTCAAAGAACAATTATCTCCGAATTTAAGAACGATTTTTGAATTTAAGGCTTAAATTTCAAATCTCTAGTAACAATTTCGATTAGTTTTTTTTTGGGGGGGGGGGGGGGGGGAAAAACGTTCTCCACAAACAACTCCTTTTTTTTCCTTTTTTTTTACTACTTTTGACAATTCTTTTTTTTTTTTGTACTTTTGACAACTCTCTTTTTTTTTTTTAATTTTGACAAACTCTTTTTTTTTGTACTTTTCAAGAAGACAAATTCAGAGAAAAAAGACTCACTGATGACCGAATAAAGAAGATGAAGAAAAAAAATTGATAACATAAAAATATTAAAGATAGCTTCTTGATCAAGGAGCCGAAGCTCTGATAACCAACTTTGCGAACCTCGATCGAAAGGGACCCCCTGGAACCACCCGAAACAACGCGGAATAATGTCTAGGGAACGCCTTTTGATTCAATAACAAGTAAGGAACGAAGACCCCCATTCGAATAATTCGATGGAACCCTAGCTACTCAAAATATGAGCTTTGACCCGGCCACACCTTGGCTGAACCAAGCAAATCAAAACAGGAGCTTGACCCAGACCAAACTCGTTGGTAAGAACCAAAGCTATCAAGCGAGATTCTTCAATCGTGACTTGAAGAAGATCTCGTTCTTACCGCAGAACTAAAGATAAATCCTCTCTAAAAAACCCATTTTAATTCAAACTGTTCTTTTAAATCAAAAGTGTTTTGCATTTATATGCTACACTGAAAATTAATTAAATAATAATAAAAAAAATAAAATAAAATAACTAATAAAACGTAGATAATGATCCTTTGCATGATAAGATATCACTCACGTTGTAAACTACGTTTTGATAGTTTGAATGATTTGAGTAGATCTTTTCGGTAAATCTCTTTTCGTATTTGTTTGGATTTGCATGTGCTTCTCATGTGACTTTTTTTATTCCTTGCACGTTGCATGTGCATGGCACATGTAAATCCTTCATCATGCATCTTTGGCCTCCCTATTGCTTCAACTTTGATTTTGAATTATCTTCAATCCTCGCCACATTCAAGAGTTTTCGATCAACCGTTGTCGCGTGCTCCTCTCTCCCTTGTATCTCTAACTTAAAATCCTGTCAGGCCTCACACACTTCTTAGCTTTGGACCGGAGTCATTAGGCCACTCAAATTTCCTCAATTGGATTCGTTGCTCTTTAGGTCTTTGGCTTTGTCGCTACTGCTTTGAATCACATCATCTTGTAACACTCAAACCAACCCTCATTGCTTATACAATCAACCTTTTAGAACAAATCGATTGAAGTGGAGTTTTGTTGTACTCAAATCAAACCATTACTAAGTCATATTTCGCGTCCATGGATTTGTTGGGTCCTCAATACCGTGGTCTAATCACTTCAAAGTTAACCTCATGTGAAATGGGTAGAACTTAGGTTCTAAAACCAAAAATTTTGTACACTCACCCTCATTTTTGCTTTATACAATCAACTCTTTCAGAACAAATCGATTGAAAGTAGTTTCTTATACATGATCAACGCATACTAAGTTTTATTACGCGTCCCTGAAGGTTGTTGGGTACTCAATACACGTCGTCTAACACTCACAATGAAAACAACTAAAAAACTGACTGTGAATGGCTAACTAGTTCTACCCAAGTCTTGTAACACTTGGCCTCAACCTCATTGTCTTTATTACAATCACCTTTAGAACAAATCGATTGAAGTGAAATTTCTTATACAATCATCTAACCAGTTACTAAGTCCGTAAATTATACTCGTCCATGAAGGTTGTCTTTTACTCAATACACCACGTCGTTCCTAAAATAGTTTCAAGTTAAAACTGAAAAGTGCATGGATAACTTAGGTTCTAATCTAACCACAAGTTTGTAACACTCAACCTCATTTGCTTTGACAATCAACTCTTTTAAACAATCGATTGAAGTGAAGTTTGTTATACTCATCAAACTCATTACTAAGTCGTAATTACCGCTCCGTGAAGTTGTCCGGTACTCATACCTCGTTCTAAATCATTCAGTTAAAACTTTTTCGAATGTGAAATGATAACTTTTTTTGTTTCTAACCAGAAGTCTTGTAACACTCAACCTGCATTTCATTTTTTTTTGCCTTATAAATCAAGTCCCGTTAGAACAAATCGATTGAAGTGAAATTTATTATACATCATCAAGACAAACGCATTACTAGATCCATATTTCGTGTCCATGAGGTTGTGGGTACTCATAACACGTCGTTCCTAATCACGTTGAAGTTAAAACTTGAATGTGAAATGGATAACTTTGGTTCACTAACCAGAAATCGTTTTAACTCTCCACCTCAATTGCTTTAATACAATCAACTTTAGAACAAATCGAGGTGAAGTGAATTTCTGATTACTCATCAAACGCATTACTAAGTCTTAATTACGCGTCCATGAAGGTTGTTGGAAACCTGGACGAAAGGAACCCGGGAACCGACAACAACGCGGAATAATTCAAAGGAACGCCCTTTGCGATTCAAGAACACGTACGGAACTATCGACCCAATCGAAGAATGCGATGACCCAAGTTATCAAAAAACAAGAGCTTGACCCGAAGCACACCGGTGGCTGAACAAAGCTATCAAAACAGGGAGCTTGACCCAGACCAAAATGTTGGTAAGAACCAAAGCTATACAAGCGAGATTCTTCAAGCGTGACTTGAAGAAGAGCGTTGTTTCTTCGCAAAGAACTAAAGAGAAATCCTTCTAAAAAAAACTCAATTTTGTAATTCAATTGTTTTCTATTAAATCAAATAGTTGCCATTAATAGGCGACACATTAAACACAAAAACTTAAAAAAAAAAACAAACAAATTAAATAATAATAAAACGAAATTAACATAAAATAAAAATAAAATCGCGGGAGATAATGATCCTTGGCATAATCACGATTACTCAGTTTGAATATCTTTGAGTAGATGCTGTCGGATATGATCGTTTCCCACGAGATTTGTAGGATTTGCATGTGCTTGCTATGTGACCTTGAATTCCTCGGATAAGCATGGGCTGGGCGCATGTCCTCTTAATGCCTACATGTGCATGTGGCATGGCACATGTGGTTTAATTGCTTAAATGTGATGGCGTCGCATCCGCCCAAATCTCATAAGATCTTCAATATAATCTAGGCTTCTTACTATGATCATTGGGCCGCCCGTAGCTCAAGAATCTTTGTTCTTGGGCTTTGACTTGTCTCACTTTGGATCACATATAAATCAAGTCATGTGTGATCTTTATCTCTTTCCACACACGTGAAATCTTTATCCGTGTACTTTGTGGGGATCTCTACCTTCGCTCTCAATCAATTGGGATTGTGGAGACCCAATTCTGTGCCTGGTGGGTCTTATGGCCCAGTTTGGGGCCACTCCTGATTATAAAACTCTATTTTTATAGTCTTGTGCTTTTGTTGTGATGGCTCTTTTTCTTGGCTTTCAAGACTAAACCCATGTGAAGCTTTGTTCGTTGGACATCTTATCTCTAATAGATCATGGTCCTTGACAATGAGATTTATGTTTCGCGGTCACATCAGTTGGGTACTCAATATACGTCTGTTCTAACACTTCAAGTTAAACTTGAATGGGAAATGTATAACTTAGGTTCTAACCACAAGTTTTGTATGGTAACTACAACCTCATTGCTTTAACAATCAACCCCTTTAGAAAACAAATCGAATTGCAGTGAAATTTCTATACATCTCAAAACGCATTTACTAAGTCTTATTACGCGTCCATGACGGTTGTGGGGTACTCAATTACACGGCGTTCTAATACTAAAGTTCAAACCGTGATGCGGATCATAGGATCGAACGGACCCAGGACCCGGACAACAAACGCGAAATAATTGAAAAGGAACGCCTTTTGATTAAAGAACAAAGTAAGGACTAGGACCCCATCGACGAATGCGATGGGAACCCTGAGTTGATCAAAAAAGGAGCTTGACCCGAGCCAACCGTTTGGCTGAACCAAAGATATCAAAACAGGAGCTAAACCAAAACAAACTCACGTTTGGTAAGAACCAAAGCTATCAAGCGAGGATTCTTCAAGCGTGACTTGAAGAAGCTCGTTGTTCGTCGCAAAGAACTAAAGAGAAATCCTCTCTAAAAAAATCGTGAGATAATGATCTTTGCATGATAAGATTATCAGCTCCGTTTACTACGTTGAATAGATCTTGAATTGATGAGTAGATCTTGCGGATAAAATCTCTTATACGTGATTTGTTGGGATTGGCATGTGCTTTCATGTGCTGTTTTTTTAATTCTGCACGTGCATGGCATGGCACATGTAAAATCTTCATGCACTGTGGCCTCCCTTGCTTCAACTTGATTTTGATTATCTCAATCCGACACATCACTAGTTTATAGATAAAGTTTGTCGAGGCTCCTCTCTCAAGTGGATCTCTAACTAATCCTGTAAGGCATTAACGCAACTTCTTAGGCTTGGCCGTTGTGAATTGGCCGCCAATGTTTCCTCAATTGGAGCGTTGCTATTGGCTTGGGCTTTGTCGTGCTGATCACATCATTCCCTCCCCTTCGAAACGATTCGTTCTCGAATCTCCTGACATATAGAAAAGATAAGTCACAACATTAAAGAGCACTAACATTACCCTATTCGCTAGGTAAGTCGATCTGTATCCATTGCGTTGTTATGCGTTCACGGAATTGAAAGCGTCCATCTCCTCGTGGTGAAACGCTTTTTTTTGTTTTTTCGGTTTTTGATTTTGAAACATTCTTTCGAGGATGTAGCCAAACCCAATCTCGGGTTCAAATAATTCTTTTTACGGTTTTGTTTGCTTGCGCAGAATGCTTTCTCTCTCGAATTTCTGTACTTTCCGATGTAAGTCCCTAACAAATTTAGCTTTTTCTCTCCATCAAAAATTAACAAACTGTTTGAGTAGGTAGAGATAAAATATCAAGAGGAGAGCAATGAATAAATCCATATAAACAATGTCAAATGGTGATGAAAGGAAGTAGTCAAGCACCACTCCTTATAAAGCAAATTCAACATGAGGTATACATTTTCCCATTGTTTTAATTTGTAGAAATAATCGCTCTTAACAACGGAGAAAGTGTTCTATTTACCACTTTGTTTGTCCATCGTTTGGGGGGGTGGCCCCGGTAGAGAATAAAAGTTTTGTTCCTAGCCTTACTCCACAAAGTCTCAAAAGTACTAGAATTTACATCTCTAATCACTTCACAATGGTTTAGGAAAATTCCGTGTAACGCACAACTTCTTTGAAGAATAAGTCCGCACATAAGTAGCGTCGTTTGTCTTGAGCCTGCTATAAGTGAGCCATATTACAAACTATCCATTACACAATATGCATCTTTTCCCTCATTGGTCCTCGGCCAAACAATCACAACATCCATCGATAGGTCAAAAGGTTGGTTCGGAAGGTAGAGGATGTGTAATTTCCATAAGGTTTAATCTTGGATGGGCCTTTCTACACTCACTGCACTTATCCAAATGGCTTGAACATTGATGCCTCATTTTCGGCCAATAAAAATGTCACAAAGCCACACTCAATGTTTTAGTAACTCCAAAGGTCCCCTTTCACCTCCCTCATGAGTTCTCAACACGACTCTCTTAAAAGAAACTTTAGGAATACAAAGCTTATCCTTTTTAAATAAAAAATCCTCATATTTAAATAATCAGTATATGCATGTTGTTCACATCTTTCAAACAAGATCAAAATCTGAGTCGATTCATATTAGTTCTTTATTAAAATTCAATCCTAAAAACTTAGATTGTAAGTAGTTATAAGCACGTACCTTCTTGACAATTGAACGAACCCACATTCTCTTGACCTTTTTTATGAGAATAACATAAGGAAAGGTCTCTATGAACTCATCCACTTTGCATGTTCTTGCAACTTTACTTGTTGGTCTTTAAGTGTTTGAGGCTTTCATGTCGGAATGGATGAGGAACCTCTGGGGCCACAAGTAGTGTTGCCAGTTGTAATGTTCCACCAGGAATAAACTCCTTGCGTATGTTGGTCAGTGTTTAAGACGCGCCACTAAGCTTTTCACTTAAAGTAAGCAATCGGCTTCTATCCTCGTTAGCATTCTTAGGGTCGGCCATACTTGATGCCTGACCTTTTTTCGTCCACAGAACCTCCACTCGCGCTCACTACAAAACCAAAGAAACACTACAGATTCAGGCAAAAAGTGCACTTTTTGAGGTTTTAGCATATAATTGGTTTATCGCAAAACATCTAAAAATTAGCTTTTAAAGTTTCACATTTTTCTAATGTTTTGCATAACTAATGTATCATCAAATAAAAACCCCACAAATTTTCCATAAAATAATTTGCCTTTATTATCAACCTTATCTATATAATAGGTGCAATTATAGAATAGTGGCCGTACAACCCACTCAAACCTCTGATGTTTCCAGGTGACTTGGAACTACGTAACTTTGTACGAAATTTTTATTGTTCTCAATCACTCTAAGAGGAGAAAATTTTGATTTCGAAACTCTCGGAATTTTCTATTTATTTTTCGCAAAAGACAACGAAATAATACTTGGAAGAATAACTTGGGAGTCGTTAGATGATAAATACATCTTTATATAAAAGCAAAATAATTCTCAGCTATCCTCATTTTGTTCATCAAGCAATTGCTTTCTCACTTGACTTTTGTTCACTCTCTCCCTCGGTTTTATCTTTTTTCCTCGATTTTTCTCTCTTGCTCCCCGGATTTTCATCCCTCTTTATGCTCTTTCAAACTATTTGCTTTCTCCACTTTCTGTATTTGCCTCTTTTCACACTAATTTTTTTGTTTTTTTCACCACTTTCTTTTATTTTTGCGCCTCTTTTCAACTAATTTCGTTTCACACTTTCTTTCTCTCTTTAATCCTTAATTATTTGAAATTCCTTCGCGATCCTCTCTGCTTTCAAGTGCCTCACATGCTTTTAATGGTGTAAGGAAACCGTGTTTTCCATTGTAAACCAAACGATATATTCTTGTAACATTATACTGCTTTTTCTATCCTATGCCAAGGTATTCCCCAAAAGTATGTGTCGCTTGCATCAGGCATATACATCAACATAAACTTTATACTGGTACTTCCAATTGATAAAGGAACTTGTTCCACCTGTTTATCACCTTGATTGCTCACAACTCGCTTTGGACCATGCAACTTGTAGGTTTGGGATGTTGCTCGGTTTTCAAAGTTCAACTTGTGACTAGTAATGTGCTGCTTACATTGGTGCAATTCCCATATGATGATCAACTACAACTTTGTGGCACATGGCTCTTGTATGGAAATATATGCTCACGTTGGACTTGGCTCCTCTTCCTAGTGTGCATATCCACTCTAGCCTGTGACTAATTGATCTCCTTTATGTTTCCCTCAAGTTCTACTTTGTTCCCAATCCAATATCTTTGGGGCGTTCTCCCTTGTAAAGGTGGAATATTTACCTTGATGTTTACTAGATCATCATTTCTCGGTACGCCCTATCATTCCTTCCTTTGAAATATACCTATCTTGAATTTCATCACCATTAGTCCTTGCGGTATGACTCCCCCTCCCAGGGGATGAGATTCCAATAGGTCAATCTCGTATTAGAGCCTTGAAATTTCTTGCATGCTTTCATGAAAAACTTTAAATCCTCCTCGTTTTGTCTCCACTCATGATATCTTTATCAACCACAATAAGAAAATAAAAAGAACAAGTGTTAGAAGTAAAAGAAAAAAAATAGTACAAATAATGGACCTTACTCTCACTAACGTGTTTTACTTCGATGGATGTAACTCCATGGTTCACTCAAAATTAAGGCTTTGTATAATAGTCTCACCCTCCTTGCCTTTTTAAGTCTAGATCTCCCTTTTAGTTATTTACGTAGACTTGATCGATGGTACATATTCAAACAACCAAACTATAAAAAATCAAACTTTAAAGCTTAAAGTTCCAAACTTGTAACGATGGCTAAATCAGAAGGGGATGATGAAATAGACAAAACTTTAGCCGAAGACATTTTCAATGAAGATTCAACAATTAAACCTTCAAGAATAAATTTGGAAAAGCCAATATTTCGAATGGAATGATTCAAATAATTTGAATTTCAACGAACAATTATCTACGCATTTAAGAACGCTTGTTGAATTAAAAGGCTAGAAATTTCAAAATCTCTAGAACAAAATTCAGATTTTGTTTTTTTTTGATTTCACAAATATTTTTGTGTTTTAATTGACAATCTTTTTTGTGTGACTTTTGAAACTCTCTTTTTTTTTTGACTTTTGACAAACTCTTTTTTTTGTACTTTTCAAGAAGGCCAAATTCAAGAGAAAAAAAGACTCAATGATGACGAATAGAAAAGATGAGAAAAAAAATTGGATAACAAAAAAACTGAAAGATAGATTCTTGAATCAAGGAGCCGAAAGCCGTGTACAAGGAGCGAATCGCGAGCGAAACGGACCCGGGGACCCGACAACAACGCGGAAATAAATCTAGGGAACGCCTTTGTGATTCAAGAACAAAAATAATGGACACTAAGACCCCAATCGAATAAATTCGTGGAACCATAGCTATCAAAAAGGTAGCGGACCCGAGCCACACCTGTTGGCTGAACAAGGATCAAAAAGGAGCTTGACCCAGACCAAACCGTTGGTAAGAACCAAAGCTATCAAGCGAGATCTTCAGCGTGATTGAAGAAGATCGGCGTTCTTCGTCCAAAGAAACTAAAGGAAACCTCTCTAAAAAAACAATCAATTTTTAATTCAAACGTGGCTTTTAATCAAATGTTTTGCCATTAAATAGGCACACATGAAAATTAATAATATCATAAAAAAAAATAAAAATAAAATTAAACTAATAAATCGTGAGATAATGGTCCTTTGCTGATAAGTATCATCTCACGTTAAATACGTTGAATAGGATTGAATTGATTTGAAGTAGATCTTTCGGATAAAAAGCTCTTATACGTGATTTGTTTGGAGTTGCATGTGCTTCTCATGTGGACTTTTTTAATTCTTGCAGTGCATGTGTGGAACATGTAAATCTTCAGCATCTTTGGCCTCCCTTGCTTCAACTGACTTTTGAGTACTTAAATTCCTGACACATTCATAGTTTTTAGATCAGTTGTCGCGGCTCCTCTCTCCTGGATCTCTAAACTGAATCCTTGTAAGGCCTCACAAACTTCTTAGCCTTCTGGGACCGAGTCATTAGGCCGCAAAGTCTCATTGGATCGTGCTCTTGGGCTTGAGGCTTTGTGTGCTTTGATCACATATCTTGACCACTAACCTCATTGATTTATACAATCAAATATTTTAGAAACACGATTGAAGTGAGTTTGTTATACATCATCAAACGCATTACTAAGTCATAATTCGCTTACATGAAGGTTGGTGGGTCCGCAATACAGTGATTCTAATCACGTCAAGTTACACCCTTCAATGTGGAATGGAGAACTTAGGTCTAACCAAAAAAGTTTTGTAAACTAACTAATTTGCTTATACAATCAACTCTTTCAGAACAAATCGATTGAAGTAAGTTTCTGATTACCTCATAACAACGTTACTAAGTTTTTAATTACGCGGTCCATGACGGGTGTGGGTACTCACATAAACGCGTTTAATAACTCAAGTTAAAACACTGTAATGTGAATGTGATAAATTAGGGTCTAACACAAGTCTTGTAACACTCAACCTCATTGCTTTATAACAATCAACTCTTTTAGAAACCAAAATCGAGTGAAGTGAAATGCTGATACACATCGACGCAGTACTATCGTCTTATTACGCGTCCATGAAGGTTGTTGGGTACAATACACGTCGTCTAATAGTTTCAAGTTAAAAACCTGAATGTGAAATGGATAAGCTTAGGTTCAACCAAAGTCTGTAACCGCAACTCATTTCTTATACAATCACTCTTTTAGAACAAATCGATTGAAGTGAAATTTATTATACATCATCAACGCATTACTAAGTCATAATTTCGCGTCCATGAAGGTTGTGGGGTACTCAATACACGTCGTTCTAATCACTTGAAGTTAAAACCTTGAATGTGAAATGGATAACTTTGGTTCTAACCAGAAATCTTGTAACACCAACCTCATTTGCTTTATACAATCAACCTTTTAGAACAAATCGATTGAAGTGAAGTTTGTAACACATCAAACGCATTACTAAGTCTTAATTACGCGTCCATGAAGGTTGTTGGGTACTCAATACACGTCGTTCTAATCACTTCAAGTTAAAACCTTGAATGTGAAATGGATAACTTAGGTTCTAACCACAAGTCTTGTAACACTCAACCTCATTTGCTTTATACAATCAACTCTTTTAGAACAAATCGATTGAAGTGAAATTTCTTATACATCATCAAACGCATTACTAAGTCATAATTTCGCGTCCGTGAAGGTTTTCGGGTACTCAATACACGTCGTTCAAATCACTTCAAGTTAAAACTTCGAATGTGAAATGGATAACTTTGGTTCTAACCAGAAGTCTTGTAACACTCAACCTCATTTGCTTTATACAATCAACTCTTTTAGAACAAATCGATTGAAGTGAAATTTCTTATACATCATCAAACGCATTACTAAGTCTTAATTACGCGTCCATGAAGGTTGTCGGGTACTCAATACACGTCGTTCTAATCACTTCAAGTTAAAACCTTGAATGTGAAATGGATAACTTAGGTTCTAACCACAAGTCTTGTAACACTCAACCTCATTGCTTTATACAATCACTCTTTTAGAACAAATCGATTGAAGTGAAGTTTCTTATACATCATCAAACGCATTACTAAGTCTTAATTACGCGTCCATGAAGGTTGTTGGGTACTCAATACACGTCGTTTTAATCACTTCAAGTTAAAACCTTGAATGTGAAATGGATAACTTAGGTTCTAACCACAAGTCTTGTAACACTCAACCTCATTTGCTTTATACAATCAACTCTTTTAGAACAAATCGATTGAAGTGAAATTTCTTATACATCATCAAACGCATTACTAAGTCTTAATTACGCGTCCATGAAGGTTGTCGGGTACTCAATACACGTCGTTCAAATCACTTCAAGTTAAAACTTCGAATGTGAAATGGATAACTTAGGTTTTGACTGCAATTTTTGTCGTACTTAAATTTCAGGTCGGTTATGGGTTTGAAAAAAAAATCCCAAAATTGTGGTCACGGGTTCGGTCCGGACTTGGACCGGACCGAACCGGCCGTGCCCACCCCTATTGTAATCTTGAATATATTTCGCATTGCTGCCCGTTTAACTAATGTCTCCAATCTTTAATGCGAAGACCACTGCCGCTAGTTCCAGGTCAGCGTCGGATAATTCTGTCATAAGGCTTAAATGCAGAGACGCATAGGCAATAATCTCCCGTCTGATGTACGCATCCAAGACCAAACTTAGACGCGTCGCAATAAATACCTAACTTTCGCCCTCAACGGCAGCGTAAGAATGGAGCCGTTTCATTCTGTTTCAGTTCGGAAAGCTTTATCACATGCAGCTGTCCGTATAAACTTTTCTTCTTCCTCGTCAAGTGTGAAAGAGGACGCAATCTGCGAGAACCCCTCGATAAATTCGGTAATACCGGCCAATCTGAGAAAATCCGCGTATCTCCAGTACATTCCTAGGCTGCTGACAATACTTTTAGAAATTGAATCTGACTCGGGTCACAGGAAACTCCCTCCTAAATATGACCGATGACCAAGAAAAATAACCCTCGGTCAAGCAAAAATTCACATTAGA
>CM039513.1:58329-132544 GCA_022432975.1 Begonia masoniana
TTTCAAGGTTTTAACTTGACGTGATTCGAGACGACGGTATTGAGGACCCAACAACCTCATGGCGAGTAATTAAGACTTAGTAATGCGTTTGAAAAGGCATAAGAAACTTCACTCATCGATTGTTCAACAGAGTGAACGATCAAGAACATTAGGTGATGTACTTGACTGTGGTTGAGAACCTAAGTTTTCAGTTTCACATTCGAGGTTTTTAACTGGAAGTGATGAGAACGACGGTTATTGAGGACCACAACCTTCATGAACGCAGGAATTAGACTTGTAATGGTTGATTAATCATAGAAACTCACTTCAATCGATTGTTCCAAAGAGTTGAAATAGCAAGCAATGAGGTTGAGTGCTACCCTGACTTGTGGTTAGACTACCATGTTATCCATTTCACTTCAAGGTTTTAACTAAAGTGATGAGAAAGACGTTTGAGGCCCTAACAACCTTCAAGGACGAGATTAAGACTTAGTAAGCGTTTGATGAAAGCATAAGAAATTCACTTCAATCGATTTGTTCCAAAAGAGTGAACGTATCAAGCAAATGAGGTTGAGTGTTACATGAATTGGGGTTAGAACCTAAGTTATCCATTTCACATTATAGGTTTTAACTGAAGTGATTAACGCGTGTATTGAGGGCCCAATAACATTCAGGGCGAGTAATAGGACTAGTAATGGTTTTGAGAAGCATAAGAAACTTCACTCAACGATTTGTTCCAAAAGAGTTGAACGTATCAAGAAAAATTAGGGTAATGTACATGACTTGTGGTTAGAACCTAAGTTCTCAATTCACATTAGAGGTTTTAACTTGGAAGTGGATATAACGAGTGTATGAGGGCTAACAACATTCATGGACGATAAGTAAGACTAGGAATTGCGTTGGATGAAGCATAAGAAAAACTTCACTTCAATCGATTTGTTCCACCGAGTTGAAAGTATAAGTTAATGAGGTTGAGTGTACATGATTGTGGCTGAACTAAGTTACCATTTCACGTTCAAAGGTTTTAACTTGAAGGGATGAGAAACGACGTGTATTGAAGGACCCAACAACCTTCGGATGAGTAATTAAGCCTACTAAGCGTTTGATGAAAAATAAGAAACGTTCCACTTCAATCGATTGTTCCAAAATAGTTGAACGTATAAGCACACTGAGGTGGAGTGCTAAATTACTTGTGGTTAGAACCTAAGTTGCCATTTCACATTCAAGGTTTATTTAAGTGAGAGAACGACGAGTATTGAGGGACCACAACAAACCGCATGGACGAGTAAATAAGACTTAGTAATGCTTTTGAGAAGCATAAAGAAAAATACTTCAGTCGAAGTTTTGTTCCAAACGAGTTGAACGTATCAAACAATGAGGTTGGAGTGGCTACTGACTTGTGGTAGAACCTAAGTCATCCATTCACACTCAAGGTTTTAACTTGAAGTGATGAGAAAACGCGGTATTGAGGACCCAAACAACCTCAGGATGGAGTAATTAAGATTAGTAATGCGTGTTGATAAGCATAAGAAACTTCACTTCAATCGATTTGTCTAACAGAGTGAACGTATCAAGCAATGGGTTGAGTGTACATGACTTGTGTTAGAAACCAAAGTTATCCATTTCACATTCAGGTTTAACTGAAGTGATGAGACGAGTGTATGAGAAAACCCAACAACCATATTCGCGAGTAGTGAAGACTTGTAATGCGTTGAGGAAGCATAGAAACTTCTGTAACGACCCTATTACAGTACCCAATTTTCCTAATTATTTTCATTTTATTTTATCCTAGTGTTTATGCGAAAATAATTTGAAATCTATTTAAATCAAAACATTTAAAACAATTAAAAATATTTAATAAAACTAGTGTCTACCAATGTATTATAAAAATAAGGGAGGGACAGGATTGTTAAATCCTGCCCGTGGAGAACCGCAGCGATCAGGCGCTGCGTGTAGCAGCGCACGATCGCTGCTGCTCTGCCAATAGCAGCGCACGATCGTGCATAATGCAGCGATCAGGCGATGCATGATGGCAGCGCGCAATCGCGCTCATGGCACGCCGGGCGCCGGCACCCCTGCTCCCTACCTTCTCTGATTCCAACATTTTTGCTTGTCTCTGGAATTCAAGTTTCAGAGAGGCAAACATACCTCTTCTCCGCTCCTTTTTCATTCTTTCACGTCCCCTTTTTATTCCTTTCATTGCCTCCCGCGTATCACATTATAAACCATTTTTATGCAACAAATTGCAATGGAGTATTGAAAATTAACCTTTTCCCAACTTATCAACCTGAAATAGTTATCTATCAAAACATTTTTATCAAAACAGTACCGATCACTTACAGTCCCTCAAACACTCAATAGTTTCTAACATTTAAAACATCAACCCTACGTCACAACGCCCAAAACTATACATACATCCCCACGGGTCCAAACACCCTCTCCTGCTCACGCACTCCCACGGCCATCTTTCTTCGACGTTCATGCCTCGGTGGAGGGATCCATCCGCCCCTGTTTAAAGGTCACACTCCCCCATAAATATAAAAGTCGTGAGCTTAAGGCTCAGTATTCTACGTGATGCGTATGCATGACATGTTATGCATTTTTTATAACACCGGCACTACATGCATTTCATTCATCATTCATTCTTTTCATTCATTCATTCTCACCATGACATTCTTTTGGTTACCGAGTCTAGTCACTCGGCAGAGGTTAGCCCGTCAAGCGGTTATCCACCCCACCCTCTAGGAGGAAAACCCGCTCACCACGGAACCCCTGGTCTAACCTCACCCCGATAACCCATACCGAGGTATGTTTACATGAGACTTTACTTGCCTTTTACTGCAATTTTCTTTTTCAGAAAACGAGGCTCAATTCATTTCATGACGTTTTTAAAACCGATGATGCATGAACAGCTTAAACAGAACATGCATCATCATACGTACCACAAGACCCTCAGGCATAACCTACACAATAACTAAATCCTAACTACCCCACCAAAGCATTTAAACAAACAATTCTCACATCTTCTCAACAACAAAAAGAGCCTATGTGTGTAGGCAATCGGCCAAACAATCGCGGAGACTTACCTAAGTCCTTAGCAAAAATGAAACGAGAGCCTTCAGGCATCTTTGTTCAACCTAAGCCAATTTAGACAACATTTTTTCGTTAACTGGTTTACTCCTAACGTCCATTTAACAAAACCTTAACTAAGAATTTTCCTAAATCTTAACTTAAACTAACGAAGCATCGACACCAAAATTAAATGCTCGATAGTCCGTAATCCAAATTAACGAGTTTTGCCCTAGCACCCGAAATTAACCATTATAACTTTTCACAAATTGATTTACAACTTCGTCCCATAACGCCAATACTTTCATAATACCTAATCACGGCTACCTATTCATTACGATCCCTACTTCGCATTTTTTAAGGATTTATAAAACCCTAATTTCTAAACTCGTAAAGCTTGAAAAAAAGGCCCGAATATTATAGACACATCCTAGGGTAGCGAGAGAAGGAAAAACGCGAAGGACGTAGGATAACGGAGGGAAACGGAGGTCGGCTCGCCGATTTCGTCTGCATGCAGGTCTTCTTCTTCTCTGTTTTTGGCGGGCGGCAGAGGTGAAATTAAAAGTGGATGGAATATTGATTTTTTAGGTTTTATTTTTTTGTTATTTAATAATTTATTTAATAAATTACATTTTTCCTTAGTACTTTTTCGTCTTTTCGTTTTCTTTAATCGTCATCGATTTAGGTCCTCCCCAAAATTTCCCTACTTCACCAATAAGTCTAATTCAACCGATGAGTTTATTCAACTGTCCTTATCGCAATTTCGACTCGTTACTATTTTACTAAACAATTCATACTTTTACGAAAGACGTACATTGACTCTGAATAATAAACTTTACACACTCCGAAAATCTCATAATTTCTTTTTAAAATATTCTTATTATTCGTTAGGTCATAATGACCTTTCTTTTCGGTGCAATGGACCTGATTTGACATATTTACACATGCCAGCTAATAATATAATAGATCAATATAATATTTAAATCCAAAATCCGTACAGCCGGATATTACATTCTACCCTCCTTAGTCAAGAATTTTTTCACAAAATTTGACCGCTTATGTCCTTGATATTCACGTCTCACGTTCTTGAGGCGTACACGTCGATTTATTGTCGTACTCCGGCCATCCTTCGGGTTCTAAACCACAACTCTTCACTAGACTTCCCCATATTGGCCTTAATTCATTTTTCCCCCACTTTCGATTTGATCTACGCACCTCACCTCAGTTGGCACATTATTCAAATTTCTATTCGCGACAAATGACTCATCGACATATGTGTCACTTCAATATTTGCACCTGCATCAACTTTTGACTCTCCCTGATCTCACAATTACATTCCTAGATTACAAAACCTCAAAGTCTCTTTTTCCTTGCGTCCTTCCTCTCCGTTCACTGCAGGTCAGAGCCTAAGTCGCAAGCTTCCTAACCGCCAGCCAAATTGATGCCTACACTTCATCAACTCGGTCTGTAAGCCCACATCTCAACATAATCCACGACTCTATCTACATTCGGGAGACACCCAACGAACTTTTTACAGTAACCCATAACCTACTCTTACTTTTCAAAACGGGTCTACACTTAAGTGACTACTTATCCAAAATCTACCAACTTTCCGAATCCGACAATCAACCATTCTCTACAGTGTACTTGTCACCACTGACCCAAGCCACGTTGGCCTATATTTAATCACCCAAAACGTTAAACTTTCAAACTTAGTAATTGGTCTCAACTAAAATTGTCCTCTAGTTTCTCTCATGCCTTGAATTAAACTTCCAGCTTACTCTTTCTTGAGTCTAACAATCCCCTAAGTCCACTACCTCCTGGACCCCTTACTATCCCGCAGGTCTTTCGAGGGAGGATTTCACATTTAATTTAACACTTGTTGTCCTCGACTATCACCAGATTTCTTATTACCATCGCTTCCATTCTATGCTTCGTCCTTGAATTCTGGACTGTATTGTTGAACTCAAGTCTCATACTACTCTACTTTACACTTTTTTTGTCCACTTCGATCGCTATTACCTTTGAGTGCCATAAAATCCAATTTTCACCTTGATGTGCTCGATCTGCACGTTCTCACCTACGATATCGCGAATTATGTCGTACTTGCCAAACCAGCACGTGCACCAGAACTCTTGCAAACTTAGCCTCACTTCATGCTTACTTAGAGTTTTTTATGAAAACTCTGTCTCGTTCTATTTATACTAGACTTCACAATCCCATTTGCAGCCTTTTAAAGACGCCCAACCTATACTTCCATCTGAACAGCTCCTTTAATCCCACATCTCTTTTACTTCTCCTATTGCACACGAACTCTTGAAGCTACTAACTATCTTACCACTGTGTCGCGCCCCCCTCGTCATTTCTACTATTCTTCTCACATTTATCCTATTTAGCTCTGTATTCTATCTTCCTCTAGAAGTTGCCCTTAATAGTTCATCTCTAACTTCATCTTTCGGGGTGAGTCGTAGCCTGTACTCCCAGGTGCCAATATCCAGTTTCTAACTATTTGACGCCATAGCTCTTATACGCATTCTCACTCTTTCCTAACGCTAGTGTGCAAACCTCCGTTTGCTAAATTGAATTAATTCCTACTAATGTCTCTATATTCTATTATACTTTATTTCCTATAGGCGTCTATGTTTGCTCGCGAGTTCAACAATCATCCTTCTTATACCCACTTTCTAGTCTCTACGTTTCGATTTTCAAGCTATATATGTATTATCATATGCCTATTTGGCAACAGTATTAAAACAATACCTGAAGTGTAGATGGCGGGCCCCACCGCGACGTCCCAAGCTCAATAAAGAAAACTTCGGGGACTTTCTCCTGGGTCGGTAGTAGTCCTTGGACCAATGTAGGGCATGTGCCACCTCTCCTCATCTGTAGCACTTGGCCGTACCCACTCGACGGCACCAAAATAGGTCTCGAGCACTTCGTGCATAGAGGCTGCGATAGAATGTCTGGACTTGCTTCCCTTCGTGGGGTCCCTGTTCGTCAGATAGGGGCCTCTTCGCTCCCTCCCCCGTGGCTGCTTTTTTTTTTGCTGTTGTCCTCTCGGTTGCCACCGGGATTCGGGCCGGAGATGGCGCGACAAAGCAGCCCTAGCTGCGTCCTTCGTCCTAACACACCAAGTAGCCCTGCCGCCTCAATGTCCGGCTCTAGCCGGCACGTCAGAAATGCCCTCAATAACCTTACCATAACGTGCATCCGAATCGTCTCTGGGTCTAGTCCCCTCCAGTAAACTGGGTACCTTCTCCGCGGTATCGCTGACAAGACGTGGGCAAATCGTGACAAAAGCGTGAACTTCCTTAGATACCTGCACCGAACCTGTCTGCTTTAGAGCTGTGTGAACGCGTTCTCTTGCCACCCTCCACTGTGCGGCTAAAAAACTTGTCCAGATCTGGTCTTAAACGCTCCCGTCAATCGATACGTCGGCGTCGCCGTGATTGAAGCCACCAGAAACGGGCATCCAGCGCCAGTGACAGGCAACAAACACCTTTTCCACTCCCTTCGCCAGCTTCCGCATACTCTAACACTCCCTCCTAGTGCGATCCAGCTCTCTGCAACTTTTGGATCCGATGGAGCGCCGGCAAATACTGAGCCGTACCTTTGGAATTTCTGCATACCCGATTACTAGGACTACCACTCCTGAGCTCCTCTGCGTCTCTCGCGGGGTCTCCTCGATTTCCCTAAATCCGGGATTTGTTGCGCTTGCCGTCCTATGCTGAGAACTGCGTCGAACACCTCCGTAGTCGACCAATCGCGTCATCCCTAGAATCCCTTCCTCGACCATATTTTTATAAACTCCTAAAATTTAAAACAGTAAACCTACACACAAATCAAACAAGCATACACACTTACGTTGATGAGGATGTACGCGTAGTGGCGGTGCTCGAGCAGTTCTAACAGAACGATTTTAAAACCCGGGGCTTTGAACCATAAATGGGAACGCCCTATTACAGTCACCCAATTTGTTTCCTATTAATTTTTTCATTTATTTTATACCTAGTATTTAATGCGAAATAATTTGAATCTATTTAATCCAACTTTAAACAATTAAAACTTTTATTACAACTATTTTTATACAATTGATGAAATAAAATATGGGAGGGCGGATTGTAATCCCCCCGTGAAGAACCGCAGCGTCATGCCTGCGTGAGCACGCAACGCTCGCTCTTGTGCGCTCAATGATTCGCTCACGACTCGCCTCTGCGTATTGCAGCGATCAGCGCTGCTTAAGCCGTCGCGCGCTGCCTCATCAGCGCTTGATTCGCTGCATTATTCAGCGATCGTGGCACTGCATGTGCAGCGCATCATCGACTCGTGCGCTGCTCACGCAGCGCCTGATCGCTGCGTTCTTTCACGGGCAATTTACAATCCTGCCCTCCCATATTTTTATTATAATATTGTTATAAAATAGTGTTAATTAAATAGTTTTATTGTTTTAATGGTTTATTAAATAGATTCATTATTTTCCGCATAACAACTAGTTATAAAATAAAAGAAAATATAGGAAAATTGGGTAACTGTAAAGTCCGATCGCCACACACCGGGCAGGGAGAATTCGGCTCTCCCAATCCCGGGAAGCGTACAATATCTTTCGGGATAGGGTCGTTTATAAAAAAAAATTGTATCCAGAGCCTGTACCCAACCGGATTGTGCCAACGAGTGACGTTGGGCCCCCAAGGAGGGGGTGGATGTGATTGACCCGAATCTTTCAGTCCCTGAGATCTTACTGTAACATGGCTGACGAACCGGAAACTCCGTTGGCGTTACTCCGCGGCGGGCGAGCCGGAAGGTGACAAGTCGTAAGAGGGGGTCACATCCCCACAGCGCTTGCGGGAAGTATGTGAAAATGAAAGCAATGTAAGAATCCCTCAGAAGTATTGACGCTTTTTGGGCACAATTGACTGACGGATCCCAGCAGACTGCCGAGTTACAGCGTGCTTCGGCAAAGCATTCCCGGATTGGGTTGACCTTCCGGTAGTTCTGCCAAACAAAGCCGTCGTGGAGGTTCTCTAACCACAATCTGTTAGTGTTACATTACTGTGGTTCTAACCTAGTATCCTTTTTCACATTCGAGTTTTAACGTGAAGTGCTGAGAACGCTTTATTGAGGACCCACAACCTTCTGATGTATTAAGACTTAGAATGCGTTTGATAAGCAATAAAACTTCACTTCACACGATTTGTTCCAACAGAGTCGAACGTATCCCAGCAATGAGTTGAGTGCACATGCCTTGGTTTTTAGAAACTAGTCATCCATTTCAACGACTCAGGTTTAACTTGAAGTGCTGAGAACGGACGTGTATTGAGACCCACAACCTTCATGGATGATAAGTTACGACCGTAGTATGCGTTGGATGAAGCATAAGAAACTTCATTTCAAATCGATTTGTCAACAGATTGAACGTATCCAACCATGGGTTGAGTGCTACATGACGGTGTGAGAACCAAGTTATCCAGTCACATCCAAGGTTTGTAATGGAAGTGGAGAACACTTATTAGCTAACAACCTGCCTTCGGACGGTATTAATCCTTAGTACTGCGTTTGATGAAGAGTAAGAAACTTCACTTCAATCGATTTGTTTCCAAAAGAGTTGCTATCAAGCAAAGGAGTTGATTTTACCTGACTTGGGTTATAACCTCAATTTTCCATTTCACATTCAATGTTTGTAACTTGAATGCTTGAGAACGACTTGTATTGAGGACTCAACAACTTTCATGAACGAGTATTTAAGACTTAGAATCTGCGTTTGATAAGCAGAGAACTTCACATTCATCGCTTTTGTTCCAAAAGAGTTGCACTGAAGCACGAAATTAGGTTGAGTGTTACTTGCTTGTGGTTGAACCTAAGTTTTCCATTTGACTTCAGGTTTAACTGGGAATGATAAACGCCGTGTATTGAAGGACCCAACACCCTCCTGGCGATTAATTAAGACTTCGTAATGGCGTTTGATACAGCATAAGAAACTTCACTTCATCGATTTGTTCCAAGAGTTGAACGTATCAAGAAAATTAGGTTGAGTTTTTACTTGACTATGTGGTAGAACCTAGTGTTCCTTTCACATTCGGGTTTTAACTTGAAGTGATGAGAACGCCGTGTAGTGAGACCCCTCACCTTCCTGGCACGATAATTCAGACTGTAATGCGTTGATACAAGCGTAGAACTTCACTTCATCGTTTGTTCCAAAGATTGGAACGTATCCAGAAAATTAGGTTGTGTTACTTTGAACTTTGGTTGAACCAAGTTTTCCATTTCACAGCCATTCGAGGTTTTGAACTTGAGTGATGAGAACGCGTTTATTGAGACCCAAACCTCATGGACAGTAACGATTACTACTTAGTAATGCGTTTGAGTAATCCTTGAAACTTCACTTCAAGCGTTTGTTCCAAAAGAGTGAACGTATCAACCAATGATTTTGAGTGCTAAATAGGGGGTGAGACCTATGTTTAGCCATTTCACTAGCAAGGTTTAACTTAAAGTGGATGAAAGGCGTTAATTGAGTCACCTAAACAACCTTCAAGGACGGTATTTCAGACTTAGTAATGCTTTATGAAGCCTAAGCACTTCACGTCATCGATTTGTTCCAAAATAGTTGAACATCAATTCAAGAAATGAGTTGAGTGTTACATGAATTTGTGTTAGAACCTAAGTTAGCCATTTCAACATGTATAGGGTTTAACTTGAAGGTGCATTAACGCCGTGTATTGAGGCCCAATACATTCCATTGGACGATTATTAGACTTAGTACTGCGTTTGAATGACTTATAGAACATCACTTCAATCGATTTGTTCCAAAAGAGTGGAACGTATCAAGCAAATACGGTTGAGTGCAACATGACGTGTTGGTTAGAACCTAAGTTATATATCCATTTCATATTCATTGTTTTTCACTTAAGTGATGAACCCCGAACGTTTTATGAGGACCCCACCACCTTCATGGACCGTAATTAAGACTTAAGCGTTTGTAAGCATACGGACCTTCACGCTTCATCGATTTGTTCCAAAAGAGTGAACGTATCAAGCAAATATAGGTTGAGTGCAACATGAACTTTTGTAGAACCTAAGTTATCCGTTTCATATTCTGGTTTTAAACTTGACGTTTGAACGACGTGTATTGAGACCAACCAACCTCGGGACGAGTAATTAAACTTTAGTAATGCGTTTGATACACATAGAAACTTCCTTCAATCTATTTTGTTCAAAAGATTGAACGTTCATCCAAATTAGGTTGGTGTTACTTGACTGTGGTTATACCTAGTTTTCCATTTCACATTCGAGGTTTTACTTGAGTGATGATAACGACGTGTAATTGAGGACCCAACAACCCTTCATGGACGAGTAATTAAGACTTGTACTGCGTTTGATTAAATCAGATGAAACTTCACTTCATCGCTTTGTTCCCAAAGCGTGTTTGCGTATCAAGCAATGCAGGTTGAGTGCTACATACTGTGGGTCGACCTCTGTTTATCCATTGCCACATTCAAGGTTTTACCTTAAAGTGAGAGAAAGGCGGTTATTGAGGACCTAACACCGTCAAGGACAGTGATTTTAAGACTTAGTAAGCTTTTGGATGAAACCGAAGCACTTCACTCATCTTCACAATCGATTGTTCCAAAATAGTTGAACGTATCAAGTAAATAGTTAGTGCACATGACTTCTGGTAGACCCTAATTATCCTTTCACATTCAAGTTTTAACTTGAAGTGATGAGAACGACGGTATTTGGAAGGACCCACAACCTTCATGGACGTTAATTAAGACTTAGTAAGCTTGCTAAAGCATAGAACCTTCACGTTCAATCGCTTTGTTCCAAGAGTTGACGTATCCAAAATTAGGTTGAGTGGTACTGAACTTTGGTTAGAACCTAAGTTTTCCATTTCAGCAATTCTAGTTTTTAACTTGAGTGATTAGAACGACTTGTTTGAGAGCCCCCCAACCTTCATACGAGTACATTAAGACTAGTATGCGTTTTATTACTCCTATGAACTTCACTTTCAATGCTTTGTTCCAAAGAGGGAAGATCAGCAAGAGGTTGAGTGCTACATACTTGTGTTATAACCTATGTTGCCATTTCACATTCAGTTTAATCAGTGAAGAAAGGCTTTATTGAGGACCTCACACCTTCAGGATGAGTATTAAGACTTGTAATGCGTTGATGAAGCATCAGACTTCCTTTAATCGATTTTTCCAAAAGTTACCGTACAGCACAGGGTTGATGTTACAGAATTGTGGTTAGACTAAGTTATTCCTTTTCACTTCATAGGTTTTCACTTGAAGTGATATTACGACGTGTAGTGAGGCCCCCAATACATTCATGACGAGTAGTTAAGACTTAGTACTGCGTTTGATGAATTATAATAACAATCACTTCAATCGTTTGTTCAAACTAGTTGAACTATCACAAAATAGGGGATGCAACATGACTTGTGGGTAGAACCACTTCTCCGTGTTCACACTTCAAGTTTTAACTTGAAGTATGAAACGACGTGTATTGGAGGACCCAACCACCGTCCATGGACGGGAATAAGATTAGTAAATGCGGTGTAAAGCATAAAGAACTTCACTCATCGATTTGTTCCACAATAGTGAACTATCAAGAAAATAGGTTGATGTTACTTGACTTTGTTAGAACCTATTTTCCAGGTTCACATTCGCGTTTTAACTTGAAGTGAGAAAACGTGTTGGGACCCCAACCTTCATGGCGAGTAATTAACTTATAATGCTTTTGTTCATCAATGAAATTCACTTCAATCGTTTGTTTCCAAAAGAGTTGAACGTATCAATCAAATGGTGAGTGCTACATGCTTGTGGTTAGAACCTATGTTTCCATTTCACATTCAAGGTTTTAACTTAAAGTGATGAATACACGGCGTTTATTTGGACCTAACGCCATTCAGGAAGATCTTTTAAGACTTAGTAATGCGTTGCTGTAAGCATAATAAACTGCACTTCATCGATGTTTCAAAAGATTTGCACGTATCAGCAAATGAGTTGAGTGTTACATGGATTGTGGTTAGACCTAAGTATCCATTTCACATTATTCGGTTTTTACTGAATTGATATTAACGACGTGTATTATGGCCCATCCCATTCTGGACGATATTATCTTAGAATGCTATTTGATGAAGCATAAGAACTGCACTTCAGCGATATGTTTCCACAGATTTTAACGTATCAAGAAATTGGTTTAATGTTCTTGCATGTGGGTAGAACCTAATTTAAACAATTTCACCTTCTAGGTTTCACTGAAGTGATATAACGACGTGTCTTGAGGGCTTTACCAACATTCATGGACGAGTAATTAAGACTTAGTAATGCGTTTGATGAAGCATAAGAAACTTCACTTCAATCGATTTGTTCCAACAGAGTTGAACGTATTAAGTTAATGAGGTTGAGTGTTACATGACTTGTGGCTAGAACATAAGTTATCCATTTCACGTTCAAGGTTTTAACTTGAAGTGATGAGAACGACGTGTATTGAGGACGCAACAACCGTCATGGACGAGAATCTAAGACTTAGTACTGCGTTTGATGAAGCATAAGAAATTTCACTTCAATCGATTTGTTTCAAAAGAGTTGAACGTATCAAGCAAATTAGGTTGAGTGTTACATGACATGTAGTTAGAACATAAGTTAACCATTTCACATTCAAGGTTTTAACTTGAAGTGATGAGAACGACGTGTATTGAGGACGCAACAAGCTTCATGGACGAGTAATTAAGACTTAGTAATGCGTTTGATGAAGCATAAGAAAATTCACTTCATTCGATTTGTTCCAAAAGAGTTGAACGTATCAAGCAAATGAGGTTGAGTGCTACATGACTTGTAGTTAGAACCTAAGTTATCCATTTCACATTCAAGGTTTTAACTTGAAGTGATGAGAACGACGTGTATTGAGGACCCAACAACCTTCTTGGACGAGTAATTAAGACTTAGTAATGCGTTTGATGAAGCATAAGAAACTTCACTTCAATCGATTTGTTCCAAAAGAGTTAAACGTATCAAGCAAATGAGGTTGAGTGTTACATGAATTGTGGTTAGACCTAAGTTATCCATTTCACATTCAAGGTTTTAACTTGAAGTGATGAGAACGATGTGTATTGAGGACCCAACAACCTTCTTGGACGAGTAATTAAGACTTAGTAATGCGTTTGATGAAGCATAAGAAACTTCACTTCAATCGATTTGTTCCAAAAGAGTTAAACGTATCAAGCAAATGAGGTTGAGTGTTACATGAATTGTGGTTAGACCTAAGTTATCCATTTCACATTCAAGGTTTTAACTTGAAGTGATTAGAACGATGTGTATTGAGGACCCAACAACCTTCTTGGACGAGTAATTAAGACTTAGTAATGCGTTTGATGAAGCATAAGAAACTTCACTTCAATCGATTTGTTCCAAAAGAGTTAAACGTATCAAGCAAATGAGGTTGAGTGTTACATGACTTGTAGTTAGAACCTAAGTTATCCATTTCACATTCGAGGTTTTAACTTGAAATGATGAGAACGATGTGTATTGAGGACCCAACAACCTTCATGGACGAGTAATTAAGACTTAGTAATGCGTTTGATTAAACATATGAAACTTCACTTCAATCGATTTGTTCCACAAGAGTTGAACGTATCAAGCTAATGAGGTTGAGTGTTACATGACTTGTGGCTAGAACATAAGTTATCCATTTCACATTCAAGGTTTTAACTAGAAGTGATGAGAACGACGTGTATTGAGGACGCAACAACCGTCATGGACGACTAATTAAGACTTAGTAATGCGTTTGATGAATAATAAGAAACTTCACTTCAATCGATTTGTTCCAAAAGTGTTGAACGTATCAAGCAAATTAGGTTGAGTGTTACATGACATGTGGTTAGAACATAAGTTATCTATTTCACATTCAAGGTTTTAACTTGAAGTGATTAGAACGACGTGTATTGAGGATGCAACAACCTTCATGGACGAGTAATTAAGACTTAGTAATGCGTTTGATGAAGCATAAGAAACTTCACTTCATTCGATTTGTTCCAAAAGAGTTGAACGTATGAAGCAAATGAGGTTGAGTGCTACATGACTTGTGGTTACAACCGAATGTATCCATTTCACATTATAGGTTTTAACTTGAGGTGATATTAACGACGTGTATTGAGGGCCCAAGAACATTCATGGATGAGTAATTAAGACTTAGTAATGCGTTTGATGAAGCATATGAAACTTCACTTCAATCGATTTGTTCCAAAAGAGTTGAACGTATCAAGCAAATTAGGTTGAGTGGTACATGACTTGTTGTTAGAACCTAAGTTATCCATTTCACATTACAGGTTTTAACTTGAAGTGATGAGAACAACGTGTATTGAGGGCGTAACAACCTTCATGGACGAGTATTTAAGACTTAGTAATGCGTTTGATGAAGCATAAGAAAGTTCACTTCATTCGATTTGTTCCAAAAGAGTTGAACGTATCAAGCAAATGAGGTTGAGTGCTACATGACTTGTGGTTAGAACCTAAGTTATCCATTTCACATTCAAGGTTTTAACTTGAAGTGATGAGAACGATGTGTATTGAGGACCCAACAACGTTCTTGGACGAGTAATTAATACTTAGTAATGCGTTTGATGAAGCATAAGAAACTTCACTTCAATCGATTTGTTCCAAAAGAGTTAAACGTATCAAGTAAATGAGGTTGAGTGTTACATGAATTGTGGTTAGACCTAAGTTATCCATTTCACATTCGAGGTTTTAAATTGAAATGATGAGAACGATGTATATTGAGGACCCAACAACCTTCATGGACGAGTAATTAAGACTTAGTAATGCGTTTGATTAAACATATGAAACTTCACTTCAATCGATTTGTTCCACAAGAGTTGAACGTATCAAGCTAATGAGGTTGAGTGTTACATGACTTGTGGCTAGAACATAAGTTATCCATTTCACATTCAAGGTTCTAACTAGAAGTGATGAGAACGACGTGTATTGAGGACGCAACAACCGTCATGGACGAGTAATTAAGACTTAGTAATGCGTTTGATGAATAATAAGAAACTTCACTTCAATCGATTTGTTCCAAAAGAGTTGAACGTATCAAGCAAATTAGGTTGAGTGTTACATGACATGTGGTTAGAACATAAGTTATCTATTTCACATTCAAGGTTTTAACTTGAAGTGATGAGAAGGACGTGTATTGAGGATGCAACAACCTTCATGGACGAGTAATTAAGACTTAGTAATGCGTTTGATGAAGCATAAGAAACTTGTGGTTACAACCTAAGTTTTCCATTTCACATTCGAGGTTTTAACTTGAAGTGATAAGAACGACGTGTATTGAGGACCCAACAACCTTCATGGACGAGTAATTAAGACTTAGTAATGCGTTTGATTAATCATATGAAACTTCACTTTAATCGATTTGTTCCAAAAGAGTTGAACGTATCAAGAAAATGAGGTTGAGTGCTACATGACTTGTGGTTAGAACCTATGTTATCCATTTCACATTCAAGGTTTTAACTTAAAGTGATGAGAAAGGCGTTTATTGAGGACCTAACAACCTTCAAGGACGAGTATTAAGACTTAGTAATGCGTTTGATGAGCATAAGAAACTTCACTTCAATCGATTTGTTCCAAAAGAGTTGAACGTATCAAGCAAATGAGGTTGAGTGTTACATGAATTGTGGTTAGAACCTAAGTTATCCATTTCACATTATACGTTTTCACTTGAAGTGATATTAACGACGTGTATTGAGGGCCCAATAACATTCATGGACGAGTAATTAAGACTTAGTAATGCGTTTGATGAAGCACAAGAAACTTCACTTCAATCGATTTGTTCCAAAAGAGTTGAACGTATCAAGAAAATTAGGTTAAGTGTTACATGACTTGTGGTTAGAACCTAAGTTATCAATTTCACATTCGAGGTTTTAACTTGAAGTGATATTAACGACGTGTATTGAGGGCTTAACAACATTCATGGATGAGTAATTAAGACTTAGTAATGCGTTTGATGAAGCATAAGAAACTTCACTTCAATCGATTTGTTCCAACAGAGTTGAACGTATTAAGTTAATGAGGTTGAGTGTTACATGACTTGTGGCAAGAACATAAGTTATCCATTTCACGTTCAAGGTTTTAACTTGAAGTGATGAGAACGACGTGTATTGAGGACGCAACAACCGTCATGGACGAGTAATTAAGACTTAGTACTGCGTTTGATGAAGCATAAGAAATTTCACTTCAATCGATTTGTTTCAAAAGAGTTGAACGTATCAAGCAAATTAGGTTAAGTGTTACATGACATGTAGTTAGAACATAAGTTAACCATTTCACATTCAAGGTTTTAACTTGAAGTGATGAGAACGACGTGTATTGAGGACGCAACAAGCTTCATGGACGAGTAATTAAGACTTAGTAATGCGTTTGATGAAGCATAAGAAAGTTCACTTCATTCGATTTGTTCCAAAAGAGTTGAACGTATCAAGCAAATGAGGTTGAGTGCTACATGACTTGTGGTTAGAACCTAAGTTATCCATTTCACATTCAAGGTTTTAACTTGAAGTGATGAGAACGACGTGTATTGAGGACCCAACAACCTTCTTGGACGAGTAATTAAGACTTAGTAATGCGTTTGATAAAGCATAAGAAACTTCACTTCAATCGATTTGTTCCAAAAGAGTTAACGTATCAAGCAAATGAGGTTGAGTGTTACATGAATTGTGGTTAGACCTAAGTTATCCATTTCACATTCAAGGTTTTAACTTAAAGTGATGAGAACGATGTGTATTGAGGACCCAACAACCTTCTTGGACGAGTAATTAAGACTTAGTAATGCGTTTGATGAAGCATAAGAAACTTCACTTCAATCGATTTGTTCCAAAAGAGTTAAACGTATCAAGCAAATGAGGTTGAGTGTTACATGACTTGTGGTTAGAACCTAAGTTATCCATTTCACATTCGAGGTTTTAACTTGAAATGATGAGAACGATGTGTATTGAGGACCCAACAACCTTCATGGACGAGTAATTAAGACTTAGTAATGCGTTTGATTAAACATATGAAACTTCACTTCAATCGATTTGTTCCACAAGAGTTGAACGTATCAAGCTAATGAGGTTGAGTGTTACATGACTTGTGGCTAGAACATAAGTTATCCATTTCACATTCAAGGTTTTAACTAGAAGTGATGAGAACGACGTGTATTGAGGACGCAACAACCGTCATGGACGACTAATTAAGACTTAGTAATGCGTTTGATGAATAATAAGAAACTTCACTTCAATCGATTTGTTCCAAAAGTGTTGAACGTATCAAGCAAATTAGGTTGAGTGCTACATGACATGTGGTTAGAACATAAGTTATCTATTTCACATTCAAGGTTTTAACATGAAGTGATTAGAACGACGTGTATTGAGGATGCAACAACCTTCATGGACGAGTAATTAAGACTTAGTAATGCGTTTGATGAAGCATAAGAAACTTCACTTCATTCGATTTGTTCCAAAAGAGTTGAACGTATGAAGCAAATGAGGTTGAGTGCTACATGACTTGTGGTTACAACCGAAGTTATCCATTTCACATTATAGGTTTTAACTTGAGGTGATATTAACGACGTGTATTGAAGGCCCAATAACATTCATGGATGAGTAATTAAGACTTAGTAATGCGTTTGATGAAGCATATGAAACTTCACTTCAATCGATTTGTTCCAAAAGAGTTAACGTATCAAGCAAATGAGGTTGAGTGTTACCTGACTGTGGTTTAGAACCTAAGTTATCCATTCACATTCGAAGGTTTTAACTTGAAATGATGAGAACGAGTGTATTGAGGACCCAACAACCTTCATTGGACGAGTAATTAAGACTTAGTAATGCGTTTGATTAAAGCATATGAAACTCACTTCAATCGATTTGTTCCAAAAGAGTTTAACGTATCAAGCTAATGAGGTTGAGTGTTAATGACTTGTGGCTAGACCTAAGTTATCCATTTCACATCAAGGTTTTAACTTAGAAGTGATGAGAACGACGTGTATTGAGGACGCAACAACCGTCATTGGACGACTAATTAAGACTTAGTAATGCGTTTGATGAATAATAAGAAACTTCACTCAATCGATTTGTTCCAAAAGATGTTTAACGTATCAAGCAAATTAGGTTTGAGTGCTACATGACATTGTGGTTAGACCTAAGTTATCTATTTCACATTCGAAGGTTTTAACTTGAAGTGATTAGAACGAGTGTATTGAGGACCCAACAACCTTCATGGACGAGTAATTAAGACTTAGTAATGCGTTTGATTAAACATATGAAACTTCACTTCAATCGATTTGTTCCACAAGAGTTGAACGTATCAAGCTAATGAGGTTGAGTGTTACATGACTTGTGGCTAGAACATAAGTTATCCATTTCACATTCAAGGTTTTAACTAGAAGTGATGAGAACGACGTGTATTGAGGACGCAACAACCGTCATGGACGACTAATTAAGACTTAGTAATGCGTTTGATGAATAATAAAAAACTTCACTTCAATCGATTTGTTCCAAAAGTGTTGAAAGTATCAAGCAAATTAGGTTGAGTGTTACATGACATGTGGTTAGAACATAAGTTATCTATTTCACATTCAAGGTTTTAACTTGAAGTGATTAGAACGACGTGTATTGAGGATGCAACAACCTTCATGGACGAGTAATTAAGACTTAGTAATGCGTTTGATGAAGCATAAGAAACTTCACTTCATTCGATTTGTTCCAAAAGAGTTGAACGTATGAAGCAAATGAGGTTGAGTGCTACATGACTTGTGGTTACAACCGAATGTATCCATTTCACATTATAGGTTTTAACTTGAGGTGATATTAACGACGTGTATTGAGGGCCCAATAACATTCATGGATGAGTAATTAAGACTTAGTAATGCGTTTGATGAAGCATATGAAACTTCACTTCAATCGATTTGTTCCAAAAGAGTTGAACGTATCAAGCAAATTAGGTTGAGTGGTACATGACTTGTTGTTAGAACCTAAGTTATCCATTTCACATTACAGGTTTTAACTTGAAGTGATGAGAACAACGTGTATTGAGGGCGTAACAACCTTCATGGACGAGTATTTAAGACTTAGTAATGCGTTTGATGAAGCATAAGAAAGTTCACTTCATTCGATTTGTTCCAAAAGAGTTGAACGTATCAAGCAAATGAGGTTGAGTGCTACATGACTTGTGGTTAGAACCTAAGTTATCCATTTCACATTCAAGGTTTTAACTTGAAGTGATGAGAACGATGTGTATTGAGGACCCAACAACGTTCTTGGACGAGTAATTAATACTTAGTAATGCGTTTGATGAAGCATAAGAAACTTCACTTCAATCGATTTGTTCCAAAAGAGTTAAACGTATCAAGCAAATGAGGTTGAGTGCTACATGACTTGGGGTTACAACCTAAGCTATCCATTTCACATTCAAGGTTTTAACTTGAAGTGATGAGAACGACATGTTTTGAGGACCCAACAACCTTCATGGACGAGTAATTAAGACTTAGTAATGCGTTTGATGAAGAATAAGAAACTTCACTTCAATTGATTTGTTCCAAAGAGTTGAACGTATGCAAGCAAATTAGGTTGAGTGTTACATGACATGTGGTAAGAACATAAGTTATCCATTTCACATTCAAGGTTTTAACTTGAACTAATGAGAACGATTTGTATTGAAGACGCAACAACCTTCATAGACGAGTAATTAAGACTTAGTAATGCGTTTGATGAAGCATATGAACTTCACTTCAATCGATTTGTTCCAAAAGAGTTGAACGTATCAAGCAAATTAGGTTGAGTGGTACATGACTTGTTGTTAGAACCTAAGTTATCCATTTCACATTACAGGTTTTAACTTGAAGTGATGAGAACAACGTGTATTGAGGGCGTAACAACCTTCATGGACGAGTATTTAAGACTTAGTAATGCGTTTGATGAAGCATAAGAAAGTTCACTTCATTCGATTTGTTCCAAAAGAGTTGAACGTATCAAGCAAATGAGGTTGAGTGCTACATGACTTGTGGTTAGAACCTAAGTTATCCATTTCACATTCAAGGTTTTAACTTGAAGTGATGAGAACGATGTGTATTGAGGACCCAACAACGTTCTTGGACGAGTAATTAATACTTAGTAATGCGTTTGATGAAGCATAAGAAACTTCACTTCAATCGATTTGTTCCAAAAGAGTTAAACGTATCAAGCAAATGAGGTTGAGTGCTACATGACTTGGGGTTACAACCTAAGCTATCCATTTCACATTCAAGGTTTTAACTTGAAGTGATGAGAACGACATGTTTTGAGGACCCAACAACCTTCATGGACGAGTAATTAAGACTTAGTAATGCGTTTGATGAAGAATAAGAAACTTCACTTCAATTGATTTGTTCCAAAAGAGTTGAACGTATCAAGCAAATTAGGTTGAGTGTTACATGACATGTGGTAAGAACATAAGTTATCCATTTCACATTCAAGGTTTTAACTTGAACTAATGAGAACGATTTGTATTGAAGACGCAACAACCTTCATAGACGAGTAATTAAGACTTAGTAATGCGTTTGATGAAGCATAAGAAACTTCACTTCAATTGATTTGTTCCAAAAGAGTTGAACGTATGAAGCAAATGAGGTTGTGTGCTACATGACTTGTGGTTAGAACCTAAGTTATCCCTTTCACATTCCATGTTTTAACTTGAAGTGATGAGAACGACGTGTATTGAGGACCCAACAACCTTCATGGACGAGTAATTAAGACTTAGTAATGCGTTTGAAGAAACATAAGAAACTTCACTTCAATCGATTTGCTCCAAAAGAGTTGAACGTATCAAGCAAATTAGGTTGAGTGTTACATGACATGTAGTTAGAACATAAGTTATGCATTTCACATTCAAGGTTTTAACTTGAAGTGAAGAGAACGACGTGTATTGTGGACCCAACAACCTTCATGGACGAGTAGATAAGACTTAGTAATGCGTTTGATGAATCATAAGAAACTTCACTTCAATCGATTTGTTCTAAACGAGTTGAACGTATCCAGCAAATGAGGTTGTGTGCGACATGACTTGTGGTTAGAACCTAAATTATCCATTTCACATTCCATGTTTCAACTTGAAGTGATGAGAACGACGTGTATTGAGGACCCAACAACCTTCATGGACGAGTAATTAAGACTTAGTAATGCGTTTGATGAAACATAAGAAACTTCACTTCAATCGATTCGTTCCAAAAGAGTTGAACATTTCAAGCAAATTAGGTTGAGTGTTACATGACATGTAGTTAGAACATAAGTTATGCATTTCACATTCAAGGTTTTAACTTGACGTGATGAGAACGACGTGTATTGAGGACGCAACAACCTTCATGGATGAGTTATTAAGACTTAGTAATGCAATTGATGAAACATAAGAAACTTCATTTCATTCGATTTGTTCCAAAAGAGTTGAACGTATCAAGCAAATGAGGTTAAGTGCTACATGACTTGTGGTTGCAACCTAAGTTATCCATTTCACATTCAAGGTTTTAACTTGAAGTGATGAGAACGACGTGTATTGTGGACCCAACAACCTTCGCGGACGAGTAATTAAGACTTAGTAATGCGTTTGATGAATAATAAGAAACTTCACTTCAATCGATTTGTTCCAAAAGAGTTGAACGTATCAAGCAAATTAGGTTGAGTGTTACATGACATGTGGTAAGAACATAAGTTATCCATTTACATTCAAGGTTTTAACTTGAAGTGATGAGAACGACTTGTATTGAGGACGCAACAACCTTCATGGACGAGTAATTAAGACTTAGTAATGCGTTTGATGAATCATAAGAAACTTCACTTCAATCGATTTGTTCTAAAAGAGTTGAACGTATCCAGCAAATGAGGTTGTGTGCGACAATGACTTGTGGTTCGAACCTAAGTTATCCATTTCACATTCCATGTTTTAACTTGAAGTGATGAGAACGACGTGTATTGAGGACCCAACAACATTCATGGACGAGTAATTAAGACTTAGTAATGCGTTTGATGAAACATAAGAAACTTCACTTCAATCGATTTGTTCCAAAAGAGTTGAACGTATCAAGCAAATTAGGTTGAGTGTTACATGACATGTAGTTAGAACATAAGTTATGCATTTCCCATTCAAGGTTTTAACTTGACGTGATGAGAACGACGTGTATTGAGGACGCAACAACCTTCGTGGACGAGTAATTAAGACTTAGTAATGCGTTTGATGAAACATAAGAAACTTCACTTCATTCGATTTGTTCCAAAAGAGTTGAACGTATCAAGCAAATGAGGTTAAGTGCTACATGACTTGTGGTTACAACCTAAGTTATCCATTTCACATTCAAGGTTTTAACTTGAAGTGATGAGAACGACGTGTATTGTGGACCCAACAACCTTCATGGACGAGTAATTAAGACTTAGTAATGCGTTTGATGAATAATAAGAAACTTCACTTCAATCGATTTGTTCCAAAAGAGTTGAACGTATCAAGCAAATTAGGTTGAGTGTTACATGACATGTGGTAAGAACATAAGTTATCCATTTCACATTCAAGGTTTTAACTTGAAGTGATGAGAACGACTTGTATTGAGGACGCAACAACCTTCATGGACGAGTAATTAAGACTTAGTAATGCGTTTGATGAATCATAAGAAACTTCACTTCAATCGATTTGTTCTAAAAGAGTTGAACGTATCCAGCAAATGAGGTTGTGTGCGACATGACTTGTGGTTAGAACCTAAGTTATCCATTTCACATTCCATGTTTTAACTTGAAGTGATGAGAACGACGTGTATTGAGGACCCAACAACCTTCATGGACGAGTAATTAAGACTTAGTAATGCGTTGATGAAACATAAGAAAGTTCACTTCAATCGATTTGTTCCAAAAGAGTTGAACGTATCAAGCAAATTAGGTTGAGTGTTACATGACCATGTAGTTAGAACATAAGTTATGCATTTCCCATTCAAGGTTTTAACTTGACGTGATGAGAACGACGTGTATTGAGGACGCAACAACCTTCATGGACGAGTAATTAAGACTTAGTAATGCGTTTGATGAAACATAAGAAACTTCACTTCATTCGATTTGTTCCAAAAGAGTGAACGTATCAAGCAAATGAGGTTAAGTGCTACATGACTTGTGGTTACAACCTAAGTTATCCATTTCACATTCAAGGTTGTAACTTGAAGTGATGAGAACGACGTGTATTGTGGACCCAACAACCTTCATGGACGAGTAATTAAGACTTAGTAATGCGTTTGATGAATAATAAGAAACTTCACTTCAATCGATTTGTTCCAAAAGAGTTGAACGTATCAAGCAAATTAGGTTGAGTGTTACATGACATGTGGCAAGAACATAAGTTATCCATTTCACATTCAAGGTTTTAACTTGAAGTGATGAGAACGACTTGTATTGAGGACGCAACAACCTTCATGGACGAGTAATTAAGACTTAGTAATGCGTTTGATGAATCATAAGAAACTTCACTTCAATCGATTTGTTCTAAAAGAGTTGAACGTATCCAGCAAATGAGGTGTGAGGCTACATGACTTGTGGTTAGAACCTAAGTTATCCATTTCACATTCCATGTTTTAACTTGAAGTGATAAGAACGACGTGTATTGAGGATCCAACAACCTTCATGGACGAGTAATTAAGACTTAGTAATGCGTATGATGAAACATAAGAAAGTTCACTTCAATCGATTTGTTCCAAAAGAGTTGAACGTATCAAGCAAATTAGGTTGAGTGTTACATGACATGTAGTTAGAACATAAGTTATGCATTTCACATTCAAGGTTTTAACTTGACGTGATGAGAACGACGTGTATTGAGGACGCAACAACCTTCATGGACGAGTAATTAAGACTTAGTAATGCGTTTGATGAACATAAGAAACTTCACTTCATCGATTTGTTCCAAAAGAGTTGAACGTATCAAGCAAATGAGGTTGAGTGCTACATGACTTGTGGTTAGAACCTAAGTTATCATTTCACATTCAAGGTTTTAACTTATAGTGATGAGAACGACGTGTATTGAGGACCCAACAACCTTCATGGACGAGTAATTAAGACTTAGTAATGCGTTTGATGAAACATAAGAAACTTCACTTCAATCGATTCGTTCCAAAAGAGTTGAACGTATCAAGCAAATTAGGTTAGTGCTACATGACATTGTGGTTAGAACCTAAGTTATCCATTTCACATTCAAGGTTTTAACTTGAAGTGATTAGAACGACGTGTATTGAGGACGCAACAACCTTCATGGACGAGTAATTAAGACTTAGTAATGCGTTTGATGAAGCATAAGAAACTTCTCTTCAATTGATTTGTTCCAAAAGAGTTGAACGTATCCAGCAAATGAGGTTGAGTGCTACAAGACTTGTGGTTAGAACCTAAGTTATCCATTTCACATTCAATGTTTTAAGTTGAAGTGATGAGAAAGACGTGTATTAAGGACCCAACGACCTTCATGGATGAGTAATTAAGACCTACTAATGCGTTTGATGAAGCATAAGAAACGTTATTTCAATCGATTTGTTCCAAAAGAGTTGAACGTATCAAGCAAATGAGGTTCAGTGCTACATGACATGTGGTAATAACCTAAGTTATCCATTTCATATTCAAGGTTTTAACTTGAAGTGATGAAAACAACGTGTATTGAGGACCCAACAACCTTCATGGATGAGTAATTAAGACTTACTAACGCGTTTGATGAAGCATAAGAAACTTCACTTCAATCGATTTGTTCCAAAAGAGTTGAACGTATCAAGCAAATTAGGTTGAGTGTTACATGACTTGTGGTTAGAACCTAAGTTATCAATTTGACATTCGAGGTTTTAACTTGAAGTAATGAGAACGACGTGTATTGAGGACCCAACAATCTTCATGAACGAGTAATTAAGACTTAGTAATGCATTTCATGAAGCATAAGAAACTTCACTTCAATCGATTTGTTCCAAAAGAGTTGAACGTATCTAGCAAATGAGGTTGTGTGCTACATGACTTGTGGTTAGAACCTAAGTTATCCATTTCACATTCAAGGTTTTAACTTGACGTGATGAGAACGACGTGTATTGAGGACGCAACAACCTTCATGGACGAGTAATTAAGACTTACTAATACGTTTGATGAAGCATAAGAAACGTCACTTCCATCGATTTGTTCCAAAAAAGTTGAACGTATCAAGCAAATTAGGTTGAGTGCTACATGACTTTTGGTTAGAACCTAAGTTATCCATTTCACATTCAAGGTTTTAACTTGAAGTGATGAGAACGACGTGTATTGTGGACCCAACAACCTTCATGGACGAGTAATTAAGACTTAGTAATGCGTTTGATGAATAATAAGAAACTTCACTTCAATCGATTTGTTCCAAAAGAGTTGAACGTATCAAGCAAATTAGGTTGAGTGTTACATGACATGTGGGTGGAACATAAGTTATCCATTTCACATTCAAGGTTTTAAGTTGAAGTGATTAGAACGAAGTGTATTGAGGACGCAACAACCTTCATGGACGAGTAATTAAGACTTAGTAATGCGTTTGATGAAGCATAAGAAACTTCTCTTCAATTGATTTGTTCCAAAAGAGTTGAACGTATCCAGCAAATGAGGTTGAGTGCTACAAGACTTGTGGTTAGAACCTAAGTTATCCATTTCACATTCAATGTTTTAAGTTGAAGTGATGAGAAAGACGTGTATTAAGGACCCAACGACCTTCATGGATGAGTAATTAAGACCTACTAATGCGTTTGATGAAGCATAAGAAACGTTATTTCAATCGATTTGTTCCAAAAGAGTTGAACGTATCAAGCAAATGAGGTTCAGTGCTACATGACATATGGTAATAACCTAAGTTATCCATTTCATATTCAAGGTTTTAACTTGAAGTGATGAAAACAACGTGTATTGAGGACCCAACAACCTTCATGGACGAGTAATTAAGACTTACTAACGCGTTTGATGAAGCATAAGAAACTTCACTTCAATCGATTTGTTCCAAAAGAGTTGAACGTATCAAGCAAATTAGGTTGAGTGTTACATGACTTGTGGTTAGAACCTAAGTTATCAATTTGACATTCGAGGTTTTAACTTGAAGTAATGAGAACGACGTGTATTGAGGACCCAACAATCTTCATGAACGAGTAATTAAGACTTAGTAATGCATTTCATGAAGCATAAGAAACTTCACTTCAATCGATTTGTTCCAAAAGAGTTGAACGTATCTAGCAAATGAGGTTGTGTGCTACATGACTTGTGGTTAGAACCTAAGTTATCCATTTCACATTCCATGTTTTAACTTGAAGTGATGAGAACGACGTGTATTAAGGACCCAACAACCTTCATGGACGAGTAATTAAGACTTACTAATACGTTTGATGAAGCATAAGAAACGTCACTTCCCTCGATTTGTTCCAAAAAAGTTGAACGTATCAAGCAAATTAGGTTGAGTGCTACATGACTTTTGGTTAGAACCTAAGTTATCTATTTCACATTCAAGGTTTTCACTTGAAGTGATGAAAACGACGTGTATTGAGGACGCAACAACCTTCATGGACGAGTAATTAAGACTTAGTAATGCGTTTGATGAAGCATGAGAAACTTTACTACAATCGATTTGTTCCAAAAGAGTTGAACGTATCAAGTAAATTAGGTTGAGTGGTACATGACTTGTGGTTAGAACCTAAGTTATCCTGATGTGCCCCGTAGGCCCATTACACGATCCCAGACCCGAGTCCACAATTTGACTAACACACTTGTTTCTTTTGAAGGCATGGTTCGTGTGAAGACTTGGACGACACCGTGGACGACTTGAAGTGGGAGATTAAAGCTGGAGACGTTGACCAACCGAAGCATCTCCTCATGTGGAAAGACTAAAGAGACACCTTAATGCTCACATGGGAATTTGTCTTCCCGAGCTTTAATATTTGTTGCTTTTTTTGAAATTTCAAACTTATTGGCAAACGTTGGCCTTCTTGTTAAACTTTATTAGATGCATGTTAGGATTAGATGCATGTTAGGATTATATGGATGTTAGGATTAGATGAATGATAGGATTAGTTGGTGGCTTGGTTTGGCCCATTGAAGTTGAAGACATGTCCAAGCCCAAGCCCAAGCCCAAGCCCAAGCCCACCATTAGGTCTATATATTCATGGCATTGGTGTTTGTAACTTTTTTGGATGATTTTTATGAGCACCCACGGATTTCTCTCATTGAAGAAGAAGAAGCTTGGAGCAAGGAGCTTCCAAGGTAAGCTCGGTTGACAACAACCGAGGGGTCGCGCCCCCGAACCATTCTTCTAGCTTGGTAGCTAGTTGGAGTGGAATTTGCCACCTCCTTCTCCACTCTTTTGAGGGCGGAAAACAGCAAGGAGTGGCCTTAACCGGTTCTTTGAATCGAGTTTTCTTCCTTGGAAGAAACTCTTGCCGGAAGCTCCATTGAAGCACTCACCGGCCGATTCTCGGAAAATATTCATAACTTACTCAAATCAACGGATCTGGACCACAAACTTCACCAGCACACATCTCACTCACTTCACAACACTCACCTAAAATTTCATTTTATTCCGAGCTTGTTTAGTATTTCTTTGACATTTATATTCTCGGATTTCTCGGTTTTTCCAGCACTAGGGAACTAACGGTCTTATCGAGTTCTAGAGTCGTGTTTTGCAGGTCGGAGCTCAACATTTGGTATCAGAGCTTGGATAGCTCCCTTAGGGTGAGGGAAACCAGATCGGTTTGGTTTTCCAAACCCATTTGGTTGCCCAAAACCGGGTGCTTGCTGTTCTTCATTTTCGGTTTGGTGTTCTTGCTGTTTTTCTTACCCTCTCTTTTAGTTTCTTTTAGTTTCTTGCAAAGATCATTTCCAGAACGTTTTTATTAGTTTTCTGCAACTTTGAGCTTGAGTTTTTGAAAAGTATTCCACCATTTTCGTGTTGCTTATTTTCCTTCCCTTTTTGGTAGAACAAACCCTAACAAACTTTGTACTTGCTGTTTTTCTTTCTCTTTTGGTTTTGCTGACTTGGCTGTTGTGTGTCTTACTTTTCCAGCACTTGAGAGCATGTTGTTATAATCACAGATCTGAGCATTAAGAAATATGTTTGATTAACATCATTTCGTGTTGCTGTTTGGTAGTTTAAGTTGCTGTTTAGTGTTATAGTTTAATGTTGTTGCATGTTTAAATCCGAGCTTCATGTTATAATGTTCTGTTGATGCATTCTTAGTACATTAATCTGCTGAGAATATTTGCCTTTTCATTTGAATTACATTGGTAAAGTAAAACGTTGCTAAAAGGAGTGAAAGTTAAGTAAAAGTGCATAACCTAAACTAGCTTCTACTTTTGGTATTTGCTTTATGTCGCTTTCACTTTGTGTTTGGATTAGATTTAAATTAATAAGGTTATGTTGGTAAGATATTTGCTTGTAATTGCATGTTTGGAAACATATGTATTAAGTTCACTAAAACGTTAAAGAGCACGTACGAATCGATTATCTCTGTTTAGTGGATTTAAAACTTGTTTGTTAGTGAATTTGACCTTTCATGACTAGAACTGTCATAACTTTGGCTACAAGTGTCAGTTTTTGACGAGTCACCTGGCAAATCGAAGCTATCGAAAAGATCTATAACGCTATCACAGGCTTTGCCTGTGACAATCACGTTTTAATCCCAAAATCGGTCTGCTAAACCCTCAAACATGCGTTTCAAAATTTTTAGGTCGCAATTCTAGTTAGGTTTCCCACCTTTATATTCCCTAACACCCGTGATCAACTTGAACCTAATTAATATTTCCTTCCTAAAACTTTAGTATTCACATGAATGAAGACTAGGAGTGCAATTAACCGAGAGCTAAACCAAGATATGAATCAAGAATCGAACCGGGACAAGGACATTCCCCAACCCGAGACTCACACCCCACAAGAGGGAGAGCATAGCATGCAAGAACAATTAGATGGACTTAGTGGAGAAGTTAACCATATTGGCCAACAACTTAAGGACTTAACTCTTAGCATGAAACACATAATGGAAGTCCTTAATACAAGAATTCCAAATGAAGCGACCCGAGAACCCCCACCTCGATTTAGACCTGGAAATCCTAGGAGACGATTTCAAGAACCATATCCCACCTCGGACGAAGAAAGACCCGAGTATCCTAGGAGACGAAACCCGCTTTATGAGGAGGAGGAAGAATGGACCTTAGACGAAGAAGAGACCTTTCGACCAAATAGACGAAAGGATCAAGAGGACCTTAGAAATGTCAAGCTACATATACCCCCATTTGACGGGACTTGCGATGGAGATACCTTTCTAGAATGGATTGATAAGGTAGAGAAAGTTTTCGACTATTATGAGTACTCCGATAAAGTAAAGATCCAATTAGTATCCGTAGAGCTATCGGGATATGCGGCCCTCTGGTGGTCCAATATTAAGCTCCAAAGACGACGGATAGGAGATACCCCCATTACGACATGGAGAGCAATGAAGTCGCTCATGACTAAGAGGTTCATACCCACCCATTACCGTCAAGATCTATTCCTTCAAATCCAAAACCTACGACAAGGAACTCGATCCGTTGAGGCTTACCTAGCCGAATTTGAAACTCTAAGGATACGAGTAGATATGGAAGAACCTGAGGAGCAAGTTATTGCTAGATTCATTCGGGGATTGAATAGAGATATAGGAGACACCGTTGAAATACACCCGGCAGAGTCCTTAGATGCAATTGTTTATATGGCTATGACGATTGAGCGACAGCTCAATAGAAAGAGGAAATCCACCTACCCTCCTAAGTTTACCCCCAACATTCCACCCAAAGTCACCCCTAAGTCACCCGCGTCAATCAAGCCCTTTGACAAGGCTGAAGGAAAGAAGCCTTTTAACCCTAGTTGGCCACTTAAGGAGTCCAGTAGCAAAACCTTAGTCGATAAAGCCAATCCACTTAGAGCGAGAGAAATCAAGTGTTATAAATGTCAAGGTCTAGGTCATTATATGGCTCAATGTCCGAATCGACGGGTGATGATTATCAAGGAAGATACGGGAGAAGTTGAGAGTGAGGATGACCACGAGGTAGGAGTAGAGGACAAAGATGTCGAGGAGAGTGACACTGAGGATGAAGTCGTGCGCGCTCCTGAGGGACCCTTGTTGATGGTTAGGAGACGAGTCCTTGTGACTAAGAATTCAGGAGAAAATTGCCAACGTGAGAATATCTTTCATAGTAGATGTGTTATCAAGGATAAGATATGCTCTTTAATTATAGATGGAGGAAGTTGTGCCAACGTGGCATCTGATGAGTTAGTTAAGAAGTTAGGATTAGAGACGACTACGCATCCCCACCCTTATAAGTTACGATGGTTAGATGATAGGGATGATGTTAAGGTCTCTCGACAAGTGAGAGTAGATTTTGCTATGGAAAAATATCAAGATTCTGTTTTATGTGATGTCGTGCCCATGAGTGCTAGCCACTTACTTCTTGGACGACCCTGGCAATTTGATCGAAGAGTGAACCACGATGGATATTCTAACTACTATTCCCTTAAGTTTGGTGGTAAAACAATTAAGTTAGCACCTTTGACCCCCGAGGAAATATCCAAAGACGATGCCGCCAGGAAAAAAGCGAAGAATAAAGCAAATCTTTTTATGACTAGATCGGAGATAGAGGCATCGGTGCTTCGAGGAGATCCCATGATCCTTATACTATTTCGAGATAGAGTTATGGAGCTAGGAGTAATCCCTGACCCTGTAAAGAAGTTGCTCAATCAATTCCAAGATGTGTTTCCTGAGGAACTGCCCCAAGGATTACCACCTCTACGTGGTATAGAACATCAAATTGACCTCATACCCGGGGTCACCCTTCCTAATAGACCGGCCTATAGAATGAACCCCGAAGAAACCAAGAAACTTCAAGATCAAGTTCAAGATTTATTGGATAAAGGATACATACGAGAGTCAATGAGCCCCTGTGCAGTTCCCTCACTATTGGTACCTAAGAAAGACGGCACAATGAGGATGTGTGTTGATAGCCGAGCCGTGAATCAAATTACCGTAAAATATAGATACCCTATTCCAAGGCTCGAGGATATGTTGGATGAGCTCAGTGGAGCCTCAATATTTTCTAAGGTGGACCTCAAGAGTGGTTACCACCAAATAAGAATGAAAGAAGGTGACGAGTGGAAGACGGCATTTAAGACTAAGTACGGGCTTTTTGAATGGATGGTGATGCCCTTCGGGTTATCTAACGCGCCCAGTACCTTCATGAGACTTATGCACCACGTGCTTAAAGATTTCCTAGGAAAATTTATTGTTGTCTATTTTGACGATATTTTGGTGTACAGTCTAGACCTCCCACAACACCTCAACCATCTTAGTGTCCTTTTCCAAACCCTACGAAAAGCTCAATTATTTGGGAATTTAAGCAAATGCTCATTCGCGCAAGATAAAGTTTATTTTCTAGGGTTTGTCATTTCTAAAGATGGCATGGAAGCTGATGTTGACAAGATCAAGGCTATTAGGGATTGGCCTACCCCCAACTCTTTAACCGAATTACGTAGCTTCCATGGTCTGGCCTCTTTTTACCGGCGGTTCATAAAAGACTTTAGTTCAATAGTCTCACCGCTCACTGATTGCACTAAGAAGGGAAAAGAGTTTACTTGGACCCCTGTTTGTCAAAAGAGCTTTGAGCTAATCAAGGACAAGTTATGCCACTCGCCAGTGTTAGCACTCCCTGACTTTAACAAGGTATTTGAAATTAAGAGTGATGCTTCCGGAGTTGGCATTGGAGCCGTACTCATGCAAGAAGGGAAACCCATTGCATACTTTAGTGAAAAACTGAAAGGAGCCATGCTAAACTACTCCACGTACGATAAGGAATTTTATGCCGTTATTAGAGCATTGGAGCATTGGCAGCACTACCTCTTGTCAAAAGAATTTGTTATCAATACTGACCATCAATCTTTACGACACATTAAGAGTCAACATAAGTTGAACAAGAGGCATGCTAAATGGGTAGAATTTTTGGAAAGGTTCCCGTATATTCTTAAGTATGTGAAAGGAGAAAATAATGTAGTCGCCCATGCACTTTCGAGGAAACGCATTCTCCTTACCGAGCTAGGGACTCGATTCTTTGGATTTGAATGGATCAAACATAATTACAAATATAACCCTGACTTTGGATCTTATTACACCAAGTGCAAGGAAAAGGCTGAAGGAGAATATCGACTTATGGACGACTATTTACTAAGGGCGGGAAAATTATGTATACCGCAAGGAAGCATGAGGCAAAGTCTTGTAAAAGAAGCCCATTGTGGAGGATTAGCGAATCATTTCGGGGAGAAGAAGACCCTCGATATGCTTAAGGAACACTTCTTTTGGCCACATATGAAAAGGGACGTGCACCGCATGGTGGAAACATGCATCGTGTGCAAGAAAGCCAAGAGTAAGGTCCTACCACAAGGCTTGTATATGCCCTTACCCATTCCTTCGCACCCTTGGACTGAAGTTAGTATGGACTTCATTTTGGGATTGCCACGAACTGCTCGTAATAAGGATTCGATCATGGTGGTTGTGGATCGTTTCTCTAAGATGGCACATTTCATTCCTTGTGCAAAAACGGATGACGCCTTTTCTATAGCTGACCTATTTTTCAAAGAAATTGTTCGCCTACATGGTATACCGCATTCCATAGTGTCGGACTGGGACACTAAATTTTTGAGCTCCATCTGGACCACTTTGTGGAAGAAGTTGGGGACGAAGCTGTGTTTTAACACATCTTTCCACCCCCAAACTGATGGCCAAACGGAAGTTGTTAACAGGACCTTAGGCTCCCTCTTACGCAGTATTGTAGGTAAGAAACTATCCAGTTGGGATGTAGTCCTTCCCGGATTGGAATTTTCCTACAATCGCACCCTTTATTCCACTACTGAGCAAACGCCCTTTGAGGTTGCCTATGGGTTTAATCCATGTACACCGTTGGACCTTGTTCCGTTACCCATTAATGAACTAGCCAACCCATCAGGAGCAAACAAGGCCGAACAGATTAAGAAATTACATGAGAACGTGCGTCAAGCCATCGAGAAGAGAAATGCAAGCGTGGCCAAACGAGTAAACAAAGGCCGAAAAGAGGTTATCTTTAATGAAGAAGATTTGGTTTGGTTACACCTACGAAAAGATAGATTCCCCGACAAAAGAAAATCTAAACTTCTTCCTCGTGCGGATGGACCCTTCAAGGTGTTGCAGCGGATCAATAATAACGCTTATAAGATTGAACTGCCTGGAGATTATGGAGTATCGGCAACGTTCAATGTCATGGACCTATCGCCCTATATAAGCGATGAAGAAAACTCCGAGAGGCCTGACTTAAAGGATTTGAGATCAAATCCTCAATCACCTGGGGAGGATGATGTGCCCCGTAGGCCCATTACACGATCCCAGACCCGAGTCCACAATTTGACTAACACACTTGTTTCTTTTGCAGGTCATGGTTCGTGTGAAGACTTGGAGGACACCGTGGACGACTTGAAGTGGGAGATTAAAGCTGGAGACGTTGACCAACCGAAGCATCTCCTCATGTGGAAAGACTAAAGAGACACCTTAATGCTCACATGGGAATTTGTCTTCCCGAGCTTTAATATTTATTGCTTTTTTGAAATTTCAAACTTATTGGCAAACGTTGGCCTTCTTGTTAAACTTTATTAGATGCATGTTAGGATTAGATGCATGTTAGGATTATATGGATGTTAGGATTAGATGAATGATAGGATTAGTTGGTGGCTTGGTTTGGCCCATTGAAGTTGAAGACATGTCCAAGCCCAAGCCCAAGCCCAAGCCCAAGCCCAAGCCCAAGCCCACCATTAGGTCTATATATTCATGGCATTGGTGTTTGTAACTTTTTTGGATGATTTTTATGAGCACCCACGGATTTCTCTCATTGAAGAAGAAGAAGCTTGGAGCAAGGAGCTTCCAAGGTAAGCTCAGTTGACAACAACCGAGGGGTCGCGCCCCCGAACCATTCTTCTAGCTTGGTAGCTAGTTGGAGTGGAATTTTCCACCTCCTTCTCTACTCTTTTGAGGGCGGAAAACAGCAAGGAGTGGTCTTAACCGGTTCCTTGAATCGAGTTTTCTTCCTTGGAAGAAACTCTTACCGGAAGCTCCATTGAAGCACTCACCGGCCGATTCTCGGAAAATATTCATAACTAACTCAAATCAACGGATCTGGACCACAAACTTCACCAGCACACATCTCACTCACTTCACAACACTCACCTAAAATTTCATTTTATTCCGAGCTTGTTTAGTATTTCTTTAACATTTATATTCTCGGATTTCTCGGTTTTTCCAGTACTAGGGAACTAACGGTCTTATCGAGTTCTAGAGTCGTGTTTTGCAGGTCGGAGCTCAACATATCCATTTCACATTCGAGGTTTTAACTTGAAGTGAAGAGAACGACGTGTATTGAGGACCCAACCACCTTCATGGACGAGTAATTAAGACTTAGTAATGCATTTGATTAACCATATGAACTTCAATTGATTTGTTCCAACAGAGTTGAATGAATCAAGCTAATGAAAATGAGTGTTACATGACTTGTGGCTAGAACATAAGTTATCCATTTCACATTTAAGGTTTTAACTTGAAGTGATGAGAACGACGTGTATTGAGGACGCAACAACCTTCATGGACGAGTAATTAAGACTTAGTAATGCGTTTGATGAAGCATAAGAAACTTCACTTCGATCGATTTGTTCCAAAAGAGTTGAACGTATCAAGCAAATTAGGTTGAGTGGTACATGACTTGTGGTTAGAACCTAAGTTATCCATTTCACATTCGAGGTTTTAACTTGAAGTGAAGAGAACGACGTGTATTGAGGACCCAACCACGTTCATGGACGAGTAATTAAGACTTAGTAATGCATTTGATTAAGCATATGAAACTTAACTTCAATCAATTTGTTCCAACAGAGTTGAACGAATCAAGCTAATGAAAATGAGTGTTACATGACTTGTGGCTAGAACATAAGTTATCCATTTCACATTCAAGGTTTTAACTTGAAGTGATGAGAACGACGTGTATTGAGGACGCAACAACCTTCATGGATGAGTAATTAAGACTTAGTAATGCGTTTGATGAAGCATAAGAAACTTCACTTCATTCAATTTGTTCCAAAAGAGTTGAACGTATCAAGAAAATGAGGTTGAGCGCTACATGACTTGGGGTTAGAACCTATGTTATCCATTTCACATTCGAGGTTTTAACTTGAAGTGAAGAGAACGACGTGTATTGAGGACCCAACCACCTTCATGGACGAGTAATTAAGACTTAGTAATGCATTTGATTAAGCATAGGAAACTTCACTTCAATTGATTTGTTCCAACAGAGTTGAATGAATCAAGCTAATGAAAATGAGTGTTACATGACTTGTGGCTAGAACATAAGTTATCCATTTCACATTTAAGGTTTTAACTTGAAGTGATGAGAACGACGTGTATTGAGGACGCAACAACCTTCATGGACGAGTAATTAAGACTTAGTAATGCGTTTGATGAAGCATAAGAAACTTCACTTCAATCGATTTGTTCCAAAAGAGTTGAACGTATCAAGCAAATTAGGTTGAGTGGTACATGACTTGTGGTTAGAACCTAAGTTATCCATTTCAAATTCGAGGTTTTAACTTGGAGTGAAGAGAACGACGTGTATTGAGGACCCAACCACGTTCATGGACGAGTAATTAAGACTTAGTAATGCATTTGATTAAGCATATGAAACTTAACTTCAATCGATTTGTTCCAACAGAGTTGAACGAATCAAGCTAATGAAAATGAGTGTTACATGACTTGTGGCTAGAACATAAGTTATCCATTTCACATTCAAGGTTTTAACTTGAAGTGATGAGAACGACGTGTATTGAGGACGCAACTGTTAGACAAATTGTTGTGAAGAAGCTAAGGAGAATATTTAGGACCTGATTAGCAGGAATGAAAGATAGTGGACCAGATTGTAAGTTTTGAGGAAGTCCCTGTGAGAGTTTAGCATTGAAATTGGAACTATACTTGGGTACTTAGAAAGGTGAGGAGATTGGGACTGAGGATGTTAAATAATCTACAACAAGTTTTCAAACAAGAAGGTTGTGGAGAAGAGTTGTTATAAAGAAATCTAGAAGGATACTAGGACCCGATCTTGGGAGGAAACATATGAACTTTCGATGAGGAGGATGGCTAAATGCCGTCATGTAATTTTTATCACATTGGATGAAAGGAAGATAAATTTGCACGAAGACTGTGCAAACGAGCTTGAATGTGAAGTTAGAACAAGAGGTATAGGAAAGTTCCGACTCATAGGTAACGTTGAATTGTTTAAGCGCCCATAAGGTGTTGGGTAAATGGTTTAACGAATTTGTTTAGATTTAAGAATTCATTAGTGATTGATGATGATCGAGGTAAGAGTTGTATGAAACGAGCATATTGGACAAAATAGTAGAGACTTAGAGGATACCTTGAGAGCATAAAGGGAAAGATTTAAGTAACAAAGGTTCTGTGTAAAGGAATGACATTAGAGTAGCTAAGGAAATGTTATGATTGCCCAAAGCAAGTAGGTTTAGAAAATGAGCTTGATAAATTGGAAATGAGATAGTAGTATAAAGAAGAGTTCGAAACAGAGGATTAGGATGAGAGATCTAAGTATCAGGTCCTTAGTATTAAGCAATAGATGAAGCTTTGAGGGATGTTAATGTTTTTGATGCGTTAGATTGATGTTGAATGAGAAAAGTAGGGAAACAATTGAATTAATTCGAGGAAGACTATAATGGAGTTTGAGTTGGGAGAGATTTAAGAGATTAAGTGATGATGGATTAGGTTGAAAGCAATGGACGTGTGAGTGAATGAGTTACAAAAAGTATAGTTAAGAGAGTCATAACTTTGGAGATCTAGGAATTGTCGTTACCCGATGAGTGGTTAAGGCCTTAGAGTAATCAAGATTTAGTATTGCAACGGTAATTACGGTAGTAGCATTGGAGTGAGTAATTAGAAGTTGACCAAGCAATAATTTTGGGGACAAAATTCCAATTAAGGAGGGAAGGATGTAACGCCCGGGTTTTCGGATCTTAGGATTTTCTAATTTCTTAGGTTATTTTTGTAAATAGCAAATTAAAGTATTTTCCCGAGCGAGACGTTTCTTTAGAGCCCTAGAAATTTACGAGAATTTTTAGAGGAATAAGTGAAATTTTAGAAACCCAAATTGAAGAGAATAATATTAGAGTTCCCGTTTTAGCCTTTTAGTATATTAATTCGTAAAAATAGCAAAATAAGTCCGTTTTGTGAACGGTGAGTTTTGTTAGAACTCTAATATTAAATTGGAATATTTGGAGAAATAAGAAAATTACGGAAAAACCAAATTGATAGACTAATTAAAGAATTAAGCATAGAATTAATATTGGATTATTATTATTATTATTATTATTATTATTATTATAATTTTTATAAAAAAAAAAAGAAAAGAAGAGAATGGCTTCACGAAGAAGCCATTCCCCTGCTGCTGAACCCCGACGCCGAGAGAGAAAAAGGGAGACGCGCGCGACCCTCCGACGGAGCTCCGGCCACCATTCCGACGTGCAGACGCCGGCGAGCTGAACCAGAGCGCGGTTCGGCCTTCTCCGCGCCAGACCCGACCGAAAACAGGTTGAGTTTTCTTCCCTGTTTTTGTTCTGTACATGGCCGGCGGTGGCGAGCTTGATTGAGCTCCGTCCTCCGGCCCTTTTTGGTTGCTTTAAGCGTCAATTGGCCGAGCTCGGTGCTGGCATGGATTGCCGAACAATGTGGAGCTCGAATTTTTGGAAAAACCGTGGGCTAGGTTTAGGGCAATTCGGGTTTTATGAATTAGAACTCCGATTTTAGGTTAGTTTATGTCAATTGGATGTTAAAAGGATAGATTAGTGAAGAAATTGAGGGAATTTGATGAAAAATTGAAAAAGTGAAATTTTGGGGTAAAGGGCAGTTTCGGGTTTTGCCCAAATTGACCTAGTTCCGGTCATTTGTTTTAAAATTCCTTTTGGCTGATGAAAATAGGTTATTAGAGGAGTACGTGGCCGCTGGAATCGTTCGATTCCGATAACCGACGCGAAAGTTACGCGCATTCGAAGTTTTAGGCCGGCTTTTACCGAACCCAAATTAGTGGCCGTTTAATTAAGTTTTAGTTAGAAATTGACGATATTATGCTTTTATGCTTATTAGTGAATACATTTGTTGTTATTTAGGTAGATGAAATGAATTGGTGATTATTGGTGGATTTTAGGTTAAAGTTCGAATATTGGAGATTATTGGAAAACCATTAATGGAGTTTAAGTAAATTGTGAGCATCACGTGCTCGATGAAAAGCCCGAATGGAGAAAGTGAAAGTTTTATGAGAAATTGCTTTAGCTAGGAGTTTAGTTTAAGTTTGAGGTTCGTTTACTTAGGATCAATTTTAATGTACTTTATTTATGAAATGCTTTAGGTGGAGACGACTTTTGGACGGTGCTCGGCTAGCTACGGACGCCAGGTAAGTGGATGTTAGGTTTCCGGCCCTTAAGGCCCTACATCGTGTCAACGCTAGGTTTTTCTATTTGGATGATGATTTTCTGATTGTGGGGTCTTGAAGTGTTGGGTAGCCTAGGATTATTAGTTAATTGTTGTTTGTTAGGTTCGTAGTGATTAAAGCATGTCTATGTATGCCTATGAATTGTTTGATGATATGTCTTGATGATATGTTATATGTAAGTCCCTCATGCATCATGTTTTGTTCAAATGTCATATGAAATGTCTCCATGTATGATTATGTAAAGGAAAATGTAACGATTAAGTGTGGGTGGGACTGTATGGCCAAAAACAACAAAACTATTGTCACTATCCACGAGTTGGATCATGAATACGGCCGAAAGGACTATGTACACGCACTTGGCCTACTTCCCTGGCACGATGCCCACCTTAATCCATGTCAACGAAAAGAAAAGAAAAAGAATAAGAACAAGTAAATGAACATGTTTTAAGAAAAGTCACGCATTCATGCATACGTCATTATAGTGCATTCCCTTACTAAGCATTAGGCTTAATGTATATGTTGTATGATGTAGGTGACAGGTGTGAAGGTGAGAGCTTTCTCGATGGCAAGGAATAGGTGGTCGACGGATGGTGCTCGTGGCGACGGGGTGTGTTTTGGCAAGGACTGGATGACTGTGGGGTGTACTCCGCACCGTTTTGGGGTAACTTGATGCGTTTAAGTCTTTTGATTAGGAAAGTGTCGGATTTTAAGTTGTATAGATAAGATTAATATTTTCGGAACTGTATAGTGGATGTAGGTTCGAAGTCGTATTGTTTTGAAAGATTTGTTAATGTATGTCTTTGGTGATGTTTTAGGAAATTTCGTGTTTATGTTCGATGATTGTTTGAGGATTTTATTGGGTTTTGTTTGTGAATGTATGAAAAAAAAATGTATTAAGTATGTGGATTAGATATCTTGATAGAAAAACGTATGAAAGTAGAGTCTTTGATGTGTATGATGTGGTAGTAGATTGTTTAGAATGTGAAGTCTTTATTTTGGAGAATATACTGGAACTGTTTGGGTATTTTAAACTGTTTGGTTGTTTTAAAACAGGTAAGGATACGCTCGATTTTTAGAGCGATCCACGCAGTTCGATTTCTCGAATTTATTAGAAATTGTAGGTTAGATTAGTGTTCTGTTTTGATGATTGATGAATGAGTGGTTTTAAGGGATTTCAATGATCCGAGACTTCGATTTAATGGTTTAGAAGTCGAAATGTTAGGAGTGGTTTGAGAGTTTAAAGTCAAGGTTAAGTTATGGTTAGTTTATTTAAGGGTTTTGGGAAATGTTTAAAGTAGAAATGAAAAAGTTTAAGGTGAAAATACGAGGGCTTAGGTAATGATTACGTCACGGCAAGTCCGTGGCGGCCCTTATCGGATTGGGGTCGTCACAGCAACAACCTTCATGGATGAGTAATTAAGACTTAGTAATGCGTTTGATGAAGCATAAGAAACTTCACTTCAATCGATTTGTTCCAAAAGTGTTGTACGTATCCAGCAAATTAGGTTGAGTGCTACATGACTTGTGGTTAGAACCTAAGTTATCCATTTCACATTCAAGGTTTTAACTTGAAGTGATGAGAATGACGTGTATTAAGGACGCAACAACCTTCATGGATGACTAATTAAGACTTAGTAATGCGTTTGATGAAGCATAAGAAACTTCACTTCAATCGATTTGTTCCAAAAGAGTTGAACGTATCAAGCAAATGAGGTTGAGTGCTATATGACTTGTGGTTAGAACCTAAGTTATCAATTTCACATTCAAGGTTTTAACTTGAAGTGATGAGATTGACGTGTATTGAAGACCCAACAACCTTCATGGACGAGTAATTAAGACCTACTAATGTGTTTGAAGAAGCATAAGAAACTTCACTTCAAACGATTTGTTCCAAAAGAGTTGAACGTATCAAGCAATTTAGGTTGAGTGTTACAAGACTTGTGGTTAGAACCTAAGTTATCCAAGTGTTCACATTCGAGGTTTTAACTTGAAGTGATGAGAAGGACGTGTATTGAGGAACCAACAACCTTCATGGACGCGTAATTAAGACCAACTAATACATTTGATGAAGCATAAGAAACGTCACTTCAATCGATTTGTTCCAAAAGAGTTGAATGTATCAAGCAAATGAGGTTGAGTGCTACATGACTGGTCGTTAGAACCAAAGTTATCCATTTCACATTCGAGGTTTTAACTTGAAGTGATGAAGCATAAGAAACTTCACTTCAATCGATTTGTTCCAAAAGAGTTGAACGTATCAAGCAAATTAGGTTGAGTGTTACATGACTTGTGGTTAGAACCTAAGTTATCAATTTCACATTCGAGGTTTTAACTTGAAGTGATGAGAACGACGTGTATTGAGGACCCAACAACCTTCATGGACGAGTAATTAAGACTTAGTAATGCGTTTGATGAAGCATAAGAAACTTCACTTCAATCGATTTGTTCCAAAAGAGTTGAACGTATCAAGCCCGCTATTAAGAACTTAGTAATGCGTTTGATGAAGTATAAGAAACTTCACTTCAATCGATTTGTTCCAAAAGAGTTGAACGTGTCAAGCAAATTAGGTTGAATGTTACATGACTTGTGGCTAGAACATAAGTTATCAATTTCACATTCAAGGTTTTAACTTGAAGTGATGAGAACGACGTGTATTGAGGACCCAGCAACCTTCATGGACAAGCAATTAAGACTTAGTAATGCATTTGTTGAAGCTTAAGAAACTTCACTTCAATCGATTTGTTCCAAAAGAGTTGAACGTGATAAGCAAATGAGGTTGAGTGTTACATGACTTGTGGTTAGAACCTAAGTTATCCATTTCACATTCGAGGTTTCAACTTGAAGTGATGAGAACGACGTGTATTGTGGACCCAACAACCTTCATGGATGAGTAATTAAGACTTAGTAATGCGTTTGATGAAACATAAGAAACTTCAGTTCAATCGATTTGTTCCAAAAGAGTTGAATGTATCAAGCAAATTAGGTTGAGTGTTACAAGACTTGTGGTTAGAACCTAAGTTATCCATTTCACATTATAGGTTTTAACATGAAGTGATGAGAACGACGTGTATTGAGGACCCAACAACCTTCATAGACGAGTAATTAAGACTTAGAAATGCGTTTGATAAAGCATAAGAAACTTCACTTCAATCGATTTGTTCCAAAAGAGTTGATCGTATCAAGCAAATTAGGTTGAGTGTTACATGACTTGTGGTTTGAACCTAAGTTATCAATTTCACATTCAATGTTATAACTTAAAGTGATGAGAACGACGTGTATTGAGGACACAACAACCTTCATGGACGTGTAATTAAGACTTAGTAATGCGTTTGATGAAACATAAGAAACTTCGCTTCAATCAATTTGTTCTAAAAGAGTTGAACGTATCAAGCAAATTAGGTTGTGTGTTACATGACATGTGGTTAGAACATAAGTTATCCATTTCACATTCAAGGTTTGAAGTTGACGTGATGAGAACGACGTGTATTGAGGGCCCAATAACATTCATGGACGAGTAATTAAGACTTAGTAATGCGTTTGATGAATTATAAGAAACATCACTTCAATCGATTTGATCCAAAAGAGTTGAACGTGACAAGCAAATGATGTTGAGTGCTACATGACTTGTGGTTAGAACCTAAGTTATCCTTTTCACATTCAAAGTTTTAACTTGAAGTGATGAGAACGACGTGTATTGAGGACCTAACAACCTTCATAGACGAGTAATTAAGCCCTACTAATGCGTTTGATGAAGCATAAGAAACGTCACTTCAATTGATTTGTTCCAAAAGAGTTGAACGTATCAAGCAAATGAAGTTGAGTGCTACATGACTTGGGGTTCGAACCTAAGTTATCCATTTCACATTCAAGGTTTTACCTTGAAGTGTTGAGAACAACGTGTATTGAGTATCCAACAACCTTCATGGACGCGTAACTAATAAGACTTAGTAAAGCGTTTAATGAAGCATAAGAAACTTCACTTCAATCGATTTGTTCCAAAAGAGTTGAACGTATCAAGCAAATGAGGTTGACTTTTACATGGCTTGTGGTTAGAACCTAAGTTATCCATTTCACATTCGAGGTTTTAACTTGAAGTGATGAGAACAACGTGTATTGAGGACCCAACAACCTTCATGGACGAGTAATTAAGACTTAGTAATGTGTTTGACTAAGCATATGAAACTTCAATTTAATCGATTTGTTCCAAAAGAGTTGAACGTATCAAGCTAATGAGGTTAAGTGCTACATGACTTGTGGCTAGAACCTAAGTCAACCATTTCACAATTAAGGTTTTAACTTGAAGTGATGAGAACGACGTGTATTAAGGACCTAGCAACCTTCATGGACAAGTAATTAAGACTTAGTAATGCGTTTGATGAAGCATAAGAAACTTCACTTCAATCGATTTGTTCCAAAAGAGTTGAACGTATCAAGCAATTTAGGTTGAGTTTTACATGACTTGTGGTTAGAACCTAAGATATCCATTTTACATTCGAGTTTTTAACTTGAAGTGATGAGAACGACGTGTATTGAGGACCCAACTTCCTTCATGGACGAGTAATGAAGACTTATTAATGCCTTTGATTAAGCATATGAAACTTCACTTCAATCGATTTGTTCCAACAGAGTTGAACGTATCAAGCTAATCAGTTGAGTGTTACATGACCTGTGGCTAGAACATAAGTTATACATTTCACATTCAAGGTTTTAACTTGAAGTGATGAGAACGACGTGTATTGAGGACCCAACAACCTTCATGGACGCGTAATTAAGACTTAGTAATGCGTTTGATGAAACATAAGAAACTTCACTTCAATCGATTTGTTCTAAAAGAGTTGAACGTATCAAGCAAATTAGGTTGTGTGTAACATGACATGTGGTTATAACATAAGTTATCCATTTCACGTTCAAGGTTTGAAGTTGAAGTGATAAGAACGACGTGTATTGAGGACGCAACAACCTTCATGGACGAGTAATTAAGACTTAGTAATGCATTTGATGAAGCTTAAGAAACTTAACTTCAATCGATTTGTTCCAAAAGAGTTGAACGTGACAAGCAAATGAGGTTGAGTGCTACATGACTTGTGGTTAGAACCTAAGTTATCCTTTTCATATTCAAGGTTTTAACGTGAAGTGATGAGAACGACGTGTATTGAGGACCCAACAACCTTCATGGACGAGTAATTAAAACCTACTAATGCGTTTGATGAAGCATAAGAAACGTCACTTCAATTGATTTGTTCCAAAAGAGTTGAACGTATCAAGCAAATGAGGTTGAGTGCGACATGACTTGGGGTTCGAACCTAAGTTATCCATTTCACATTAAAGGTTTTACCTTGAAGTGATGAGAACAACGTGTATTGAGTACCTAACAACCTTCACGGACGCGTAACTAATAAGACTTAGTAAAGCGTTTGATGAAGCATAAGAAACTTCACTTCAATCAATTTGTTTCAAAAGAGTTGAACGTATCATGCAAATGAGGTTGACTTTTACATGACTTGTGGTTAGAACCTAAGTTATCCATATCACATTCGAGGTTTTAACTTGAAGTGATGAGAACAACGTGTATTGAGGACCCAACAACTTTCATGGACGAGTAATTAAGACTTAGTAATGCGTTTGATGAAGCATAAGAAACTTCACTTCAATTGATTTGTTCCAAAAGAGTTGAACGTATCAAGCAATTTAGGTTGAGTGTTACATGACTTGTGGTTAGAACCTAAGTTATCCATTTTACATTCGAGCTTTTAACTTGAAGTGATGAGAACGACGTGTATTGAGGACCCAACTTCCTTCATGGATGAGTAATGAAGACTTATTAATGCCTTTGATTAAGCATATGAAACTTCACTTCAATCGATTTGTTCCAAAAGAGTTGAACGTGTAACGCCCAGATTTTTGGATCTTAGGATTTTCTAATTTCTTTTCGTAAATAGCAAATTAAAGTATTTTCTTGAGAGGGATGTTTCCTTAGAACCCTAGAAATTTATGGGAATTTTTAGAGGAATAAGTGGAATTTTAGAAACCCAAATCTAAAAGAGTAATGCTAAAGTTCCCGTTTTACCCTTTTAGCATATTAATTCGTAAAAATAGCAGAATAAGTCCGTTTTGGAAACGGTGAATTTTGTTAGAACTCTAAGATTAAATTGGAATATTTGGAGAAATAAGAAAATTGCAGAGAAACCGAATTGATAGACTAATTAAAGAGTTAAGCATAAAATTGATGGAGGGGCATTTAAGTAATTTGGTAAGTAAATAAAATTATAATTTTATTTATAAGTTTTATAAAACAAAGGAATGGCTTCACGAGGAAGCCATTCCCCTGCCGAGCCCGACGCCGAAGAGAGAAAGGAAGAGCGCGAGCGCCGGCCTCCCTTTGACGGCGACCTGGTGTTTCCGACCACCGTTCAGGCGAGCGAACTCCAGCGAGCTGAAGCCAGAGCTCGGTTCAGCTCTCTTCGCGCCAGACCCGACCGAAACAGGTAGTTCCTCCCTGTTTTTTCGCTCTGTTGCTCGGCCGTGGAGTGGTCCACGAGTTGGGTCATTTCTTTGGTCGATTTGTGACAGAAATGTGGGGGAATTAGGGATGTGAGGCGAGTGTTCGCCGGTGGGCTTTGGTATCTCGGTTTTCAGGGAGAAAACCGTGAGGTGTGTTGTGCATTTCGGGTTTTGCTTAGTGTAGCTTCGATTTTTGATTAGATATTGTTAATTGAGTGTATATGTGATTGATTGGTGAAGAAATTGATGGAATTTGATGAAAAATCAAAAAGGGGGATTTTCCGGGTAAATGGCAGTTTCGGGTTTTTGATAAATTGACCTAGCTCCGGTCATTTGTTTTAAAATTCCTTTTGACAGATTAAAATAGGTTATTAGAGGAGTACGTGGCCACTGGAATCGTTCGATTCCGATAACCGACAAGAAAGTTACGCGCGTTCGAAGTTTTAGGTCGGTTTTTACCGAACCCAAATTAGTGGCTCATTTAATTAGGTTTTAGTTGGATTAGGCTAGAAATAGTAATTTGAGATGTTTTCACGACAGTAAGAGTTTAGTTATGCCCGAACGAAATGAGTTAGAGTTTTTGAAGAAATTGTCTTAGCGCGGGATTTCGTTTAGTTTTGAAATGGATGAATACTAATGACGTGCTATGAAATGCTTTAGGTGGAGACGACTTTTGGACGGTGCTCGGCTAGCTACGGACGCCAGGTAAGTGGATGTTAGGCTTCCGGCCCTTAAGGCCCTACATCGTGTCAACGTTAGATTTTTCTGTTTTGATGATGATTTTCTGACTGTGGGTTTAATGTGTCGGGTTGTAACGACCCTCATACTATTCCTAATTTCCCGTACTAAATTCTTCTTTTCTTTCTCTTTTTTTTTTTTTTTTTATACTTAATGTTTAAGTGGAAAACAATTTAATAAAACGTTTAAAACAATTACAAAACAATTAATCCTAAACCAATACGTACCCAAACACCTACAAAATACAACCTCACCGTTTCACTAACACGATTCTATTTATACCACAATTTCTATCCACATCGCAAATATACATTTCACAATACCATTCGACGTAAAACAGCCCTGTATTCTCACTCGGAACGACTCGAGACATAGTTAAATAAAACACGTTTTCACGAAAACAAACTGCATGGATCCGTTTAAAAACTAAACAATCCCTCCTGTTCAAAATAAAACTCCAAGCAGTTCAGTATGTTTCAAATAAAAGGTTTTCCAAAAAGCGGTTTATAAAATAAGTTTCCAAAGCCTCAAAACATAAACCTATCAACTATCAGCTAACTAGAAACAAACATCCTATTATGTTCTACTATACAATTTTCATCTAACCAATCCATCATTCACCCAGAATATCTCAATACCCTCAAAATACATACGTAAATCCCCACGAGTCGGTTAAGCATCGACTGCCCAACACACTCCCACGGGCCATCTTTCATCAACCAATCATGCCTCGGGTTGAGGGATCTCATCCTCACCTGTGTAGAGGTCACCTACACCACAGATATAAGTCGTGAGCTTAAGGCTCAGTAAGTCTACGTGAATGCAATGCATGCTATGCATGCCGTTCTTAAAAACATGCTTCCTTTTCCTTTCATTTCATTTCATTACAGATACAGATACAGATATGTTACCGTGGCCTCACTCTCGCTAGATAGGAGTGGCACATCCCCCGGTTGGATAGCCCCTCGTATCTAACCGGGGGGAAGACATGCTCCCCAAGCATCCATATCTGAACCACCGCCAACGCCGTAACCAGATTACAGACATTTTACCTTTTCATTATACTTTACCTTTTTTATGAAAACATGCATAGAAATTCTTTTTTCGTGCTTTTCAGAAACATGATGCATGAACGTGCAATGCTATAAACATAATTAAAGCATAAACAAACAATAAATATAAACATACAACACATAACTAAAACTAACTACCCAACTAATTACCCGACTCAACCTACATTCTCCAAGTTCCTCGACAACCATAGAATCATATGGTGTAGGCCAATCGGCCAAACAAGTCACGAGAAACTTACCTGTCTTCTGTAGCTCGCTGGGTTTGGCACCACACGTCACCTATGGCTCGACCTATGACAAACATTCAAACTTCATTAAATCAAACTTACATTCGCCAATTTACTCTCAAACTACTATTTCAAGCCTAATCCAACTAAAACTTAACTAAACGGGCCACTAATTCGGGTTTGGTAAAACCGACCCGAAACTTCAAACGCGCGTAACTTTCGAGTCGGTTATCGGAATCGAACGATTCCAGCGGCCACGTACTCCTCTAATAATCTATTTTAATCTGCCAAAAGGAATTTCAAAACTAACGACCGGAACTAGGTCAATTTAGCAGAAACCCGAACTGCCCATTCTCGGAAATTTTCCTCTTTTTGATTTTTCATCAAATTCCATCAATTTCTTCTTCAATCTATCCTACTAACATCCAATTAACATAAACTAACCTAAAATCGAAGTTACATTAAGCAAAACCCGAGTGCCCTAAATCGGGCTCACTGAATTTCGCTCACATTGAGCTCAACACGGCCAATCAACAATAGCCGGCGTTAAGCTCGGCCATTTGACATTGAAAGCCACCAAAAACGACCGGCGATCGGAGCCCTAGCAGCTCAGCGATCCACGGCCACCAATAACACGAAAACAGGGCACAGAGGAGGCATACCGTTCGGTTCGTGCGCGAGGATGGTCGGAAACCGCACACCCTGGAGTCGCCGCCGTTTTCTGGCCGGAAAACATCGAGGTTGGACGCCGGCGTTCATCGATCGTCGCCGTTCTCCTTCGTCGCCTCTCTCTCTCGGCGTCGGGTTCGACTTCGAACGTAAAAACGACAGAATGGTTTTTTTAACCATTCTGTTGTTTTGTTTATAATTATTATTATAATAATAATAATAATAATAATAATTAATAATAATAATAATAATAATAATAATAATAATAATAATAATAATAATAATAATAATAATAATAATAATAATAATAATAATATAATAATAATAATAATAATAATAATAATAATAATAATAATAATAATAATAATAATAATAATAATAATAATAATAATAATAATAATAATAATAATAATAATAATAATAATAATAATAATAATAATAATAATAATAATAATAATAATAATAATAATAATAATAATAATAATAATAATAATAATAATAATAATAATAATAATAATAATAATAATAATAATAATAATAATAATAATAATAATAATAATAATAATAATAATAATAATAATAATATAATAATAATAATAATAATAATAATAATAATAATAATAATAATAATAATAATAATAATAATAATAATAATAATAATAATAATAATAATAATAATAATAATAATAATAATAATAATAATAATAATAATAATAATAATAATAATAATAATAATAATAATAATAATAATAATAATAATAATAATAATAATAATAATAATAATAATAATAATAATAATAATAATAATATAATAATAATAATAATAATAATAATAATAATAATAATAATAATAATAATAATAATAATAATAATAATAATAATAATAATAATAATAATAATAATAATAATAATAATAATAATAATAATAATAATAATAATAATAATAATAATAATAATAATAATAATAATAATATAATAATAATAATAATAATAATAATAATAATAATAATAATAATAATAATAATAATAATAATAATAATAATAATAATAATAATAATAATAATAATAATAATAATAATAATAATAATAATAATAATAATAATAATAATAATAATAATAATAATAATAATAATAATAATAATAATAATAATAATAATAATAATAATAATAATAATAATAATAATATAATAATAATAATAATAATAATAATAATAATAATAATAATAATAATAATAATAATAATAATAATAATAATAATAATAATAATAATAATAATAATAATAATATAATAATAATAATATAATAATAATAATAATAATAATAATAATAATAATAATAATAATAATAATAATAATAATAATAATAATAATAATAATAATAATAATAATAATAATAATAATAATAATAATAATAATAATAATAATAATAATAATAATAATAATAATAATAATAATAATAATAATAATAATAATAATAATAATAATAATAATAATAATAATAATAATAATAATAATAATAATAATAATAATAATAATAATAATAATAATAATAATAATAATAATAATAATAATAATAATAATAATAATAATAATAATAATAATAATAATAATAATAATAATAATAATAATAATAATAATAATAATAATAATAATAATAATAATAATAATAATAATAATAATAATAATAATAATAATAATAATAATAATAATAATATAATAATAATAATAATAATAATAATAATAATAATAATAATAATAATAATAATAATAATAATAATAATAATAATAATAATAATAATAATAATAATAATAATAATAATAATAATAATAATAATAATAATAATAATAATAATAATAATAATAATAATAATAATAATAATAATAATAATAATAATAATAATAATAATAATAATAATAATAATAATAATAATAATAATAATAATAATAATAATAATAATAATAATAATAATAATAATAATAATAATAATAATAATAATAATAATAATAATAATAATAATAATAATAATAATCCTAGTACCCGGGCTCCAAATACTTAAATTTTTACTCCCTTCTCTTTCAAGTATCCTCTAAGTCTTTATCACTATGTCCACAATGCTCATTTGTCCAACTTGTGCCTCGGCTTTCATCAACAATATCAAACTCTCAAGTCTAACTAATTTAATTACACTATTCACCCAATGTCTTAAATGGTGCATAAACACTTCGACATAACTTACGAGTCGAATCTTTCCTAAACCTACATGCTTATCTTCACTTCTAGGTCCACTTGCACAATCTCTGTGCAACATTCTATTCTTTCATCCAATAGGCTCAGAATTCTATAACCTTAACTAATTGACTCTTATTCCAACCTTCATTTACTTTAGTTAATCTTCTCACTTATTCGTACGATACATTCCAAAGCTCAAAAGTCTACCTAACCGCCCATTTGATCTTACACCACATAGTTTCTATTTCCTCTAGTTGTGATCTACTTCACACACTTAAGTTTATCTACCTTAACCTTAGTTATTTACAAAATCTTTGGCTTCAACTTCGTTACATATAGATTGCCCCTTTAAAATTCTTAATTTAATCTTATTCCTAATGTACTTAATAACTCACCGATCCCTTGATTCGCAAGACTTCACATTCAGGCTTAACTCCAAATCTAAACCCTCTATTTAGTTTAAATAATGTCCTATACTTATTCTTAATATCCCTCAAGGACTTCTTCGAAGTCACTAACTAGCCTACTATCCTTCATTCCTTCTAGTCAGGTTCTAAACAATCTACTTGTCTTCTTCACAATAATTTGCCTAACAAGTTTCTTGTTAGCAAACTTGTTGTAGGTGGATCTACAACTTTAATCTAAATCTTCCCAAAATTTTTTAAAACTTATCCTTTCTACTTTCCCAAAAATCTTGAAGCATCCATTACCTTTAATGGAACTAAGCATGTCATGGCTCATACCACAAGCCCTATAAATTCTCAAATCTCCGGGCACAAGCCCTATAAATTCTCAAATCTCCGGGCAAATAACGAAGTGATCAAGTTCATTTTCTTACATTCTCACATTTCATTCTACGTCATGTTAAGGAGTTCCTTCATTACGTCCTAACCAAAACGTTCATTCTATCTTCAATGTGCTTATTCGCCTAACTTAACTCTCCGTTAACCTTGAGCACCGTCAAGTTCCTAAGTCTCGTCATGAATTTGTTCTAAACTATTCCTTCTAACTTTAGGTCATTTATGTATCCATTGGTCTCAACTTGTCAAATATGAGTCAACCTCCGAAATTGCGAACTTCACAATTCGTACGGCACTAACCACTGAGTTAAACTTCTAATTTTTTAACTCTTCATTGAATCTAGCAATCCCCCGCACTTACTCAAATGTCGCACATGGACTTCTCTCAAGTCACCCGATGGTCTACATCCTTTTGTTCCCCTTAGTCAGGTTCTACTTATTCCACTTGGCTTCTGTACAATAACTCATCTAACAGTCTTTTTGTTTGCAAACTTGTTGCAGATAAGTTTACGCCCATGATTCCAATTCTCCTTAAGTCCCCAAATCTTGCCTTTTTATTTCCAACAATTTAGGGTATTCCTCAATAAGTTTATATCTAAACATTCATCTTTCTTGATTAATCTTATTCCAATACTCCAAGGGATTGCCAAATAGATATAACCTACTTAAAAACCATATTTCATAGGGTGTACTCCTGTAAATTTTTTTTTTTTTAAAACCTTAAGTGCGCAAACTCCGTTGATTAAATCAAACTAATCTTACTAATGTATAACTATATTTCGATTCGGTCTTTATTGTTCCATATGTAGTCTCCTGTTTTCTCCTTGAGGTTCACTTAATAATCCTTCTCACCCACCTTTTATTTTCTTACTTACTAATTTCAGGTCTATATATTTATCTATAACATGCATTACAGGTAAATTAAACAATACCTGAAATTGTAGAAGGCTGTGCCCCATCGTCGGTGTCGCCAGGCTCAATGAATGCAAATACCCTCGGCACAATTTTTCTTTGATCTCTGTCCTGTTGATCTCTGCCCGGTTTATTTCGGTTCAACAATGGACAATTCATGATATAGTGACCAGCTTCCCCACACCGGTAACACCTATTGGTACGCGTCAGACAATCACCGTAGTGCTGCTTCTGGCACTGCGGACATAAAGGCTTTTGAGTAGCCCCTTGAATCTGCTTTCCTTTTCCTTGGTCGTTCCTACCATCGTAGGGCCTCTTATCGCTCCTCTGTCGTTGTGGCTAGTGTTGCTCACTTTGTTGCCAATCTCGGTCCCATGACTGTGGTTGGATCTCACGAAAGAAACCCTTAGCCGGCTCCCTCGGTCTAATACAAGTAGCTCTGGCAGCCTCTATGTCCAGGGCTCTAGCTGCGATGTCAGAATATGGTACATCAATAATACCTGATACAACAACGTGCATCCGAATCTCTGGATTAAGCCCCTCCATAAACTGGTGCACCTTTTCTTCATTGTCGCTGACCAGACGCGGTGCAAACCGTGATAAAGCTTCGAACTTCCGTATATACTCTGCAACTGACCCGGTCTGTTTCAGCTGCGTAAACTCGTTCCTCTTAGCCACCCTCACAGCGCGGCTGAAATACTTGTCAAAGAATACGATCTTGAATCGTTCCCAGGTCATAACTGAGACATCCGTCGTTGACTTAATCGAGTCCCACCAGAAACGGGCATCTAACGCCAAATGAAAAGTGACGTAAGCCACCTTGCTCCCATTCCCTACCTCTGCATAACCTAGCATATCCTCCATCACCCGGATCCATTCCTCAGCACGTGTCGGATCCGATGATTGCCCGTCGAATACTGGAGGCCGTAGGCTTTGGAACCTCTGCATACCCTGATTATTAGGAACTACCAGATCTTGAGCCCTCTGGTTCCCTCGATTCACTAAGTCCGCAATTTGTTGTGCTTGCCGGTCCATGTGCTGAGACTGACGGTCTAATAAATCTGTAAGTCTATCCAGGGCGTCGTCCCTCGCATCACGGCCTCGAACCATTTTCTAAATCCTATAAAAATTAAGACAAATAATCCTAAGAAATATGAAATCCAACAAAACAGTAAACGTACTTACAGTTGAGGAAGGATGTCCACGTAGTGGCTGTGCAGTCGAGCAGTCTACAGAACCGATTTTTAAACCCGGGGGCTTTGATACCATAATTGTAACGACCCTCATACTATTCCTAATTTCTCGTACTAAATTCTTCTTTTCTTTCTCTTTTTTTTCTTTTTTTTTTATACTTAATGTTTAAGTGGAAAACAATTTAATAAAACGTTTAAAACAATTACAAAACAATTAATCCTAAACCAATACGTACCCAAACACCTACAAAATACAACCTCACCGTTTCACTAACACGATTCTATTTATACCACAATTTCTATCCACATCGCAAATATACATTTCACAATACCATTCGACGTAAAACAGCCCTGTATTCTCACTCGGAACGACTCGAGACATAGTTAAATAAAACACGTTTTCACGAAAACAAACTGCATGGATCCGTTTAAAAACTAAACAATCCCTCCTGTTCAAAATAAAACTCCAAGCAGTTCAGTATGTTTCAAATAAAAGGTTTTCCAAAAAGCAGTTTATAAAATAAGTTTCCAAAGCCTCAAAACATAAACCTATCAACTATCAGCTAACTAGAAACAAACATCCTATTATGTTCTACTATACAATTTTCATCTAACCAATCCATCATTCACCCAGAATATCTCAATACCCTCAAAATACATACGTAAATCCCCACGGGTCGGTTAAGCATCGACTGCCCAACACACTCCCATGGGCCATCTTTCATCAACCGATCATGCCTCGGGTTGAGGGATCTCATCCTCACCTGTGTAGAGGTCACCTACACCACAGATATAAGTCGTGAGCTTAAGGCTCAGTAAGTCTACGTGAATGCAATGCATGCTATGCGTGCCGTTCTTAAAAACATGCTTCCTTTTCCTTTCATTTCATTTCATTACAGATACAGATACAGATATGTTACCGTGGCCTCACTCTCGCTAGATAGGAGCGGCACATCCCACGGTTGGATAGCCCCTCGTATCTAACCGGGGGGAAGACATGCTCCCCAAGCAGCCATGTCTGAACCACCGCCAACGCCGTAACCAGATTACAGACATTTACCTTTTCATTATACTTTACCTTTTTTATGAAAACATGCATAGAAATTCCTTTTTCGTGCTTTTCAGAAACATGATGCATGAACGTGCAATGCTATAAACATAATTAAAGCATAAACAAACAATAAATATAAACATACAATACATAACTAAAACTAACTACCCAACTAATTACCCGACTCAACCTACATTCTCCAAGTTCCTCGACCAACATAGAATCATATGGTGTAGGCCAATCGGCCAAACAAGTCACGAGAAACTTACCTGTCTTCTGTAGCTCGCTGGGTTTGGCACCACACGTCACCTATGGCTCGACCTATGACAAACATTCAAACTTCATTAAATCAAACTTACATTCGCCAATTTACTCTCAAACTACTATTTCAAGCCTAATCCAACTAAAACTTAACTAAACGGGCCACTAATTCGGGTTTGGTAAAACCGACCCGAAACTTCAAACGCGCGTAACTTTCGCGTCGGTTATCGGAATCGAACGATTCCAGCGGCCACGTACTCCTCTAATAACCTATTTTAATCTACCAAAAAGAATTTCAAAACTAACGACCGGAACTAGGTCAATTTAGCAGAAACCCGAACTGCCCATTCTCGGAAATTTTCCTCTTTTTGATTTTTCATCAAATTCCATCAATTTCTTCTTCAATCTATCCTACTAACATCCAATTAACATAAACTAACCTAAAATTGAAGTTACATTAAGCAAAACCCGAGTGCCCTAAATCGGGCTCACTGAATTTCGCTCACATTGAGCTCAACACGGCCAATCAACAATAGCCGGCGTTAAGCTCGGCCATTTGACACTGAAAGCCACCAAAAATGACCGGCGATCGGAGCCCTAGCAGCTCAGCGATCCACGGCCACCAATAACACAAAAACAGGGCACAAAGGAGGCATACCGTTCGGTTCGTGCGCGAGGATGGTCGGAAACCGCACACCCTGGAGTCGCCGCCGTTTTCTGGCCGGAAAACATCGAGGTTGGACGCCGGCGTTCGTCGATCGTCGCCGTTCTCCTTCGTCGCCTCTCTCTCTCGGCGTCGGGTTTGACTTCGAACGTAAAAACGACAGAATGGTTTTTTAACCATTCTGTTGTTTTGTTTATAATTATTATTATTATTAATAATAATAATAATAATAATAATATAATAATCATAATTCCTATTAAACGTTAATATGCCGTTTTGCTCTTCCGTAAATCCCGTTAAATCCCGTATATCTCCACAAATTCCAATTTAATCGTTAGGACCCCAATAACACTTTCTTTTCGTAAAACGGACTTGATTTACTATTTTTACGAATTAATATATTAAAAGGCTAAAACGGGAACCTTAGCATTACTCTTCTCGATTTGGGTTTCTAAAATTCCACTTATCCTTCTACAAATCCCCATAACTTTCTAGGGTCCTAATAAAACTATCCGCTCGCAAAACGGATCTAATTTACTTATTTATGAAAATAGCCTTGGAGCGGAAATCCGAAAATTCGGGTGTTACACGGGTAGCCCAGGTTATTAGTTAATAGTTGTTTGTTAGGTTTTTAGTGATTAAAGCATGTCTAAGTATGTTATGCACTGTTTGATGATATGTCTTGATGATATGTTATATGTAAAGTCCTCATGCATCATGTTTTAGAAAAAGTACGAAAATGTTTTAGCATATGATTTCATGATTTAAACGTAGAAACGACAACGATGTAAAACGAAAATGTAAAGTGTCTGAGGGAAGTGGTTCACCCCTCAGATGTAGATTGTGGAACGTCCAGAAAATGTATGATATCTGAAGGAAGTGGTTCACCCTTCAGGTAAAGATTTATATGTGGAACGTCTAGAGATGGAGAAACTAATCCGCCCTCCATTGGTAGAGGATTACATGTATGTACGATAGAAACGAAATGAACGATGTATGATTCTCACGTGTATGTTTCTCACGGGACTAAACGAAATGAATATGAACGATGAAACGAAACGAAACGAAATGAATGTGAACGATGAAATGAAACGAAATGAAATGAATATGAACGATGAAACGAAACGAAACGAAACGATTATGTACGATGAAACTGTAGAAACTGCATATGTTAGGTAAAATGTTTTAAATTCATATAGTGCATCCCGTTACTAAGCATTAGGCTTACTGTTTATGTTGCATGATGTAGGCGACAGGTGAGAGTTTCCCTTGATGACAAAGAACAGGTGGTCGACGGATGGTGCTCGTGGCGGCGGAGCGTGTTTTGGCATGGTTCAGTGACATGGGTGTGCGCCGGGTTGTTTTGTGGTAATTGAATGTGAGTTAGAAGGTTACCAGTTGTTTGGAAGATTTTAGGGTATTCATTGAAGTTTGACATTTTTATGGTTTTATAGTGGATATTGGTTTCGAGTTAAGTGTTAATTTGAATGAATTGATTAATGAATTTGTTTTAAGAGAAGTTTAGGGGTTTAAATGTTTATATTCACGTTTGATTGGGGATTTGATTGGATTATCTTTGGAGGAGTTTAGGTGTCTTTATTTTAGAAATATACTGGAACTGCTTGGGTTATTCTTAACAGGTAAGGATAAGCTCGATTTTTAGAGCGATCCATGCAGTTCGTTTTCGTAAAATTTGGAAGTGTTTAGATTAAGTTAGAGTTGTGTTTATTAATGAAAGGAGTGGTTGTGTTTTGGGTGTGAGAATGAATTTATTATTGAATGAAGGAAGAATAGGGAGCAGAAGAAAAATTTACGTGGTTACGAGAGTTTAAAGTTAAGGTTACGTTATAGTTAGTTTGTTTAAGGGTTTTGGGAAATGTTTAAAGTAAAAAAGAAAAAGTTTAAGTGAAAATACGAGGGCTTAGGTAATGATTATGTCATGGCAAGTCCGTGGCGGCCCTGATCAGGTTGGGGTCGTCACAGAACGTATCTAGCAAATTAGGTTGAGTGTTACATGACTTGTGGTATGAACCTAAGTTATCAATTTCACATTCGAGGTTTTAACTTGAACTGATGAGAACGATGTGTATTGAGGACCCAACCACCTTCATGGACGCGTAATTAAGACTCAGTAATCCGTTTGATGAAGCATAAGACACTTAACTTCAATCGATTTGTTCCAAAAGAGTTGAACGTATCAAGCAAATTAGGTTGAGTGTTACATGACATGTGGTTAGAACATAAGTTATCCATTTCACATTCAAGGTTTTAACTTGAAGTGATGAGAACGACGTGTATTGAGGACGCAACAACCTTCATGGACGAGTAATTAAGACTTAGTAATGCGTTTCATGAAGCATAAGAAACTACACTTCAAACGATTTGTTCCAAAAGAGTTGAACGTATCAAGCAAATGAGGTTGAATGCTACATGACTTGTGGTTATAACCGAAGTTATCCATTTCACATTCAAGGTTTTACCTTGAAGTGATGAGAACGGCGTGTATTGAGTACCCAACAACCTTCATGGACGCGCAATTAATAAGACTTAGTAAAGCGTCTGATGAAGCATAAGAAACTTCACTTCAATTGATTTGTTCCAAAAGAGTTGAACGTATCAAGATAATCAGGTTGAGTGTTACATGACTTGTGGTTAGAACCTAAGTTACCCATTTCACATTCCAAGTTTTAACTTGAAGTGATGAGAACGACGTGTATTGAGGACCCAACAACCTTCATGGACGCGTAATTAAAACTTAGTAATGCATTTGATTAAGCATATGAAACTTCACTTCAATCGATTTGTTCCAACAAAGTTGAACGTATCAAGCTAATGATGTTCAGTGCTACATGACTTGTGGTTAGAACCTAAGTTATCCATCTCACATTCAAGGTTTTAACTTGAAGTGATGAGAACGACGTGTATTCAGGACCCAACAATCTTCATGGACGAGTAATTAAGACTTAGTAATGCGTTTGATGAAGCATAAGAAACTTCACTTCAATCGATTTGTTCCAAAATAGTTGAACGTATCAAGAAAATGAGGTTGAGTGCTACATCACTTGTGGTTAGAACCTAAGTTATCAATTTCACATTCAAGGTTTTACATTGAAGTGATGAGAACGACGTGTATTGAGTACCCAAAAACCATCATGGACGCGTAATTAATAAGACTTTGTAAAGCGTTTGATGAAGCATAAGAAAACTCACGTCAATCGATTTGTTCCAAAAGAGTTGAACGTATCAAGCAAATAAGGTTGAGTGTTACATGACTTTTGGTTAGAACCTAAGTTATCCATTTTACATTCGTGGTTTTAACTTGAAGTGATGAGAACGACATGTATTGATGACCAACAATCGTCATGGACAAGTAATTAAGACTTAGTAATGCGTTTGATGAAGCCTAAGAAACTTCATTTCAATCGATTTGTTCCAAAAGAGTTGAACGTATCTAGCAAATTAGGTTAAGTGTTACATGACTTGTGGTTAGAACCTAAGTTATCCATTTCATATTAGAGGTTTTAACTTGAAGTGATGAGAACGACGTGTATTGAGGACCCAATAACCTTCATGGACGAGTAATTAAGACTTAGTAATGCGTTTGATTAAGCATATAAAACTTAACTTGAATCGATTTGTTCCAACAGAGTTGAACGTATCAAGCTAATGATGTTCAGTGCTACCTGACTTGTGGTTAGAACCTAAGTTATCCATTTCACATTCAAAGTTTTAACTTGAAGTGACGAGAACGACGTGTATTGAGGACCCAACAATCTTCATGGATGAGTAATTAAGACTTAGTAATGCGTTTGATGAAGTATAAGAAACTTCACTTCAATCGATTTGTTCCAAAAGAGTTTGACATTGAATTTTTTTTTTTTTTTTTTTTTTATCTAGCAAATTAGGTTAAGTGTTACATGACTTGTGGTTAGAACCTAAGTTATCCATTTCATATTCGAGGTTTTAACTTGAAGTGATGAGAACGACGTGTATTGAGGACCCAACAACCTTCATGGACGAGTAATTAAGACTTAGTAATGCGTTTGATGAAGCATAAGAAACTTCACTTCAATCGATTTGTTCCAACAGAGTTGAACGTATCAAGCTAATGAGGTTCTGTGCTACCTGACTTGTGGTTAGAACCTAAGTATATCGGGTTTAACTTGAAGTGATGAGAACGACGTGTATTGAGGACCTAACAATCTTCATGGACGAGTAATTAAGACTTAGTAATGCGTTTGATGAAGCATAAGAAACTTCACTTCAGTCGATTAGTTCCAAAAGAGTTGAACGTATCTAGCAAATTAGGTTGAGTGTTACATGACTTGTGGTTAGAACCTAAGTTATCCATTTCATATTCGAGGTTTTAACTTGAAGTGATGAGAACGACGTGTATTGAGGACCCAACAACCTTCATGGACGAGTAATTAAGACTTAGTAATGCGTTTGATTAAGCATATAAAACTTAACTTCAATCGATTTGTTCCAACAGAGTTGAACGTATCAAGCTAATGAGGTTCTGTGCTACCTGACTTGTGGTTAGAACCTAAGTTATCCATTTCACATTCAAAGTTTTAACTTGAAGTGATGAGAACGACGTGTATTGAGGACCCAACAATCTTCATGGACGAATAAAAAACTTCACTTCAATCGATTTGTTCCAAAAGAGTTGAACGTATCAAGCAAATTAGGTTGAGTGTTACATGACTTGTGGTTAGAACCTAAGTTATCCATTTCACATTCGAGGTTTTAACTTAAAGTGATGAGAACTGTAACACCCCTATGTCCGTACCCACTTACCCGTATAAATTTTTCATTTTATAATTTTTTACTTTTCTATTCTTTAAATAAAACTTACTGTGTAATCTAAACTGAGGTTGAAATCGGAACTGAAATCGGAATTAGAACTGAACTTTAAAAGCATTTAAAACATACCTTTAATAAATAATTAAAACTTAAAAACATTTATTAAAAACTTTTAAACAAATGAGAAGAAGGGAGGGCAGAATCGGAATTCTGCCCTCGATAAGGCAGTAGTGCTTGGTCGCTGCCCTGTGCAGCGCCCAGTCGCTGCACACAGCAGCGACCAGACGCTGGTCGCTGCTGGGTGTGCAGCGACCAGTCGCTGCACACATCGGCGACCAGTCGCTGCGCAGTGTGCAGCGACATCGCTGCACTCAGCAGCGACATCACTCTCTGGAAATTTTGAGATTTCCAGAGAGCAATCAACCTTGTACTCTAACATTTTCACCTCTCTGGAACGTGATTCCAAAGAGCAAAATTCCACATTTTTCCATTCTTACACACAGATCACAAAATATGCTCTATACACACTTTTAACCGGATTAATCTTAAGAAAACAAATCGCGTGGTTATATCTAAGAACTGAGTATCCTTCAATACCGAGCCTTTACCAAAATACATTTCAAAACGTTTTCAAACATCAAAATAACCTATCAACTACCAGACCAAACATCCTAATATGTTCTATACAGTTTATCATCAATCCAAAATGTCTCAAAAACCCCCAGAATACATACACAGACGATCCCCCACGGGTCAAAGCACCTTGACTGCCCAGCGCACTCCCACGAGCATCATCCATCAGCTGCTCCTACATCAGGAGGAGGAATATCATCCTCACCTGGGTCGACGTAACCTAGAACGTCACCTACACCATACAGACACATATGAGATATTGAAATCTCAGTAAGCTACGTAATGCAGATGCATGCGTGCGTATGCCATTCATAAAACGTGCAGATTACAGATTCATATTCAGATCATTTCATTCCTTTCAGATACAGAAACAGATACAGATTCAGATTACAGATTCATTTTCATTCCTTTCAGATACAGAACAGATACAGATTCAGATTACAGATTCATTTTCATTCCTTTCAGATACAGAAACAGATACAGATTCAGATTACAATCATTTTCATTACTTCAGATACAGAAACAGATACAGATTCATATTACAGATTCATTTTCATCCTTTCAGATACAGAAACGATACAGATTCAGATTACAGATTCATTTTCATTCCTTTCAGATACAGAAACAGATACAGATTCAGATTACAGATTCATTTTCATCCTTTCAGATACAGACAGATACAGATTCAGATTACAGATTCATTTTCATTCCTTTCAGATACAGAAACAGATACAGATTCAGATTACAGATTCATTTTCATTCCTTAGCCCCCCCCCCCCCCCCTCCCCCCTGATACGAAAGATGACGTCATATAGTAGTAATTTTCATCCTTCAGATACAGAAACAGATACAGATTCAGATTACAGATTCATTTTCATTCCTTTCAGATACAGAAACAGATACAGATTCATATTCAGATACATTTTCATTCCTTTCAGATACAGAAACAGATACAGATTCAGATTACAGATTCATTTTCATTCCTTTCAGATACAGAAACAGATACAGATTCAGATACAGATTCAGATTACAGATTCATTTTCATTCCTTTCAGATACAGATTCAGATTACAGATTCATTTTCATTCCTTTCAGATACAGAAACAGATACAGATTCATTTTCATTCCTTTCAATACAGAAACAGATACAGATTCATTTTCATTCCTTTCAGATACAGAAACAGATACAGATTCATTTTCATTCCTTTCAGATACAGAAACAGATACAGATTCAGATTACAGATTCAGATTACAGATTCATTTTCATTCCTTTCAATACAGAAACAGATACAGATTCATTTTCATTCCTTTCAGATACAGAAACAGATACAGATTCAGATTACAGATTCATTTTCATTCCTTTCAGATACAGAAACAGATACAGATTCAGATTACAGATTCATTTTCATTCCTTTCAATACAGAAACAGATACAGATTCATTTTCATTCCTTTCAGATACAGAAACAGATACAGATTCATTTTCATTCCTTTCAATACAGAAACAGATACAGATTCATTTTCATTCCTTTCAGATACAGAAACAGATACAGATTCATTTTCATTCCTTTCAGATACAGAAACAGATACAGATTCAGATTACAGATTCATTTTCATTCCTTTCAGATACAGAAACAGATACAGATTCAGATTACAGATTCATTTTCATTCCTTTCAGATACAGAAACAGATACAGATTCAGATTACAGATTCATTTTCATTCCTTTCAGATACAGAAACAGATACAGATTCATTTTCATTCCTTTCAGATACAGATTCAGATTACAGATTCATTTTCATTCCTTTCAGATACAGATTCATTTTCATTCCTTTCAGATACAGATTCAGATTACAGATTCATTTTCATTCCTTTCAGATACAGAAACAGATACAGATTCAGATTACAGATTCATTTTCATTCCTTTCAGATACAGAAACAGATACAGATTCATTTTCATTCCTTTCAGATACAGAAACAGATACAGATTCAGATTACAGATTCATTTTCATTCCTTTCAGATACAGAAACAGATACAGATTCAGATTACAGATTCATTTTCATTCCTTTCAGATACAGAAACAGATACAGATTCAGATTACAGATTCATTTTCATTCCTTTCAGATACAGAAACAGATACAGATTCATTTTCATTCCTTTCAGATACAGAAACAGATACAGATTCAGATTACAGATTCATTTTCATTCCTTTCAGATACAGAAACAGATACAGATTCAGATTACAGATTCATTTTCATTCCTTTCAGATACAGAAACAGATACAGATTCAGATTACAGATTCATTTTCATTCCTTTCAGATACAGAAACAGATACAGATTCAGATTACAGATTCATTTTCATTCCTTTCAGATACAGAAACAGATACAGATTCAGATTACAGATTCATTTTCATTCCTTTCAGATACAGAAACAGATACAGATTCAGATTACAGATTCATTTTCATTCCTTTCAGATACAGAAACAGATACAGATTCAGATTACAGATTCATTTTCATTCCTTTCAGATACAGAAACAGATACAGATTCAGATTACAGATTCATTTTCATTCCTTTCAGATACAGAAACAGATACAGATTCAGATTACAGATTCATTTTCATTCCTTTCAGATACAGAAACAGATACAGATTCATTTTCATTCCTTTCAGATACAGAAACAGATACAGATTCAGATTACAGATTCATTTTCATTCCTTTCAGATACAGAAACAGATACAGATTCAGATTACAGATTCATTTTCATTCCTTTCAGATACAGAAACAGATACAGATTCAGATTACAGATTCATTTTCATTCCTTTCAGATACAGAAACAGATACAGATTCATTTTCATTCCTTTCAGATACAGAAACAGATACAGATTCATTTTCATTCCTTTCAGATACAGAAACAGATACAGATTCAGATTACAGATTCATTTTCATTCCTTTCAGATACAGAAACAGATACAGATTCAGATTACAGATTCATTTTCATTCCTTTCAGATACAGAAACAGATACAGATTCATTTTCATTCCTTTCAGATACAGAAACAGATACAGATTCAGATTACAGATTCATTTTCATTCCTTTCAGATACAGAAACAGATACAGATTCAGATTACAGATTCATTTTCATTCCTTTCAGATACAGAAACAGATACAGATTCAGATTACAGATTCATTTTCATTCCTTTCAGATACAGAAACAGATACAGATTCAGATTACAGATTCATTTTCATTCCTTTCAGATACAGAAACAGATACAGATTCATTTTCATTCCTTTCAGATACAGAAACAGATACAGATTCAGATTACAGATTCATTTTCATTCCTTTCAGATACAGAAACAGATACAGATTCAGATTACAGATTCATTTTCATTCCTTTCAGATACAGAAACAGATACAGATTCAGATTACAGATTCATTTTCATTCCTTTCAGATACAGAAACAGATACAGATTCAGATTACAGATTCATTTTCATTCCTTTCAGATACAGAAACAGATACAGATTCATTTTCATTCCTTTCAGATACAGAAGGAAAAGGAGCGAGGAAAGAGAGAATGAGGGAAATGAAGGAATTTGTGATGTTTGAATATAATTATTTTGCAAATACCATTTTTGCCCTTCTTACTTAATTCTATTTGTTTCGTCCTTCGTTTCGTTAATTGTCCAACGATCTGGATTCTCGAAAATTCCATATTTTGCCAATAACTCATATTCGTCGCCAGGGCTTTATCAAAACTGTCCGTTCTCCATTTGGACCTCATTTGTTATTTTACTAAACGTCATTTATATTACCATTCGAGGTAATGACTGGAATATCGCGGTTCATCACCGAAAATTCATAATTACTTAAAATTCCAAGTAAGTTGTCAGGATTCGTAATGCCGGCTTTCTTTCGTAAAACGGACTGATTTGGACAATTTACCACAAAATGTCACATTCTATTAAAATATAAAGAAAAATTATTATATCAGAAATCCGTATACAGCCGGGGATCTTACAAGAACGAAGGGATTGCCGGACTCCACCAACCTTCAGACGATTACTTACGGGAGTAGTTAATGCGTTGATTAAGCATAAGAAACTTCACTTCAATCAATTTGTTACGAAGAGTTGAACGTATCAAGCAAATTAGGTGAGTGTTACATGACTTGTGGTAAGAACCTAAGTTATCATTTCACATTCGAGGTTTTAACATGAACTGATGAGAACGACGTGTATTGAGGACCCAACAACCTTCATGGACGAGTAATTAAGACTTAGTAATGCGTTTGATGAGCATAAGAAACTTCACTTCAATCGATTGTTCCAAAAGAGTTGAACGTATCCAAGGGGGGGGGGGGGGGCCCAATTAGGGTGAGGTTACATGACTTGTGGTTAGAACCTAAGTTATCAATTTCACATTCGAGGTTTTAACTTGAAGTGATGAGAACGACGTGTATTGAGGACCCAACAACCTTCATGGACGAGTACTTAAGACTTAGTAATGCGTTTGATGAAGCATAAGAAACTTCACTTCAATCGATTGTTCCAAAAGAGTTGAACGTATCAAGCAAATTAGGTTGAGTGTACATGACTTGTGGTAAGAACCTAAGTTATCAATTTCACATTCGAGGTTTTAACATGAACTGATGAGAACGACGTGTAATTGAGGACCCAACAATCTTCATGGACGAGTACTTAAGACTTAGTAATGCGTTTGATTAAGCATAAGAAACTCACTTCAATCAATTGTTACGAAAGAGTGAACATATCAAGCACATTAGGTTGAGTGTTACATGACTTGTGGTAAGAACCTAAGTTATCAATTTCACATTCGAGGTTTTAACATGAACTGATGAGACGACTGTGTATTGAGGAACCCAACAACCTTCATGCACGCGTAATTAAAACTCAGTAATGCGTTTGATGAAGCATAAGAAAACTTCACTTCAATCGATTTGTTCCAAAAGAGTTGAACGTATCAAGCAAATTAGGTTGAGTGTTACATGACATGAGGTTAGAACCTAAGTTATCCATTTCACATTCTAGGATTTAACTTGAAGTGATGAGAACGACGTGTATTGGGTACCCAACAACCTTCATTGACGCGTAATTAATAAGACTTAGTAAAGCGTTTGATGAAGCATAAGAAACTTCACTTCAATCGATTTGTTCCAAAATAGTTGAACGTATCAAGCAAATGAGGTTGAGTGCTACATGACTTGTGGTTATAACCGAAGTTATCCATTTCATATTCAAGGTTTTACCTTAAAGTGATGAGAACGACCTGTATTGGGTACCCAACAACCTTCATTGACGCGTAATTAATAAGACTTAGTAAAGCGTTTGATGAAGCATAAGAAACTTCAATTCAATCGATTTGTTCCAAAAGAGTTGAACGTATCAAGCAAATGAGGTTGAGTGTTACATGACTTGTGGTTGGAACCTAAGTTATCCATTTCACATTCGAGGTTTTAACTTGAAGTGATGACAACGACGTGTATTGAGGACCCAACAACCTTACGTATCAAGATAAGTAGGTTGAGTGTTGCATGACATGTGGTTAGAACCTAAGTTACTCATTTCACATTCAAGGTTTTAACTTGAAGTGAGGAGAACGACGTGTATTGAGGACCCAACAATCTTCATGGACGAGTAATTAAGACTTAGTAATGCGTTTGATTAAGCATAAGAAACTTCACTTCAATCGATTTGTTCCAAAATAGTTCAACGTATCAAGAAAATGAGGTTGAGTGCTACATGACTTGTGGTTAGAACCTAAGTTATTCATTTCACCAACAAGGTTTTACCTTGAAGTGATGAGAACGACGTGTATTGAGGACCCAACAAACTTCATGGACGCGTAATTAAGACTCAGTAATGCGTTTGATGAAGCATAAGAAACTTCACTTCAATCGATTTGTTCCAAAAGAGTTGAACGTATCAAGCAAATTAGGTTGAGTGTTACATGACTTGTGGGTAGAACCTAAGTTATCCATTTCACATTCAAGGTTTTAACTTGAAGTGATGAGAAAGACGTATATTGAGGACGCAACAACCTTCATGGACGAGTAATTAAGACTTAGTAATGCGTTTGATGAAGCATAAGAAATTTCACTTCAATCGATTTGTTCCAAAAGAGTTGAACGTATCAAGCAAATTAGGTTGATTGTTACATGACGTGTGGTTAGAACCTAAGTTATCCATTTCACATTCGAGGTTTTAACTGGAAGTGATGAGTACGACGTGTATTGAGGACCCAACAACCTTCATGGACGAGTAATTAAGACTTAGTAATGCGTTTGATGAAGCATAAGAAACTACACTTCAATCGATTTGTTCCAAAAGAGTTGAACTTATCAAGCAAATGAGGTTGAGTGCTACAAGAGTTGTGGTTAGAACCTAAGTGATCCATTTCACATTCAAGGTTTTAACTCAAAGTGATGAGAACGGCGTGTATTGAGGACCCTACAACCTTCATGGTCGAGTAATTAAGAGCTACTAATGCGTTAGATGAAACATAAGAAACTTCACTTCAATCGATTTGTTCCAAAATAGTTGAACGTATCAAGCAAATGAGGTTGAGTGCTACATGACTTGTGGTTATAACCGAAGTTATCCATTTCACATTCAAGGTTTTACCTTGAAGTGATAAGAACGACGTGTATTGAGTACCCAACAACCTTCATTGACGCGTAATTAATAAGACTTAGTAAAGCGTTTGATGAAGCATAAGAAACTTCACTTCAATCGATTTGTTCTAAAAGAGTTGAACGTATCAAGCAAATGAGGTTGAGTGTTACATGGCTCTTGGTTGGAACCTAAGTTATCCATTTCACATTCGAGGTTTTAACTTGAAGTGATGACAAAGACGTGTATTGAGGACCCAACAACCTTACTTATCTAGATAATTAGGTTGAGTGTTACATGACATGTGGTTAGAACCTAAGTTACCCATTTCACATTCAACGTTTTAACTTGAAGTGAGGAGAACGACGTGTATTGAGGACCCAACAACCTTCATGGACGAGTAACTAAGACTTTGTAATGTGTTTGATGAAGCATAAGAAACTTCACTTCAATCGATTTGTTCCAAAAGTTTTGAACGTATTAAGTAAATTAGGTTGAGTGTTACATGACTTGTGGTAAGAACTTAATTTGTCAGTTTCACATTCGAGGTTTTAACTTGAAGTGATGAGAACGACGTGTATTGAGGACCCAACAAACTTCATGGACGCGTAATTAAGACTCAGTAATTCGTTTGATGAAGCATAAGAAACTTCACTTCAATCGATTTGTTCCAAAAGAGTTGAACGTATCAAGCAAATTATGTTGAGTGTTACATGACTTGTGGTTAGAACCTAAGTTATCATTTCACATTCAAGGTTTTAACTTGAAGTGATGAGAAAGACGTGTATTGAGGATGCAACAACCTTCAAGGACGAGTAATTAAGACTTAGTAATGCGTTTGATGAAGCATAAGAAACTTCACTTCAATCGATTTGTTCCAAAAGTGTTGAACGTGTCAAACAAATTAGGTTGAGTGTTACATGACTTGTGGTTAGAACCTAAGTTATCCATTTCACATTCGAGGTTTTAAATTGAAGTGATGAGAACGACGTGTATTGAGGACCCAAAAACATTCATGGATAAGTAATTAAGACCTACTAATGCATTTAATGGAACATAAGAAACGTCACTTCAATCGATTTGTTCCAAAAGAGTTGAACGTATGAACCAAATGAGGTTGAGTGCTACTTGACTTGTGGTTAGAACCTAAGTTATCCATTTAACAATCAAGGTTTTACCTAAAAGTGATGAGAACGACGTGTATTGAACGTATCAAGCTAATGAGGTTGAGTGTTACATGACTTGTGGCCAGAACATAAGTTATCCATTTCACATTCAAGGTTTTAACTTGAAGTGATGAGAACGACCTGTATTGAGGACACAACAACATTCATGGACGAGTAATTAAGACTTAGTAATGCGTTTGATGAAGCATAAGAACTTCACTTCATTCGATTTGTTCCAAAAGTGTTCAACGTATCAAGCAAATGAGGTTCAGTGCTACATGACTTGTGGTTAGAACCTAAGTTATCCATTTCACATTCAAGGTTTTAACTTGAAGTGATGAGAACGACTTGTATTGAGGACCCAACAACCTTTATGGACGAGTAATTAAGACCTACTAACGCGTTTGATGAAGCATAAGAAACATCACTTCAATCGATTTGTTCCAAAAGAGTTGAACGTATCAAGCAAATGAGGTTGAGTGCTACATGACTTGTGTTTAGAACCTAAGTTATCCATTTCACATTCAAGGTTTTATCTTGAAGTGATGAGAACGACGTGTATTGAGTACCCAACAACCTTCATGGACGCGTAATGAATAAGACTTAGTAAAGCGTTTGATGAAGCATAAGAAACTTCACTTCAATCGATTTGTTCCAAAAGAATTGAACGCATCAAGCAAATGAGGTTGAGTTTTACATGACTTGTGGTTAGAACCTAAGTTATCCATTTCACATTCGAGGTTTTAACTTGAAGTGATGAGAACGACGTGTATTGAGGAACCAACCACATTCATGGACGAGTAATTAAGACTTAGTAATGCGTTTGATGAAGCATAAGAAACTTCACTTCAATCGATTTGTTCCAAAAGATTTGAATGTATCAGGCAAATTAGGTTGAGTGTTACAAGACTTGTGGTTAGAACCTAAGTTATCCATTTCACATTATAGGTTTTAACTTGAAGTGATGAGAACGACGTGTATTGAGGTCCCAACAACCTTCATGGACGAGTAATTAAGACTTAGTAATGCGTTTGATGAAGCATAAGAAACTTCACATCAATCCATTTGTTCCAAAAGAGTTGAACGTATCAAGCAAATGAGGTTGAGTGTTACATGACTTGTGGTTAGAACCTAAGTTAACCATTTCACATTCGAGGTTTTAACTTGAAGTGTTGAAAACGACGTGTATTGGGGACCCAACAACCTTCATGGATGAGTAATTAAGACCTACTAATGCGTTTGATGAAGCATAAGATACGTCACTTAAATTGATTTGTTCCAAAGGAATTGAACGTATCAAGCTAATGAGGTTCAGTGCTACATGACTTGTGGTTATAACCTAAGTTATCCATTTCACATTCAAGGTTTTAGCTTGAATTGATGATAACGAAGTGTATTGAGGACCCAATAAGCTTCATGGACACGTAATTAGAACTTAGTAATGCGTTTGATGAAGATACGAACCTTCACTTCAATCGATTTGTTCCAAAATACAACGAACATATTCAAGCAAATAAGGTTGATGTTACAGACTTGTTGATACAACAGAAGTTATCCATTTCACCTTCACGGCTTTAACTAAAGTGCTAAGAACTAAGTTTATTGAGGACCAATAAGCTTCATGACGCGTATTAGGACGGAGTAAGGCGTTTGATGAAGTAATAAAAGAACCTTCGTTCAACGATTTGTTTCAAAAGAACTGAAAATATCAAGATAATGAGGTAGTGACTGTTACATGACTTGGGTACAAACGAAGTTATCCATTTCACCTTCAAGGCTTAAATGAAGTGGATGATGAACGAAGTCTATGAGAACCAATAAGCTTCATGGGAAGGCATAAATAGGATAGAGCCGTTGATGAAGGGGTTAAAAAGAACCTTCACTTCAATTGATTTAATTCAAAAGAATGAACGTATCAAGCTAGTGAGTGACTGTTACGGAATGTTGTTACAACCGAACACAAGGTATCCATTCCACCCTTCAAAGCGTTAACTTGAAGTGATGGAGAACGAAGTGTATTGAGGACCCAAGGAAGTTTCATGGACGTGTTAATTAGGATAGACTGCGTTTGATGAAGTAAAGAACTTCACTCAATCGATTGTTCCACGAACTGAAGTATCAAGTAATGCGGTTGCCTGTTCCTATGACTTGTTGTTCCAACCAAAAGTTTTCCATTCCCTTAAGGCATAACTGAAGGATAAGAACGAAGTGTATTGAGGACCAATAAGCTTTATGGGACACGAATTAGAACTTAGTAATGCGGTTTGATAAAGTATAGAACCTGCACTTCAATCGATTTGTTCCAAAATACCAGACCATATCAAGCAAAGAAGGTTGACTGTACATGACTTGTTGATAAACCGAAGTTATCAATTTCATATTCACGGCTTTACATAAAGTGTAAGAACTAAGTTTATGAGGACCCATAAGGTCATGGACGGTATTAGGACTTAGTAATGCGTTTTTGGAAGTAAAAGAACCTTCGCCTTCAACGATTTGTTTCAAAAGAACTGAACGTATTCAAGCAAGAGGTTGACTATTACAGGACTTGTGTACAACCGAAGTTAATCCTTTCAACTTCTTCGGCTTTAACTTGACGTGATGAGAACGAAGTCTATGAGGCCCAATAGCTTCCTGGACGCATAATTAGGACTAGTAATGGTTTTGCATGAAGTAAAAGAACCTTCACTTCAAGCGATTGTTTCAAAAGAACTGAACGTATCAGCTAGTGATTGACTGTTACATGTCTTGTGGTTACAACCGAAGTTATCCATTTCCCCTTCTAGGCTTAACCTTAAGTGTGAGAACGAAGTGTATTGAGGACTAGACGCTTCATGGACGTGGAATTAAGACTTAGAATGCTTGATGAAGTAAAAGAACCCACTTCAAAAACGATTTGTTCACAAAAACGGAACGTCTCAAGCTAATGAGGTGACTGGTACATGATTGTTGTTACAACGAAGGTATCATTTAATCTTTACAACACAGGCATTAAACTTGACGTGATAGAATGAAGTTATTGAGGACCCCCAATGAAACCATCATGGACGCGTAATTAGGATTAGTACTGCGTTTGATGAGGTAAAAGGAACCTACCCTTCAATGATTTGTTTCAAAAGATGAAAGTATCAAGCTACTGCGGTGACTGTTACCATGATGTTGGTACAGGCGGAAGGTATCTATTCACATACGGCTTTAACTTGAAGTGATGGAAAACAGGTGTGGAGGACCCAATAATCGTCACGGACGATAATTAGACAGAGTCATGGTTGATGAAGTGGAAAGAACCTTGACTTCAATTGTTTGTTCAACAGCCTGAACGTATACAAGTAATGAGGTTGACTGTTACATCATGGTGTTACAACCGAAGTTATCCATTTGACCTGTAAGGCTTAACTTGAAGTGATGAGAACGAAGTTTATTGAGACCCAATAAGCTTCATGACGCCCGTAATCAGGGACTTGTAATGGCGTTTGATGAAGTAAAAGAACCTCACTTCAATCTTTTGTTTCAACGAACTGAACATATAAGTAATGAGGTTGATGTTACATGACTGTTGTTACAAAACCGAAGTATCCATTTCACCATGAAGGCAGTAACTTGAAGTGATGAGGAACGAAGGATTGGACCAATAAGCTCATGGCAAGCGTACTTAGGGCTTAGTAATGAGTTGCATGAAGTAAAAGAACCGTCACTTCATCGATTTGTTCCAAAGAACGGAACGTATCAGCCTAGTGGGTTGACGGTTACATGACTTGTTGTCTAAAAACCGAAGTATCCATTCACCTTCATGGGCTTAACTCGAAGGGATGGAGACCAAAGTGTATTAGGACCTTGGCTTCAGGAACACATAATTAGGACTTTGTAATGCGTTTGGAAGTATAAGAACCTTCGCTCAATCGATTTGTTCCAAAGAACTGAAACGTATAAGCAATGAGTTGAACTGTTACAGGACCCTTGTTGTACCACGAAGTTATCCATTCACCTTTCAAAGCTTAACTTGAAGTGCTCAGACTAAGGTATTGAGGACGCAATAGGCGTCATGGACGCGACATAGGACTTCGTAATGCGTTGAGGAAGTAATGAAACCTTCGCTTCAATGTGTTTCAAAAGAACTGAACGTATCAAGCTAATGAGGTTGATTGTTACATGGACTTTTTACAACCGAAGTTACCATTCACTCAAGGCCTTAACTTGAAGTGATGAGAACGAAGTGTATGAGGACCCCCAAGCTTCATGCGAACGTAATAGGACTTAAGTAAGCGTTGATGGAGGATAAGAACTTCATTCAACGATTGGTTCCAAAATAACCGAACATATAAGCAAATGGGGTGGACTGTTACATGACTGTTGATACAACGAAGTTATCTATTCACCATAACGGCTTTGAACTAAAGTGATTAGATTAACTAAGTTTATTGAGGACCCAACCAGGTTTCATGGAAAGTAATTAGGAATTAGTAATGCGTTTGATGAAGGATAAGAACCTGCACTTGTCAAATTGAATTTGTTCCAAAAGAGCCGAAAGTCTAAAGCAATGAGGTTGACTGTTACATGACTTGTTGTATTACAACAGAAGTTAAAGTTATCCATTTCACCTTCACTGCTTTTAACCTTGATGTGATTATAACTACGTGTATGAGGATCCCAAAAAAGCTTCGGGACGTGAAATTAGGATTTGTATGCGTTTGATGAAGTAAAAACCGCGCTTTCAATCGATTTGGTCAAAAGAACTGAACGTATCAAGCTAATTGAGGTTGACAAGTTACATGACTTGTTGTACAACCGAATTTATCCATTGTATCTTCAAGGCTTAACTTGAAGTGATGAGGAACGATGTGTATGAGGACCAATAAGCTTCATGACACGTAATAGGGCTTAGGTAGCGTTTGATGAAGTATAAGAACCTTCAATTCAATCGATTTGTTCCAAAATAACCGAAACATATCAAGCAAATGAGGTGACAGTTACATGACTTGTTGATACACCGAAGTTAAAGTTATTCCTTTCACCTTCACGGGCTTTAACAAAAGTGATCAGAAACTAAGTTTATTGAGGACCCAATAAGCTCATGGACGGGTCATTAGGAGTTAGTAATGCGTTTTGATGACGTAAAGACCCTTCGCTTCAATCGATTTGTTTCAAAAGAGAGTGAAGTATCAAGCCACCTGAGGTGACTGTTATGACTTGTTGTTACAACCGAAAGGGATACATTTCACTTCAAGGCTTAACTTGAAAGTTGATGAGAACGAAGTGTATTGAGGACGCAATAAGCTTCATGGATGCGATGAATAAGATGTGCTTATAGTAATGCGGTTGATGCAGTATACGAAGCCTCCTTACTAGATTTTTTTCCAAAAGAAACTAAGTATCAAGCAAATGAGGGACTGTTACATGACCTTGTTATTACAACGAAGTTATCCATTTCACCTTCAAGGCTTAACTTGAAGTGAGGAGAAACGAAGGTGTATTGACGACCAATAAGCTTATGGACGGTAATTAGGATTAGTAATCGTTAATGAGGGAATAAAAGGAACCTTCACTTCAATCGATTTGTTCAAAACACTGCACAGGTTTTCTCTATAAAGTGATACCTAACCTCAATGTGCTTTCTTCTAGAAGGCTGGATGGGATTCTTGGAGAATATTATGGCACTGGTGTTTTCTCACCGAATAGAATCCTACCTAGAAAAAGATTATAATCTTCAAGAGTTTGCTTCATCCAAAGCATTTGAGCACAGCAACTACCAGCACATTATCTCTCTCGGCAGTTGAGTGCTACAAATTCTGTTTCTTAGAATACCAGACACTAGGAGAATTCTCCTAAGAATTGACAAGTTCCACTTGTGCTTTTCCTATCTACTAGACTCCCAGCATAATCAGAATCTGAGTATCCTATCAGATCAAAAAAAGTGTCCTTCGGTACCATAAACCTATCCATATGTCCCACTTAAATATTTGAAATTTGTTTTGACAGCAGTTAAGTGAGATTCTTTAGGGGATGCTTGGAACCTAGCACAGAGACAGACACTAAAGAGAATATCTG